>JBAMHX010000015.1:11132601-11148467 GCA_037177515.1 Pseudomugil tenellus
ATATAATAAACTTTACATCCAACATATTAATGCAGTCAGTCATCAGTGCTGTGAAAGCATCCTGACACACCAAAACATCCCATAATGTGAAGTTTTCAGGTTCACAGTAGCATGCTTACTTTTATTCTCATAATTTTTTTTTATTTAGTCAAACCTTCACAAGTCAAACCTTCACTTAAACATGTTTTTTAGGTTTAGAAGGAATGGTTGGAAAGTTTTCAAAACTTTAAATCTGTCATTTGTTAATTTTATTAAATATTTTGTCACAAACATGTAAAAAGGAGATGATAATAATTTCATTGTATTCAGTGACCCATTGCATTAAAAAATCTGAATAAATACTGATAACAGTAGCGTGCTCGTAAATGTTATGAGAAAATATAAAGTTTTACTTTTTAGTTTTAAAATACTAACTTGGATGTTTGCAAGGGGCAACAGTCTGTGGCTGTTGGATTTTCCACTTTCCGATATACCACACATATTCGTCAGCAGACTGAAGAGTAAAAAAAAAAAACACAAACTTTATATTTAATAATAAAATCGTTACAGCCTCCTTACATCACACCCTCCACTTACTGATACTATGTTGTAACCGTGGCTTTGAGTCACCATTAGATCATACTGCTCTGAATACTTTAGTACTTTCACTCAGGTAACTCACCCATCCAATGAGATGAGATAGAAACATTTTCCATCACAAATGTGGACTTTTTCACCATTTATTCACAACAGCCTCAATAGTTTGTCATGTCTTTAGACACACAGAATCAGAAACCGGGACCACTGGATGTCCAGAGAACTGTTGTGTCTCTGAGCAGATTTTTATAGTATTTAACTTTAGTTTCAGGTTACATTTTAAAATGCAGCTGTGGACGGAGTTCAGCGAGAATTATTTCTAAGATCCTTCTGAGCCTTTGAGGTTCTACTGATTATGGTGCCATGATGGGGATTCAAAAGCAAAGGCCCTCCAGTTTTTTCTACATTGACATTGATATTCTATAACCTTACCAGAGCTGAATTTTCCACAACATTATGCAAAGCAAAAATCAAAAGTTTTTCTTTTACTATTTGAAAATTCTGCATTGTGAAATATTTTTCTTAAATTGCTTTATTGATTTTCTACTGAACTTGGCACAAAGTGGTGAGCCATGTCGTATCCATGTTCAGGAAGACTACACCTTGTTTTCTATACCCAATTGTGACACCCTCACCTTTCAGCAGCTACTCTGCTGATCATTCAATTTTCCAAAATGATAACTTCTGTGTATTCTACAGTATAATAACATTTTACATGTCTTTTGGTACATCTGCATTTACAACTAAAACTCCTTTGCCATCTAGCCATTCATAACTACATTGACAATCATTTTCTCTCCTTCTGAATCCCTAAAAATATGCATTTATTCCATGCAGATCACAATAAAGCAAATCCTCTCTAAGAGGCAATCCTGTTGTTGCTTTAGCCACTAGCACATGTTTGTCATGCCTGATTGCTTTCCGTGCCCATTAATGTAGGCACTCAGAAAGACTGGACTGTGAGTCAATGGAGCATGGAGGTCACACACAAACACACATGTTACGAGACTTCCCGACTTTCTGGGGCAATGTAATGTGGTAAATTTACCAAGACAATGAAAAAGCAGAAATGAGAACGCTGGCTACTACAAGTGGGAAACGGTTCTTGCTATTACATTTAAAATACATTTTAAAAAATCAACAATGTCCTGATATGCTATTGTCCTACAGAACTTAAAAACCCACATCAACTTCACAAAACATTAATGTATTCATGCCCTAAAGCATAATGTCATGTACATTAGAGCTCAGGTTGAATGGTGTAGATTCAGTCTGTGCTGAAGCTGCTATGAGACATTTCCACTTATGATTTGTTGCTGTATGGAACTATTTTAAGAGCTGGTATTGATCTGTCTGTCTGCCACCTCAAAGAATGTAGTGTGTCTGTGTGACAGCCTAAAGATATAAGGGTACATCGCACATGTTTGTGACTTACCATGTGATAAACATGGTAAAAAGACTGCAATGACACAGAAAGGTCAGCCTTAAAAATACATTGGGATTATTCTGACTTATTAAAGCTTCAAATCCTCTTTCAAAAGCAGCTGGGAAGGCAAAAGGTAAACCAGGACAACAGTTTATTCTGGTTGAAATTCTTTAACCTTGTTTTTGGCAAGTAACAATCAGTGTTAATTTCAGAAATGAGGACTAAAACACAAGCTTCTCTTCTCCCGACTGAAACATTTGTGGGGCAGAAATTTTATGCAGTCCATAAAAAGTGTTATGTAATGTCTACGCAAGTGTGGGTCTTTGTGTGTATTATCTGATCTTACTGCGTCAACATGTTGTGGCTCTTCTCAGTGGTCTCAGCTGCCTGTATGAATGGTGAATCCACTGTGACTTATGTGGCAGTGCTGAAGTGGCACAAAGGACTTCTGCATTCCCACATAAACAAAACTACACTGACACACTCTAGACTTTCATATGAGCAGGTGTAACAGTACTCAAAATTAACAATGTGGTACGGGATCAAGCTTTAAGTGTTTTTATACAGTAGAGGGGAAAAGTACTTAATTTAAATAAGGTTTATAAAAGATTACATCATTGGATGTTAGGCTTTGGAGGTCAAAGCAAACAGCTGGTGCACTAATAAATTGATTGATATTAGGCGCCTATTAGAAATTCTCTGCTGAGATCAGGTTGAATTGTTCAGACAACAAAGCACAAAATGTTGGAATTGTACAGCAAAAACTCAAAAGTTGACTACATTATTCATACGATTTTTATACAAATAAACTTCCTGCATTGTGTAGATGTGGGCATTCAATATATTTCATGATCATGCCGCATTAGCATTTGATATCTATGACTTTTTACATGGCTGGTATGTGAACAATGTTTGTTAACAGAAAGTAGACAATAATCTGCACCAATACATACTGGGGAATTAAAGGAGTTAAATATACATGTCAACAGTTTTTTTTCAACTTCAGAGATAACAAATTACCAGGTTGAACTTAAACTGAATACAATTCCTGTCGGGTCACATGTATGCTACCATACACGAAACAAACCCTGCCTCTCATCTGCTAATTGCTGGGATCGGCTCCAGCTTGCCTGCGACCCTGAATTAGACTAAATGGAATATAAAAATAATGAATGAATGAGTTTGTCCTCTAAATTAAAGCCAGCCTGTAAGCTCGTATGACATATTGAGCAACTTCATATGTAATAATAAGAGTCAATGCAATACACACAACCTTCTCCTTAAAGGCTGTAGAAAATGCAGCAACACATGCTTAAATCTGGATGAAGCAGAGTACACATACATTTAGAGATAATGGTTCACCATTACACACATTATGTCAAAAGGCCCAGGTGAACAAATAGCCATGGATTACTTTTTCATCAAGAACATAGTTAATGTATTCCATTTACAAGCCAGTGCTTTGAAACAGACCCATTATAAATCCTGATTCTTTCTGTGACAAGAAGAGTGATGTACAATACACCACATCAACCAGCAGCAAAGGCAACCTGCACACCACCTGCTGTTGTGGTGACTAAATTCGATTACCAAGGTGTTACACAGCTTCTGTCCCCCATGCCAGTGTATACAATCTTTGTCATTGTCGTTTCCTTGGAAATTGAGGTGAGGGTTCATTGGGTCCTTCCTGACCATCACAGCCAGTAGGAACACAGGGATCAAACCTGTTGACTGGTGTTGATCTAATCACAGTGACATTACTGCTGATCGACAACTCCCAGTAGTTGGGTTAATGCAGGTTAAATTTTCACAGACAGACGTCTTCCTAATAGTGGTTGATTTGGTTTCTCATTCTCTTATAAATGCATGATGATCATGCTGCATAGGTTGCCTCAATCTGTGAGGAAAAAACGGCGTACATGCATGTGAATGCATGTGCAAAATGGCTAAAGAGCTGCATTAATACTGTTTCCTGCAGGGGCTTAGCCGCTAAACTATTCATTTTTTCATTACTGACCAATAGAAACGACACAATTCAATATTATAGCAATAAATTGTTACCTCGCTGAAAATTCTCAGATATGGTAAAAAGCTCAGACAGGACAAGGCACTAAACAATCCAGGCAATTTACTGGCCAGCACATGCCATAGAAACATGCACTGAAGATATGAAGAATGAACATTTATCTCTTTACTGTTCTCACATTTCATTGTAGAGGTGTTTAGAACTGCTGCCAAATATAAATCAATGATAAGCATTTTTTACACGTTTATTTCACTCAGCAGCAGCGTAGATCAACATTGGGGGGGGGGGGGGGCAAGCTGGGGTCAGCTGCTTTATTGTATAGGCACAGTCAGGAGAAAATAACACCACAAAGACAGACGTCAAGGATTTCAAAATCCACTATATGATTAAGGGCATATTATAACATTAATCTCATTAAGGTTTTATTTGCAAAACATAGCCATTTGGAAATATTTAAATGTCAAAGTCATGCATCTTATTGAGGATATGAAGCAGTATTTGTCTCAGCATCTCATCTCAACTTCAGATAAATGATAACACAACTTAGAGCATTTTTATCCTCCAACAAAAACACAATGAAAAACAATCGTCTATTACTGGCAACAGCTCTTTGGTGTTTCTCTCGAATCGTTACATATTTGTGCCTCTCAGATTTGGCAAGAACTTACTTTACTTTTGTTAAACACTGCAACGCACAGTCATGATGACTAAAGCTCCAGGAATAGTGTTGTCTGTTTACTTTGTTCAGCTGTAGTGCTCTCTTGGTTCATAAGAACTTGAACGGGACCATCACACTGCAGAGACATGTAGAAATCATCATTCTTGCTCTTTTTTGGGACGAAATTGACGCTGTGATCTCCGAATCAAAGATGAAAAACACTATTCAGACTGTTAAAGTCAGGCTCTGTTATGGCTTCGGATTGCATAAGTGCCTCTAGCGAGCTCCTCCATTCTACTGCGATGGCAGCATTAATGGGTAAAAGTTCATTGAGATTTTAGAGCAACATATGCTGCCTTCAAGACAACATCTTTACCAGGGATGTTCATGCATTTTTAACAAGGCAGTGTAATACTTGATTTTGCACACATTACAAAGACTTTTTGTGGAGAAGAGGACAGTAGAGGTAGTAACCTTGACTTGATCTTGAATTTCAAGTAAAAAAAAAAATAAAAAGATAACCAGATGTTACACATGAAGACCTGTTTGCAGGAAAAGGGGGCAAAAATGAAACATTATACTTTTCATTGTTTGGTGTACAACGGTGGTAACGCAATGCAAACAAGTATTGTAAAACCTCTTTGGAATTGTTTTTGGGGCCTAAATCCCTAAAACACATATACATTATTAAATAAAATAAAATAGAAAAAAACAACACAAAACATCTAAGGTTTACTCAGTGCAGTTAAACATAAATGGCCTAATCAATGATAGTGATAACCAACATATCTTTGGTACACATGCACACAGAGATGCATGCACAGATGTGTTACTACGACACTATCAAGTTCTACACTGCAGTCTCATGCTAATGAATCCCACTGAAACCACAGTACTTGTAGTTAAGCCTCATTGCCTCACACTGACAGTGTTGTGAGTGCTGAAGGGCTCCCTTGTGCTGTCCCTCCCATCCTTCTTTCCCCTCCTTCTCCTCTTCCTTCTTTACTTCTTTCTGTTCATCTCCAGCTCTCTAACTGTCAGCACTAAGAAGGAGCCACCCCACATCATTAACCACCTCTTGCAGCACGGTCTACACTCCAAATGCATAGAACACTCTTTTATGTGCCGTGGCAGCTGATGGACGGTCTAATTCTCTATTAATGGAGGCAACACAGCCTCATTGCTCATTAAAAATGAATGGAGACAAGCTCTCTGCACTGATAATTACACATACACACCTGGGTACTGCCGACCCTGTGTTATACTGACAAAAGTGGGCACTTAGAGAGACAAATACAGTAAGAAGCATGCAGACAAGAGCAGACACACACAATAATAAGGAGTCATCAACACAATGGGAGAACAATGACTAATTTTAGAAAAATGAAAACAAAACTCAGCTCAGCGGTTTGAATGGAGCACCGACAGATTCAATCCTTCTAATCGATCAAAGCTGCAGGATTTGGTTGAGTTTAATATAAATGTAAATATAAGTCAAAGCAAGCATAAAATGCATTTTAAATAAAGCTGACACAAGAGTGCACATCAGCACATTAGTAAAAGTAGGTACGCATAACAAAGAGATTTATTAAAAAAAAGATGGAGTGATTGAAATGAAGACACTGAAGGTTAATGGCTGTCTCTGTTTCCATTAAACAACTGTATGGGGGTAAAGCCATTATGCCAAAGCAGGCAGGTAATTAACTAGAATGCCTAATTAATTATAATGAAAGAGAAACACAGAAAAGTATGGCAGAGGTTTGAAAAGTGACAGTGAGATTGTGAGTAGCAAGAAAAAAGAAAGCGTGTTGATCGCAAGTCAGAGCTGGCTGGTGTAAAGCACTCAGTGGCACGCATTCAGCCGTGCAAATGCGACTGTTTGTTCAATTACAGCTAATTTATGTTTACACAAGAAAGCGGAAAGTAACCTAAACAGGCCAAAGAGCCCCCTGGGCCAAAGCTATTAAGTAAAGCCGCCTTTATTATTGATTGACTGATATTAAAAATGCAGCCACCATCAAGTCTTCCTATTTAACTATGCTCACAGTAGATGAGAAGACATAGTGATGAATTGCCTTGGGATGACGGCAGATGCTTATTCCTGATTCTTGCAACACTCTCCCCACACGAAACACTTCCATACACACAGGTTGTTTCCTGGTTAAAAGTGCTGAATTGTGACTTCTGCTGACTCACAATTAAACAGGCAATCTGCATCAGAATGAAAATAAATCAATTCAACAAAATTACTTTAACAAACTGATATTCCCTGAGAGTAATTCATCAATGTCTGCAGATATGTAATAAAACCGGGCTAAATGGGGGATGCTTTTATTATTTACCATTATGATTTTGTAGTTTGACCCCAGAGTCACGAACCAAAGATGTTCTGAAAAATATGATAAAAGGGATGTGATGGGGGAAGTGACAATCTGGGGTTGGTGTGTGTTTGTTTGCAGTAGTGAGTGTAAGCTGTGAATCTATTTGCAAATGGAGGAAAGTCAGAGTGTAAGGTAAAGAAGATAAAGCAGAGTAAGGAAAACTTTCAAGAAGTAAAAAAATCATATGATTGGATTAAAGCTGTGAGGAGAAATGCCGCTCTTTCAGCGGCTGAGATTATAAGCAGATATAAGTTATACTGTATCTGTCATTTGGTCTGAGTAGTGTAACATATTGCAACCTTCACGCTTTGGTCTGAGTTTAAAAATAAGACAACATCAACCATCAGCTTAAAACTTCTATCCCTCTGTCTCTGATTAGGTTTTTGTTAAGCTATGCGGTTAGAAAGACATTTCAGTCGGTAATACAAAGCTCATTTATTACAGTTAAATACTATTTTTGTTTTTAGAAGCACTCTGGCAAGAGTGCAAGCTTAACCAACAGTAAGCAACCACTCATATACAGTGTAATTTAACAGAATTTCTCCAAATCAAGCGTTTTCCGCTAAACTGTATGATTAATTTTGCTTGATTCATTTTCACTTTGTTTCTATCCCCTTTCTGGTGAAGTGTAGCAACTAAAGTGCATTAGGACATCTAATCTTTAGGACATCTAACAAATTCAGTAATGTCTTTGAGAAACTTCTGTGTCCAGATTAGAACAAGATCTTGGCTTTTTGTAATAAATAATCATTCAGTTCATACGTTTTTTAAAAAAAAATAAAACTTAATGATGGGATGGACTTATTCTTCTCAGATTCATAAGTTCATAATAATCCATTGCTGGGACATTAAGGATGTTAAACTTTCTTTCTAATTCAGGTTTTTTGTCATTTCTTAATTAGTAATTGTGATTGTAGTGTGATTTGTTTTCAGCGATACCTTAAGAGTGAAGAGAAGACCTCACAAATCTTTTAAGTTAAACATTTTTAGTTGAGTGATCTATTACTAGCCCAATAAGTCCATGCAATGACACCCATGCAGAGGAAGAATGCTGAGGTATCCTGCAAAACATCAAATCAAAACTTAAATTAGACATCCTATAATGCTATCATGTCTTATGTGGATCCCTGGTATCAGTTGCTTTGTGAACCCATCCAGCAAAAACTCATAGAAGACTCCCAAAGTCCCCCTGGATGTTTCTTTGGATGAATTCAACAAAAAGTCAGAGGAAGCCTATTTGAAGCATTGAAGGCTAGACAATCTTCTTTTCAACTTTAAAATGTATAAATAATATCTATGTAGGTAAACAAATACAAGCTAATGAAAATGAAACAAAACATAAGAAGTTTTTTCTCAAAACACCTACAGCATTTTAAAATGTGGACACTGGGTACGATTACATGATGCTTTTAATTCCAAATTATTAATTAATTAAAAATAAAATTCATGAAACTTTGAGTTTACATGGAAATTTTAATTCCGGTTTACATGGCATCACGTTTCTTCGCATCTCTTAATTCCAACGTGATGCCGGAAGTGACATTATCACGCAACAACTCTCTTCCTTGTTTTTAGCTTTAGCGGCTAAATGGAAAACTATCTAATATAAACCATTTTTGCTTCAATTTTGCTTTAATTTTTGAAGTACTAGCTTGTCACAAGTATAAGACTTCACTATATTGAGCAGCTGAGGAGGAGAAGAAAAATAGATGGATTGAATATATCGAAGATGGCTGGTGAACTTTTTAAAAAAAACTTTATTGCATTTACCAAACAACAAGACGGGAGGCAGAAGACTGCACATGTGCGTTATTGCTGCGGGAGAAGGTAAGCATGCGCAGAAAGACCGGAATTAACAACAAGAGGAATTAACGACTTACATGAGACAGGAATTATTTAATTCCACTTTAAAATGAGAATAAACCAGCCAGTTTATTTAGAATTAAGTTTAATTTCAAATGAACAATTCAACTTGGAAGTAGGTGTTAACATGGTTACTTCTCGTCTGTTTAAAGCGGAATTAACTTTTACACGGAATTAAAGAGGAATTAAAAGTCCCATGTAAGCAGGGCCATTGTCTAGTCTATGAAAACACACTTATAACAAACTGAGTCAAAGAAGTAATTCAAGCATGATCACTGTATACATCTTTTCCTCATATACCAGCATTTCTATCTTTTGGGAATTGGAATGATTTCTACAGGAATGAAACACTTTGTGAATAAAGGTTGAAAAATGACTGAAAACACATGACTGCATTACAAAAGCTTGGAATCCTAAAAGGCCATTAAAGGAGAAAAAAAAGTCCACAGACATACATATAAACAGGCACACACACACACACATACAACCATGCATAACCAAAGCCCTGAATACCAATTGAACAAATGAAAAAGATAAAAATCCCAAATGTGTCAGAAGCGTTCTCTGAGAGCCCTCGGCTACAGGGTTAATTTGTCAGGTTTCTGTGTGTGGGTGAGTGTGAACATTTTGGCGCGTGCAAAACTAGCGATAGAGATGACCATGTCCAGCTGCTCTGCTGCGAACCACAACCACGGGCAACAGATTCTGGATAATTCATCATATTCAATATTCTACAGGCCATGAATAAAGAGAGCGAAGCAGGAAAGAAGGCTGCAGACAAGCAGCCAGCCACCACAACAAGCCCTATTTACCCTATCAAACAATCTGTTAGCACTGACAGATTAGCCCACATCACTGGGCACAACATTACTCTGTGACAGTGTGTGCTCTGTAAAACTCCCCTCTCCATCCTTTCTTTATGCACTTCCTTGTATTTTCCTTCTCTCTTTTCATCCTTTGTGGCTGTCTTGGGAATCAAATCAGTTTCCCATTTTTATTAGACACTGATCAGGGTCATTAGACATCATGTTTGTTGGGAAATATAGGTGAACACAAACTCTAAAAATGCATTGTGTTTTCACATAAAGGCTCTTCCCTTAGTGTAATTTTTTAACTCTGATTTAGGTTGCAAAGAAGGAAAAAAGAACAAATACCATTTATATGAAAAGCCTTTTGAAATGTAAGAAAGATTTGTTTTGATGCATGCCAAAGCGTGATATGCCTAAACATACACGTGTTTGTTTTCAGTATTTTCTAAGTTGCTAGCCAGATCACAGCAGGTTTATGTGTAAATGATTGAAAAGACTTTTTTTTCTGCAACATGCTTTGCCGGAATAAGCAATGGTGGAATGGCAACAAAAGTACATAAATCAAAGTATTGAGAAATACGTAAATAAAATGGTTTATTCCACAGCTGGGAGCAGCTGGAAACAAATAAAAGAAATAAAGAAATGTTCATGTAAACAGACTTTTTTCAGAGGTAAACTACTCTTGTGAGAAGCTGGTTGAGGCAACACCGTGACACTCATCCTTGCATCAATCCTGTCTTATGTCAGTAGTCTAACACGCCATAGTGGCTTTCCTTGGGGTAACATTCATTTTCACTGTACCGTCATGCAGAGCTTTATCTTGTCGACTGATCAAACCGAAATGGTGCAGTGCTTCATACTGCAGTGACATCTATGAAAGTCTACAAATGATCAGTTTTTGTTCATCATTCTCACTTCAGTCAAAATATTCCACCTGATATTTTTCTTTTTTCTAACCAATCATCCTTTTTTGTTCTTTGCGTTTTCTTTTTGTTCTTGCAAACTCTGCATGTCTATCAAATAAAGATTTATTTAATGGAAACTGTTCATTTCTATAGAATCCTCTCTTTGATTAGCCAAAAGAGAATTGATGCTGTCTGACTTCTCCTTATCTATCAGGCAGCTAAAAGGATGTAAACACATAATTAGGCTGATTTGGATTCCTTGACACTGACTCCTTTAATTTTTGCTCCAATGTCAAGGCTTTACCAAAAAAGAACACACACACAAACAGACACACATGTACGTGAAAAGCAGAGCATGTCAAGCCGAATAAAGTGATATGTGGCATGTATTTGTTCATATGAATACAATCATCCTCTTTCACCTTTTCACCCTTATTGACGACAAAATGCCGGAACCCATGTTAACATTAATTTATTTTTCATCACGTGAAATCTCTTACGTTTTTCTTTTCATCACCCCCCCCCCCCCACCTATTTTTCACACCACACTTGCACCTGGTGACCTAAGAGACAGGCACCACAAGGTGGTTCATTATGCGTCTTAGCATGAGGTTAGCCTTTTCTGTTTTCTTCTGACTCCCACCTGGGGTGATCCAATCCTCCCGCTCTCATGAACCCCACAGCTAAAAATCAGTGCCTCAGACCTCCCAGGACAATATCAGGTCTGGTATCCATCTGTCTCTACATATTTGCCAGAACCATACCGATAACTGAGTAGAGAGCTATGATTACTGAAATGACCGCCGAATGTGCTAAACAAATTTAATACACCAACAAGTCCATTGCACATAAAAATTGCAAACATGGAGAAATTTTGCATTGCTTTTAGTGTTGGAATAAAAACGAAGCCTGTGTAAAGACACTGACAATGCAGACATTTAAATACATTTCTGAAAGAAACTTTTAAAGCCCTCCACACTGTAACTGTTCCAAAAAAATTGATTTTGAGGCTTAAAGATTTTTCTTTAATTTTTCAAGTTTGGTTGTATTTCAGGCATATTTTCATAAGGAACACTGTGTACACATAACGTATGTGCAGTTTGCAAGTGTGGATGGAGTGCTATACTATGCCAGGATACCCAGTGTGAAACAGCATCCATCTAATCTAAGATCAACCAGCCTTGGGCACCTTCTCAATGTTTTCCACACAGGAGAAAATGAAAAGCTTGACTAAAAACCCCATCTATCAAAAACACTTGTCTCCCCTTCCCTTCTTACACACCCCTCTCAAAGTCTACACCTGATTTGTTTATTGAGGTTTTGGTTACAAATCTTGATTCCTTTGTTAATTAATATTGTGCTTAAGTTTGACTTAACTTCTATTAAAGGTTTCACTGGAATAAACCATTAAGCTCATGTTTCTAATGTCAAATTAAAATCATGCTCCTGGGGTAACTCATGTCTATCATTAAATGTCCCTGCTGCTATACACTCAACCTGAGGCCTCTATCTGTGATATGAGGAGTAAAAAGAAAAATGAAGAGTAACTGTTTTCACTTTTGGAAGCTTTGGAAGTCTATTAATCTAACTTTTGGCTCAACACACTTAGTCCAATGTTGGGTTTTGTCAGACACTTCTGTCCATTTTTGGACAGAGGATGGCTATCCCAGTTTGTCGTAAAGATGACTCAGCAACCTGGAAGTCACAGTGTTTGGTTTAATCTCTAATTAATCCATAAAAACTAGTGGATTATCAAACCTTTCATTACAATAAGCTACTCTTCCTGTAACTGCATCTGTGTTTCTGACCAGTCTCCAGCTAGAAAAACAAACTGGAGGATCTCTCCAATGCTTAAGCTGTTCTTCAAGAATAAAGGCTGCGAAATAAATAAATAAATAAAAATATGCCTCTGTCTATTTCTTAATCTTCAATGACACTTTGAAGATTATAAAACATTGTCAAGGTGAGGATTTTGACAGCGAGGGTAAATGCCTTGTTCAAAAACTGCCACTGAATACTCTAAATAACCTTCATCCCTTGGGCAACCCGCTAAAACATTTTCAACCACAAAACATTTAATTAAATCTTTTCATTTTCCCCTTACTGTCTGTTTCATCTATAATCTTCTTCACCCATCCGGCTACATCCTCCGGGGAAATCATAGTTGATCCCCTCTTTCATGGCATTCCTGCACCTTTTACTGATGTCCTCTACTTGTCCATTTAACATATCGTTTTGAGCCAGACTGGACAACTCACAAATGATCATTGTTATCCATCAATATTCCTCTGTACTGGCCAATCAATCAAGTGCATGTATCATTGTTTTCTCTCAAAAGCACTTCATCTTTTGCCTTTTTATGCTTCTCTATTGGCTTTCTTTCAAACTAAATGGAATTATTCCTCCACTTTCCTCTGTTATAGTGCAGGATCAAAGTCAAGAAAAAGGTGCCCAAACAGGTATGTAAACTAGTAGCTAATACTATTCTCTAAAAACACACATAAACGACATATTCATCCTCCCACCCATGGGTTGACTCACACCAACACATCAACACAAGCAATGGAAATCCAAAAAAATTAATAAAAAAGAACCCATATTGTGTGAATGTTATATTGGTCATTTACACTAATTCTGTACTCAGACTAGATGTCTTGTGTTCACTGATGTCGGAGGAAAATAAAACAACAGATTTTAGAGGGGGTAATTTTATTTCCTTCACATTGCATATCTATGCTCTCAGCAGGGCACAACGCCACAGGGGAATGATGATTACACAGATGTGGAAAGTGGTGAGAAATGGCGGTTACATATGTACTCATTGTTGCATTCTTACACATCAGATTTGAAAAAGTGGAGATTTTTAAGACAAATCAAAAAGAATGAATAACAATATTACTGTATTTTAGACCATTAAGAGACAAGTTATGATTAGTAATTAAGATAAATTAAAGATTCGGAATTATTTTTTTTTAGAACAAACTACCAACACAATATTGAACAAAACTCATTTGATTCAATATGTTAAGTTGTGCATCTTCCATGTGCTGTGTAACTATTACCATGGAGTTATAAGCAAACTTGGTGAAACGCAGACTGACTCAACACTGCTGACTTCACATGTTGGATATAGAAATAATATATGAAGACACAGAAAAAGGCAAAGCAGCATTATGAACACAAAAACTAGCTTTTCCTGAAATAAAAGTACAAGCTTTGACAGTGGTGATTAGATTAGACCCTAAGACTGCTAGTTAACATGTTATTTAATGATAAATAATCAGGTGAATATATTATATTTTGGATACTTGTGTGTAGACACAAAAGATCTAATATAAAAACTATCAGAAATAAATTAAAAAAGTGTGAGCTTGACCAAAAAATATTTAAAAGACAGATGTGAGAGGAAAAAAAAATCACATGTGTGTGACATCTTCTGTGTATGTTCAACTTATGGTCCCTGGGGGGGGGGGTGAACTGCTGTCAGGGCTGATGTTCAGCATTGCTTCCACCTCAGGGCTCAGACAGCTCATCTTATTCACATGAACTCATCTAAAAGCAAAAATAAATGATGCAACATGTACAAAAAAATGCATGTATATGGATGTACAGAGTTGGAAGATAAATTTGAATAGAAACGATACTTTTGAATAAAGGAGATACAGAAGCATGTGCTTCCAACACTCTGACTCCTTTTACATAATCAAGGCTACTTGACCTATCGTCTCTCTCTCTCTCTCTCTCTCTCTCTCTCTCTCTCTCTCTCTCTGCGCCTCCTCACTTACACAACTCTCCCACCTACAACAGTCAGCATCTTTTATGTCCAAGAATCATGAAGCCGGCAGAGGAAAAACAGCAGTACAAAGCCAGGATATTCTAAAATTACATATATATAACAGTCTACTAGTTATGAGTAACAAGTACCTTATGAGTAATCCACCTCATGAGTCAAAAGCACATTCTTACTCTGAAACTGCAGCACAGTTTGTTTTTCTGCATGAAAGAGTTCAGTTTAATGTATGTGGGCAAGTATAATTTATCACCCAGTGAATCTAAAAATGTTTCAGTGGCTTCAAGTTTTGCTTTTTTTACCTTATCCTTTCCTTTTTTTAATCCTTATTTGTTGTAACTTATTTTCTTTAGTTCATGTTTTCAACACTGAAGAAAACCTGTGAACTAAAAATAGCAGTTTTCACCTCCCGTTGTTTCATCAGGACAAGGGCTCATAGAAAGGAGTCAACGAGGGAAAAGTCAGCCCTCATCAATCTAGTAGGTTCTGTCAGCAGGTTGCTTTCAGCCACCACTCTGCCAATGTTGGTCCTCCAAATGACCTTGACAACCTCGCACCAATCAAACACTGTTCTTGTGACCCAGGTATAGGGGCACCAGTAGAGGTAAGAGAGACAGACTGATTACACAGACTGTCTCTACGTCATTATACAGCCTTGTCTAATCCTGTCTGCCCCTTCATTTTTCCCCTCCTTACCTTTTTTTACACCCTTTTCTCAGCAGAGAGGCCTTCGACCCCATCTCATTTTGATAAATAACACAGGTGCCCTTTCAAAAAGAGGAGTGATGGCAGAAAGGAAGGAAAGTGAATTGTGTGTGAGCTTTTGTGTGTGGGGGAGACAACCAGCGTGAATGAACCAGTCAAAAAGGTTTGAATGGGCACGGGTTACTGGGCCAAAGATGTGAAAAGAGTCAAATTGAAAGAGAAGAAGAGATGTGGAAAAATGTCCCATCTCTTACAAAGCAGGCAATGTGGTCACAGGGAAAGTGTACTTCATGCACGCTTTTCATTCACCCTCATTCTCTTTGTATTAGCGAGTTGATGTCAAATTTGTCATTTGTGACTACGGAGCTGCACAAAAAACATATAGAAAATTATGCTTTAGCTTTAAATAACTTTTCTCTTTATCAACTCAAATTCAAGGCAAATGACTTTACCCAGCAGCAAACAGCTGGGATCCCTGATGTTTTCACTTACTAAATCTACTCAACAGTTTCTAAATATTAGCTGTAATCTGTCTTTGATGCCACATTGAGAAGCTAATGTTCACACTGAGTCAGTCATCTTTTGCACCAGCCTTCCTCAATAATGTTGTTTTGAATTAATTTTTCCTGTTGTGTTGGAGTTGCTTTAAAACCAGATAACACCACACCCACAAAGACAATCATGTGAACAACCACCCCTCCACCCCTACATAATTTATATATATATA
>JBAMHX010000015.1:11157281-11170146 GCA_037177515.1 Pseudomugil tenellus
AACAGGAAGAGTACAAAATAAAACAGGAAACAAGGAAGTCTACAAAACAAAACTAACAAAACCCAGAATCCATAACAACAAGCCTCTTTTTCATCAAAGTAACTGCCCTCTCTAACCTTATCCGGGGAGCAATTTGTTCTTCAACCGTCTTAATAACTCACTGATAACTACTACCTACTGATTACAAATCACGTAAGAAATGCTCTTGTTGAAAAACTGCAAAAATCAGAACAGGTAATAAAATATATGACAGTTGTGATTCAAAGTCCAACCTTTGCTAATTATAGTGGCCTAATCTACATCTGTTTGAGAATCACAGCTCCCCTATTGTAGACTGGGAGTCCAACAGTCATTGAGACATTGTCTCCATAATACTCCAGCTGTGTAATGTGTTGCTGTCTATCAAATAAACCGCATGCTGTTCTTCACCCTGGAAAGTTTGAGTGTTTGATTCAGTCATGATATGCTATTCATCATATTTTGCACGAATCTAGTAGAGCTCGTGAAGACTATGCAGGGAGTGTGTCCAGAGCTGTCTGGTCACAGTGTGAAAAGTCACGGGGAACCAAAGAAAAGCTGTTGCTCCTCTTCCAGCCACCTGCTACCCACCTGGCCCACATGTCCAAAAATCATTTGTTACACTCTGTAGCACCTGACCAAAACATCTATCATCCAAGCCCGATCTATAGCCACTTATTAGGCTGGCTATCATCACAATCCAACACAATGCTCTCTAGATTGTGCGATAAATCCCCCATGACAGCTGTTGTGTTTTAGTGGTGTAAACAACTCACTTGGCAAAGTGTTGTGTAAACTGTAAATGAAGGAGCAAGGAAATTAGACATATCTTGCAGCAAATGGACCCTGTAGCTTCTTTCTTCATGCAGATAGTGGGAAATAAAATCTAAATTCTCCTTAGGCGTGAATGCGAACATGATTGGTTGTTTGTCTCTATGTGCTCTGTGATGGAGTGGTGACCTGTCCAGGGTCTACCTGCCTCTCTCCTGCTAATTGCTGGGTTAAGGTCCAGGTTTCTTCCATCCCTGGTTTGGATTAAATGATAAAGACAATGAATAAATGAATGAGTAGAAAATGTATTGTAATATCAAGATAGCGATATTGTACTTGCAGAAAACGCTATACACTGGCCAATTATTACCTCAAATGCAACAAGCTGTAAAAGTTGAAGACAACTATCCTTTCAGCAGCTTCCCTGGCTCAAACCATTAGTTTACTATTTGCTAGAATAAAGAAGATGCTAAAAATATAGATAAAAAAGATTATGTTAAGTTGGGAAATCAAAGTTTATGGAGGCACATGTCTGGATTATATTTAATCGTTTAAAGAGAAACTTTCTAATCTACAGATTTTGGCCCATTGGGAAAAAATGTAAAAACTAACTCATTTTTGTTGATTTATCACCAACTTTGATTTATGTCCTCATGTATAATAAGCTAACAATGACTGACTGTCTATTAATTAGGTTTGTTAGCAAGATAAAATGTGGTGCTATGTCAGAATAAGGAAGCTCTGAGTTAGAGAAGCTAACAAGACCGTTCAGGTCCAAGAATCAATTAAAATTTGATCTGTCATAACGTTGTCTGGTGATACGTTACTCTGCCTCTCAATGAGGCAATATGAGTCTGCTGTATGTGAACATTTGCTAGCAGTAACAACAGATCCTCCATCACCTCTCAACATTCCCTACTTTCTTATGAAACCTGTCCTGTTGTGACTCACAAAATAATACATTTCTGTTCTGGCTAGTGTTATTGACCCTAACCTTTTTTTTAATTACAAGTAAATCTCATAATTTAAGAGAGTAACTTCTGTGTTAACTTTAGTGAATAGCGGCTGTTTTTTACTTATTACTAAAACTACTTATTAAGTAGTATTTCTTTTTTTAAGACCAATAGGTTTTATGTATACTTCTACTCCATCTCCCTCCTCTGCCATTTTTGCTTTTGTAATATTAATAATGAACAGCAGATAATTTTCTCTCACCTCACCAACATGCTGAGGAGATGAGATTCCCCTACTGTGTGCCTGCACACGCCCGAGGCGACTAAGCATAGAGCCCTAACACTTATAAAATAATTGTAATATAGACTGGTATGAGGAGATGTCTGGGCACTGCAGCAAAGCAGGTTCAAAGTCATTCTGTGAGAGTTGAAAAGAGGGGGAGGGAGAGAAAAAAAATCATAGAGCAGAGTATATAAAAGCTTTTCATGGACTGTAGGGCACTGCACTGCACAACAACAAGCTGAAGTCTTAAGAATTTTTCACATTTGTTTTCATAACTTCTGCATCACTTTGTAGGTTGAGAGAAAATAAGATATGAGACTGAGGAGAGAGAAAACAGCTGGGCAAGAGAAACGGGTGCTATTTCTACAGAGGAAGATTGATTAAACAAGATCAACTTAAAAGGGTTTTACATTCAAATCATATTTTTTGCAAATGAGCAGTCACACAATTTGAGAAAGCACAACAGGAATTAAAAGGAAATAAAATCTGGGTAGACTTTGAGACACTTTTGCAGATCAGATACTCAATGAAAAAACAAGTAGATTTAGTTCATGCTATTACATAATGTAGCCATTAACAAATATGTATCCTCAAAGTATGCTAAGCTGATACTAAAAGCTGTTATCCTTTAGCTTACATTCAAATGGTCCTTATTACATTATCCTATTTCTGGAGTCAACCAAGCATATTGCATGTTGTCACTGCATGTGGCGGTAATGTCCTATCACCAAGCCTCTGCAGGGAAACAAAATCGATTGGGTCACTCATAAGCTCATGCTCAAGTGTCCCTTATGGAAAAGTTTGAAATGTATTAATCTTAAATTTACTAGTAAAGTTACAGACCATCTTTGTTTGAGAGTTTGAGTTATATCTGTGGTTTCAGCAGTTATGCTTCCCAAATGAACTTAGGAATCTTTTTTAAAACCATTTATCACATCAGTTGAGAAATGGATGTATTCTATAGGCTACAGTTTTAACAGGTTGTTATTGCAGTGTTAATGTAACGCTAATAAGATTAAAGCATAATACAGAGTGCTTTATGTAAAAGGAAGACTTTGTGGATAGTTCTCACTTAGCAGCAGTGGACCATGGCCTTGCTCTTCACTGAGAGCAGAGGTAAATGATAAGTTACTCAGAAAAAGAGTTTGGAAATTGAATTAATATAACCACCAGTAAACCTTTCTAGAGAAAAGGCTTACTGAAATCTATTAATGGTTTTATACATGACTTGACTTTTGTGCTCTACCCAATGCTTGGTGCTGTCAGACAGCACATAGCTAGATTAATCCCTCGGCGTGGTTAATCCTCCAAAGACATGGATAAAAAAAGAGACTAGTTTGTGAAGGACATATCTTGTGTTCATACATAGAAATAAGAATGACAACACTGACTAGAGGGGACAAATATTAAGTGAGGAGTTTATTTCTTATATATTTTTTTATAAACTGCCTCAAATCAAATGTCATGACATTAAATCTAACAGGATCATCCTCTGTGAAGTCTGATTGGGTGGAGAGGACAACCCTCACATACATAGGCACATAAACTGCTAAAGCAGAGGGAAGAGCTCCAGCGACAAGCATTAATCCCCACAGATTTAGTGTAGCAGAACAATTGCTTTTTGTCACCCAGGATAATCGGCACAAAGTAGTTTATGAATTACGCTATGCTCAGAAAGACACAAACACAGCAAGACAGAGGATATGTGAGTGAGAACAAATGTGTATAAATCAGGGAAAGAAAGACTGAAGGCACATAAAAACTGGAACGATGATGTCTACCTGTTCCAGAGAGTGGCTGTAAATCTGGGAAAATTTCTGAGTCCTATTCAGACACAGTTTATCACATCCTCTAGGGAAATTAGATGCCATTTATTTCTAAAACTTGGCCAACATATTTACAGAAATATCCCTCAAATTCCCTACAGCCCCCATTATCCAGACACGTAATAAGCATGTCTGCCCAGTAGACACAATACTGTCTAATCCATAATTCTTTACACTTGGGCGTTTGCTCACTGCAAGCTCCATCAAGGGCTACTCCAGTGACAACAATGATTGACCGAGTAACAGAGTATTGTTCTCTTAGATTAGCCTTTTGTTAATGCGCGAGGTTAACTGACACATACACCGATAAGCAGGTGCTTGTACTTTAAGGCTCATTATTTTCTTTTACCAAATGGAGATGCAAAATAACAACATAATCTTGTTGACGTGTTGTTTTTGCAATAAGTGTAAAATTACGGCCTTTTGTAATCAACACTTTGATTTCAATTTATCTTCTCAGGACCAAAAACAATTGATTGTAATCCATCCGAGAGTTATTTAGGTCTGGACAAAAGCTATGACCATCACCAGAGTCAAAGTACTGAAATGACTGAGTCATTTTCGCAGGAAAAGATTAGAAGCCTTTTTGGAGCTTGTGTGGGTAGCAGCCATCATCTGTTCAAGATACTGATACACACCCTGGAAACTGATAATCACCAACTCATTTTCAGGCCCCTTACTGAGATCCTGCTGGTAATTGAATTGGACTGCTGCACAAGTATAGTAGGCTTGGAGGGACCATGGCTGAAGGCAATCAGCTGTGACAGACGGTAAAAGAGAGACAGATGGGAAGAAGACAGTTTCTCTGATGAAATGCTCACACGTCTCAGACTTCTTGCCACTACACCTTGAGCACCACTCCAATCACTTTTTCCAGTTAGTAAAGATTAAGTTAGCCGGGACACAATGTCCTATAACGGGGCGGCATTTGCATCCCTGGCACGTCAGTGACGATAAGGAGTGGAAAACAATGGACATATTTGAACAACCTCACTGAAAGACCCTCCCAGTGAATTACCCTTCAACAGTCACATTGGCGCAAGTCCTCCAACAATTCTTCCGTGCTTGGTTGACAGGTGGCCAGGTAAATGTATTTCCTCAAAAGCTTGAAAGGCTTGGCACTCTATGTTGCCTTTCTAAAAATGGGCGACCATCCAGATCTCTGCATGGGAAGAGGGTGAACAGGGTAGTCTGAAAAAGGATCTAGCAGAGCTGAAAGTGATCATTTTGCTTTTTTTGCTTTTTTTTCCCCCTATGCACTCTTGGTTAGGGTATTGAGTTGTGTGATCTTACACGTGAATATAAAAACAGTAGATAGAAAAAAAACTGGCACATTGTCTCCTTTGACATGTTGACTGTTCTAAATCATTTGAATTAAAGCAACTCAAAAGCAGTCATTGCTACACAAAATATACTCTTGGCTCCTTCAGTGAACAGCGTGTGAGAGAAAAAGTGATGCATGCATAGACTAAAGGAAGCGACTTTAAAGAGCGGCTTGTAATATAAAGCTGTTACAGTGGCTGATAACTTTTACAAGGTACTGTATAAACTCTCAGGCCATTTGCCATGGGATTATTATTATCTACCAACAATTGAATAAAAAAGTGATAAATGATCAAATTTGTGGTTTGCTATCTATGTTTGACTCTTTAAAATCATTTTGAACTGTTTCTACTGTTCGGTCATACTGAAAGAACTTGCTTTCTTGAGCACTTAGTTTAAAATAACCTATAAATGCTATCCATTCCCACAGTCTTATCTGTTATTTTTTTAGATATGGATGCTACATTTAACCCTGCAGGGTCCATTTATTCCTCTTAATGGTGCTGTTTGTAGGCTACATGCAAGTAAGTGACATTTCTTTTTTACCACATATTCATTGCAGTGATTTCATTGAACTCAAAGAGCTTGAAAAAACCCCTCACACAATCAAGATATAAAATATCCCCCCATATGGTGCATCACAGAGGACCCAACATCCCTGCTAGCAATTACAGCATTCAGATATTTTCTTTATTTTTTTACTTGCATGAACAGAAACATGAAAATACAGAGTTAATGCTGTGTCCTTAGAAACCACAGCCCTGGAAAATGACTTTTCCCTCATAATAAGCTGCATATTGTGCAGCAATGGACATAAAACTAAATGTGGGAGGAAGCATACACTCTAAGTGCACTGACTTGCAAAACAGAAAAAGTCAAACATATGTCTTCACAGTGGAATGCAGACACACCAAGAATTTGTAAACATTATAATATTACAGGCATATGCATAATCACGTCCATATAGCTTGAGGACACACATCTGTTTGGAGTAAAATTTTAAAAAATGGGAAGGAGACCATGAGAATAAATACAAAAACAAAAGGTGATTGACGTATAATTAACTGATGTTTCAGTGGAAAGAGTAAAGTGGCAAGAAAACTGAGTTGTAGGGAGTAACATGGAGCAAACTGTCTTTTTATATTGAGAAGCAGCCTGAAGGAGAGCTAAAAATAGCCAAACTAAGAGAGAAAAACAGCTAGAGGAGTCAAAGTTTATATTTATTTTCTTGAAATGCCATGTGAGTACAAGTGTCTGTATCTCTCGGATAAAGATTTATTGCAATATGAGTGAGATCAAACAGTGGTCATTGTTGTCATAGAAACCATCTTCAGGCCAGAGATGAGTGTATATAAGACTAGATCCTTTTAATCCACTGACACTGCTCCCTTTAAAGTCAACTTGAGGAATAAGAAGGTCCAAACTTATGTTTTCCTGTTGTGTTGCAACATTGAGTTCCGTTGACCTTTAACTGTATAGAAAAGAGAAGTAATTAAACTGTAAATTATGACAAGAACTAATGTATCAAATTAGGCTATAAAGTGTTTCTAATAGCCGAACTGTTATCTAAAGTTTACAGGCTGAGCTGGCATCCTGCCAAATGCTTCTTCTACCATAACAGCTGCTTGCAAATGGACAACATGTTAGAAAAGTAGCACTGCAAACGTGTAGATCATTCCAAAAATAAAATGATTTACTTATTACATTTATTTGCAGAATACAGGATGTGACACAAAGCACATCTTGGGTTGCTGGTTGAAGAACCTGAGCAGCAACATGTGGTTTTTCAGAGTGTACAACTGAGCTTATGCACATAATTTTTCTTCACATGAGATCGTTATGTGCATGTTTACATCTGACCCACAGAGCTGACTCTTTCTAATCATAATTACACCAACTGCACATTAATTGCTGGTGTAAATTGCATCCTAATAGCAAATACCTTGTTATTGCTCAATTTTACCAGTCATGGAAAGCTGTTGCTTTAGTCACTTAAATGATTGAAATTTAAATCAGTGTTAAAGGATTAAAACTAAAACTCTTGTTATCATGTAAAGATGACTTGTAAACACTATAAATGTGAATATTGCCTGGGATATCTCTAAACATCATTTTCATGAATTAATCACTTGAAAACCCACGATCACTTTCCATTTTAATGAATTATTACACAGTATTATTTTGAAATTATTCTCAATTAAAATAAGAAATTAAACATATTAGGGGGCCGGGGGTTGATTAGGATCAGTGTATGTACTGGAGTGTTTTAAAAGAACTTATGAAGAGGACTGCTTTCATTTTTAGTTATATTTATTACATATTGTTTTTTTAATTTCAAGGGATATAGGTATAAACCCGTTATGATTCATGCTCTGCCAGGCCTTCATTCCTTATTAACTTAATTTGTTCCACCGGAGCTTCCCTCTCCCTCTCCTCACCTGTTCCTTGTCTTAAATCCTCTCCAGTCTCTGCTTCCCTGCCAGATGGTCAACAGCTTTCGTCTTGAGATCCAGCATTTTCCTATGTTTCAGACTTCCTATCATCAACCCATTCACGTCCCCTGATTATTCTTTGCTTGCCCACGTCGGACCCTTCTCATCCCATGTTTACCTGGATATAAACTCAGATTCTTGCCTGCCCCTTTTGGATGAGTAGTCTTATATGTGCCTCTCTATGTATGACCATTGCCTGTCCCCTTGTTCTACGCTTTCAGATATTGGACTTACACCCTGCTTTTTGGAGGGTTTTCAAATTCCAGAGTAACACTGCCTTGGGATGTACCACTGCACTGCCCCACTCCAGTGGACTGTTCCAGGTTTCCCTCATCAGTCTCCAACTTTCATTCTTTTCAATAAATCAGCTTCTTCTAAAACATCTACACCTGTGTCAGGTTGAATTTCTGGGTCTTCAGGGTTACTCATTACATAAATCATTCACACTGCGAGTCCCAATAGTGTATGCATATTTTGCACTAATGATCCTCTGTCATTAATCAAACTCCAAATAAATCTTTGAGGGTAGGTCAACTCACCACTAATCTTGAACTTAAGAAGAAAAGGTCTGAAACAGATAACTGCCTTCTTAAATCCAAGATAGCAGGTCAGTGACATCACATTCAGTCATACTCTCATCAGACATCCTAATTAGCAGCCCCTACAACGGCTGTCACGTTTGTCTGCTGCTCGGATCAATCACTCGTTTGCATTGATAATTGTTTTGCACAAGCTGTTGACTTTAAAATAAATGCTTAATACATTTAGAGACAAAGTTTTTGGAAAAAATGATACATTCACTGACACAAAAGCAGACACGCATATGATGCACATTAAACCTTTGCACCCTGCCCAACAATAACGTGCATGAGTGTGTGTGTGGTTGTCATGGAGACAGACAGAAGTGCATTGATCCTCAAGGCAACAGTGATCAAAAAGGTTTCTGATAAGCATATTGAATCACACTCGGGCACAGCTATGCTAATGACTGCAACATAACCAACAACTCCGGCTCTTATCTAGAGTTCATCAATTTAGAGCAGCTAATGAGTCCACAAAGACGACACAGAAAACAGGTGACATGTTTCGCTGAATGAAAACAGCATTTTGTTTCAGACAATTTTTGTTCACGTACACAACACAAGCAAAAAAAAAAAAAAAAAAAAAAAACAGAAGTCAGGGCACACATCTTCTGCAGCACAAGGACAAAAAGAGCATCCTAAGGGAAGGATTTACATTTAGTATAATCATTATCCCAACTATGGGTATAAAAAAACACTAAAAATTGGACAGAATATCTCTTATCTTTATTCTCGTGTACTGTAAATCCTACTCTCATATGTCAGCTTCTCTTGTCCTCTCTGCTTCTTGGTGAACTGACTTTCGTCAAGTCAGCTGTCAAAATTTCATGGTCAAATTAAATAGAGATTATTTTTTTACAACAAAAGAAGTCCAGTTTCAGCAAATTCCCTAGTGTAAAATCTGAAAGCTTCTCAATGAGTAAGTACGTAAAAAAAAAGTCCAGATCTAAATCTACAGTTCTAATTCCTAAATTTTCAATATTTTTTGTCAACATATCAAATGTGTTCAAATACAATGTAGTGATGCTAATATTCAGTCAAATGCAGTCATTATCAATTACGCCTGCAGTAACTACCATCAGGATATGTGGAGGACATGTGAATGCAGCTGGAGTTTTCAGGACATTAAAAAGGATTTTCACTTTTTTGAGCGACTGAAGTAATTTGTGTTGAATCACACGTACAGCTGTGGCAATCATATTTATATCTGTCATTGTTTTTCATCTGGAAAAGATTTATAGTCATCTAAAAAATAAAGGCATAATATCCTGGAGGTACAAGTATTTACTACTCTGGTGAAAGTCTGGCTACCTCTTTTTGCCATCCTATGCTCTCATCTAACTATGTATGAAACTTCTCATTAGCTACAGATTTTTTTTCTTTACACTGGGAAATTTCTGAAACTTCTTAAGAAAATAAATAGTTCATCCTTACATTAAGATGATGGAGCAGTTCCAACGAGTAAACAAATGCATTTCCATTACTGTTTTTAACTTAATAAAAGCAACATTTGTAAAGTTTCGTAAAACTACAATTTCGATAGGCAGGTGTTTCTATTCAACAGTTTTTGTGGAATAAGCGTAAAATCTTGTCAGCTGGGGGCGTTTTTAAGAGAACTGCAGCCCACGCAATGTTACCACAAAGTTTTATTTTGGGATTTTTTACTTACTGAGTCAAATTTGCTACAGCTTTTCGAAGCCCTCATTTCCTTTTCTACTTCATCGTACATTTAGCATTTCCCGTTTGTTTATTCCATACCATTCACATGACCTACCTACGTCATGTCCAGGGACACAAATATGCGAAAAAAGTGTTTCCATTAAACTTTTGCAAAAAAAACTTCAATATTGAAACATTACGTTATGAGAACATAAAAACCTTTGCAATATTTGAGTTTTTCTAACTCAAAAACCTTTTCTAAACCTTTTCTAAAAACCTTTTCTAACTCTAAATGTTTCCATTACCAAATTCCGTTTGCGATATTTAGATTTTCCACAAATCTGCGAGTAAATAAAAAACAGAGGATTTGAAAGGATCTTCGACACTGTAACATTCCTTTAACGAGACTTCACAACATGTGGCATCCAAGAAACATATAAATATAGCCAAGGATAATTCCTTGACTCTGGAATTAAGCACAGAAGCTCAGTTTAAACTAACCATATAAAACTTAAACACTGATAAGGAGTGGTGCAAACCTGCAGAGATTGTGAGGGGGGTAAAGGTTCCTCCTTAATTGCATAAAATTAAAGTTTAAGGGAATTACAAAGAAGGCAGCACGTCTATTAAACAGATAATGCACATTATATTTGTGGAGAAAATGAGTTTCACAAGTGGTGCAGTCATAGAAAAAGTTAGATAAAATGCGAGTATGGGAGAGTGTCTCAGTCTCATGTACTAAATTAGCATTTTAATGAGTATGATGTCACTTTGGGGAACAAAACACAATAGGTATTTCCAAATACAGTGATTTCAAATGACAGTGATTCTCTAAAAGATTGAAAAATATCTATAGTTAACAATGAATATTTTACATGATTTGTTTTTTTCCTTGTGAGAGCAAATCAACACATTGTATTTAATAATTACTTTGATTACTTTTAGCTATGTGTGCCACTAAAAGCATGAAGACAGATTGCTAGGTCATTACATAAACCAATAAAATATATATTGTTCTATTATACACAATATTAATTTGATTAATATATTACAATTTGAAAGTTAAATTTATGGCTATTCGTTGCTGAATTTCTCCTGAACAACTAAATTAAACAATGTTTAATTCCTCTTCCAGCTTACAAAGCTGATGCAACTAAACACAGAAATTGCTAAAATATATTATAACCCAACAAGGTCAAGATTAGTTTAACAACCCAGAGAAGAAAATCCTTTATAGGCCCTGCTGATTAATGTCTCTGACTTATCTAAAACATTACCTTGTGTGCTCTCCTGACCCATTTGCAGTATTTGATCAAAGCATTTCACACTTGATATTGAATTAGTGCTCTGTGGATGGTTTTTGGTGGTTTACCAGCTCACTTTGATGGTTTGTCTGATGGCCATGATGAATAGGAAAACATTTCGCTTTCAAAAACCAACAACTTGCTTCCATTTTATTCAGTCATGGCTGACCCCAATCAAGTTGTATTTCCTGTAACTCGTCTGGCTGAAGACAGCTTTGGATAAAATGACTCAGTTTTTCCTTTTTTGTTCTACATTCCCCATTGTGTCACACATCATTTCGTCATGTTTTCTGATGCACAGTTGTCATTGAAGAAGCTTCCATTTCTAGGATAAAACAAAGCAGAGATGCACTTCAAAATGCTATTCACCTGGCAATTCATTACTCATTGTGCAAGGGAGATTATGGATCCTGCATGACTGAGGGTAGATTACTTTCAGATACACAAAACACTCAAAAAGCCAAAGCAGGCACGAGCAATGTGCGGCACAGAGTGGTGTGCGCCTGTGCTATTGTAAGAGCAATAAAACTAAAACCCAAACAAAGGCAGTTTTCAGAATGCAGCACAAATCTAAATATTAAAAAAGCTGAAGCTAGCAGTGAATTAAATGTGGGATGTAGACAATATGAGTGAGAACAAAGGCGAAGACATTCAGCAGCACAAATATGAGCCTTGAGGCATCTAGACAGGAAGACAAAAAGCCAGGGAGAACATTGTCACCAGGAACTGACTTTCATATTATTAAGCTACATGAGTATAAACTGTTACACAGAAGAAATGTTGAGATTTTTTAACTGAAATCAGAAAGAGGAGAAGAGTGACAAAACTCTATTCAAATATATGAATTACACTTTAAATGAGAATAATAAAAGGCAACAATGTTACAAAATATAAATGCAGATAAAATGTGAACACTGATATTTGGTCATTATGATTTTACACATGCTTGAATGCACAAAGATAAATCTATCTGTGTGTTTCTATATATCTGTTTATGACAAACTGTGAGCAGAGACCAGAATGTCAAGAAGGTTTACATTAGTCAGCAGATACAGTCGGCTACATCATTAGTCACTTTGACACCCTCTTCTGGCCCTTGCTTTACTGATGAGGCCATGCTAAACAACTACCTTCTCTTAACCCACACACACAAATTCGGATCTTTCTTCGTGAGCAACAGGAAGCTGTTTTAGTATCTCAAGTGTGAAGAGATGGCTTCCATGCCAGACTATAGGAGAGAAATGCCAAAGTCAAACAAGCTGCTGGAAATCCATCACATGAACAAACGACAGAGGAGAAAACGTCCACAGTTCAGTGAATACTTGTATCTCTGTATAGCACACAGCTGATCCAGAATCAAATATCTGCACAACACCAGATCTTCTGGGCAGGTTGTGAATGACAGGGCATGATGACAGAGTGCCAAGTGTTTCACTGCAATGAGCTCAGAGCCGTTTATGGCCTCAATGACTCTGACATTTAGCAGGATGCTGCAATTCATCAGCTTCTCAGTCTGACTCATACAAACACACAACAGGGGACAGTCACAAAACATATTACCATTAGGCCTAATAGTGCCACATCACATAACTGTGTGTGAGTGTGTGTGTAAAGTATGATTGATACAGCACGTGTGGTCTCCTCTGATTATATAT
>JBAMHX010000015.1:11170246-11183103 GCA_037177515.1 Pseudomugil tenellus
ATATATATATATATATATATATATATTAAAAAATACACACAATGACAAGGAAATTAAGAAAAGGGTGGCAGACAAAACACATTTACATCTCAAAACACTCCAAATGTTCACCTTGTAAGACGCAATCAAAGCCAATTCAAAGTTTTGTAACAGGATACAATAAAAACAGCCCGAGGCTACAGGTAAATTAGCCATTTGAGTGAGTCATGGAAACATGTTTGCTTTTAAAAATTGCTCTTAATAACAATAATTATCTCAATCTTTGATGCAAATAAGTGAATCAGCTGTTTGCCTAAAAAAATGGGGACATTTTGATGATGATCACAGCCTCTGTGCCACTAGGTACTTCAAGGGCAGCAAAATTCCACCTTAACTCACTCTTTGTTAGTGAGTTGAGTATCAGCAGTGCTCTCTGCATGCAGAATGTTGTTTCAGCTCATTTGGAAAGTTGGTGCTAACCACAGGGCAAGTTCAAGAGGGTTGTAATGCAATAATCTGTTTCTCTATTTCCCCTCTATTGTTTTGCTTCACTAAAACGCTTTTAACTTTCTATTTTTTCCCTCATTTCTTAGTGTACCTCTTATCAGTGATGTATGAAGCAGTGGCACAGTCATTACTGGGAGAGCATCTTGATGGCTGCTTCTCCCAAAAGAATACAGCAGAAAACACAGTAAGCACTGTGAGTATTTAAAGATGCTTTTTCTACGTCGTTACTTATAAAGTGTAAAGTTTGTAAAGGATATTTAGAGAAAGTTGGACCTAACTTCAGAGGCAGTTGCAGGTTTTTTGGCTCTCACTTTCACACTTTTAAAGTCAATTTATACTTCAAATAGACAAACATACACTTCCAGAATAATACACTCGTACACAGGCTTGAATTTCTGCAAACACACACACACTCATTCAGAGTCACAGCCAGATAAAAGATGTGTCTGCTCTGCTCTTACCCGAGCGTTGTCATAGTAACGATGGTGTACCAAAAGGAGGCTGGGATGCTGGTGAATTTGCTGGAGCTTGAACCCTTCTCTGCGTAGAACATGACGGTAGCAAAGATAATTATGGCCATTGTGAGGGAGAAGAGCAGGAAGCCCAGCTCCGAGGCACAGCTCTTCAGGGTGTAGCCCAGGATGCGCAGGCCCTGCGAGTGACGGGAGAACTTAAAGATACGGAACACCCGGAAAACACGGAGTGTCACAAAAGCGCCGCTCACGTCCTCGTTGTCCGTCATCACAAGTCCAATGTAGTAGGGTAAGATGGCCACCACATCGATGATGCTCATGACAGATCTCATGAAGCGGTAGCGGTTGGGTGCAGCAAACAGGCGCATCAGGTACTCCACGGTGAAGATCATAACACAGGCTGTGTCCATGCAGAAAAAGGCCACAGTGTAGCGTTCACCACATGGCACTTCCTTCTGGTTGGGCGCTGAGCCACACGGCACTGTCTCTACCACATTGGTGATGACAGAAACAGCAATAAAGAAGCCAGTGACATAGTAGAAGACCAGGGCCATGGTGGAAGTATGAGGGTTTTCAAAGGCCCTCCACATGGTCTCCCTGAAAGTCATGTTGGGCAGCTTAGCATCTTTATTGTCCTCCTGGTCATCCATCAGACGCTCTGCATTCTCCCTCTTCCTGTCCTTGTACTCTTCATAGCAGCAGTCTCCAATGATCTCAGGGACAATGCCAAAAAAAGCCAGCTCCTCATCATAAGAGGAGATGCACTCGTAGCGCGGATAATGGAGCTTGCCTGTACGGTAGAAGTTAAGGACGCTACGGAACACATCAGGGTCCCGGTCAAAGAAGTACTCTTTGGTCTCCTCATTGTAGAAGAACTCCTTCTCCGAGCTACCAAGCAGCGTGTCTGGATAGCGATCGAGCGTGTTCCGCCAGGTCTGAAAGCGCCGTCCACTGACATTAAGAATGATGAGCTCATCCTGCCTCTTGTTCTTTTCAGTGGGTGCTACTGGCATGGGCAAATTGGCCACAGGCATCCAGCCGATGGCTGCTGCCCTGGCAAAGGGAAGCCATGCCGCTACTCCTGCCGCCATGCTGTGTCCGGCTTGGGGCGCAGGGGGGAACAAGTCCAGCACCTTCACAACCAGCTTGGCTTTAGCTCATTCACCATCTGAAAGGAAGAGAGGGAGGGAGTTTGCAAAGGGATATGTTGTTTCACTTATGACAGAGGAGGAGAGGGAGATCTGTTGATGAGAAAGCAGAACAAAAAGTGGTCCTTTAAAAACACACTGGGTGAATGTTAATAATGAAAAAAATAAATAAGGATACTAAAATTAAGGAAATGGGAAGATGGGAATGAATGCATCAGTGATGACTAAATTAACCTTGAAAATCATTAGTAAAGGATGAAAAACAACGTAAAAAACAACATATATAAAACAAAAATAAATTCTCTAAGTAGACTTCCAAGAGTCATGATTAAAGCCCTAACTTCAATTATCCTGGAGTTGCAGTAAAGACTCATCTTACAGCTGAAAAATTAAAGCAAACAAGCAGAAGTAGCTCATATTGTTTCTTTTATCTAACTTTGGCTTTCTTGGAGTTCTCCTACAGAGGAATACAAAAGATTAAAACCTGTTGAGTTTCAATCTTGGAGGGAAAAAAAGAGAACAAACAACAGATAAGAAGTGCCTCTTACAGCAACCAGCTAATAAATACTAGTAGGGTAAAAAATACAAAACTGGGTGATGACCCTGAGACTTAGATCAAATGTTCTAATGACAAACTGAGTGCAGAACCTGCACGCGCAGTAGCCTACGCTAAAGCGACAAGGAGCAGGTTAGTAACAGCTGTTACTTTGAGCGTTTAACTGAGCAAAAAGGTTAATAAGATCTTAACTCACCGATCCAAAATTCTCCATCCAAAGAGACACGGCGGTTTTCCAGCGCAGTTTAGTTTCAAGTCGACGTTTTTTTTTTTTTATTTAAAAAAAGCCTGTCTAAGGAAAGGAATAGCAGGAAAGTAGTTATTTAGCGGATGGAATAAAATGCATTAAGCAAAGCTGAGGGGAAAGTGGAAAAATACCGGTGACCGACATACCACAGCTGTTTAAATTCAGTTTCCATTATGCGAAGGGAGAAACGAGAGAGAGGACGCTATGAGGACCGTATTACCTTGGCTTTTCGGGATGAGTGGTGGGAAGAGACGGAGGAGGAGGAGGAGCGCGCTTTCTCTCTTTCTCTCTGGCTCTCTTTCTCTCCGTGAGGGTGGACTCTCCGTGAGGGTGGATTGTTAACCAAACTGGAGTTATAGGGACCTGGATAAAGATTTAGAGTAATGTGCAGAAAAACGGAGTGAAGCAATCGGCTTTAGTTCCTTTTCACCAACAAGCTGCTCATCTGCACGACATGTCTAAATTATTTCACATGTCAAAATCAAACAGGGACAGTCGAGTCACTCACATCATGTATTGCAGCAGGGACACATCTAGGAATTTACGGGGCCCCTCATAAACAATACTGGGCACCTTTATCTTTAACAAAAGATGTGAATAAATGTAACATATTTTGTCAGTTTGGGAGCAACAAAAACACATCATAATGTAAAAAGGCTACAACCTATTTCATGAAATGATCACGTATTTGTAAGGTGCATGTATTACAGCAGTTATCGATGTAAACACCTAACATTTCTGCATAAAACTGATTTGAAATGTTGATTACTGAGTTTGAATAATCAAATCAAATTCCATTTAAATGACACCTGATGTTATATTCAATATCCCAAATAGTTTTAGATTACTTCAAAATCTAATACCATGAAGAAAAAATAGGATATTATGGTTTTTCTTTTGTTGTTGTTGTATATTTTCAATAGCTTTTTAGCTTGTTTGTTGACAGAAATAGTTTAATCTATATCACATGACATCAATTAGGTGCATGGAAGTACACTTGACCAAGAAGTGCTGCCGAAGTTGAAACTGAGCAATGGAGCAGTGAAGACATTAAAGTAACTTTGAACATGGAATAGATGTTGGTGCCAGACAGGCTGGTTTGACCATTTCAGAAACTGCTAATTCAGTGAGATTGTCATACACAACCATCTCTGGATTTTACACAAAATGGTCCAGTGAAGAGAAAATATAGCCTATGTCAGAGGAGAAAGAGCAGACTGCCTCAAGAAGAAGGAAAGGCAAAAGTCATTCAATTCAAGAAACTTAATAGTTTTAGATATGGTTTGCAAAATGCTATTTCTAAATGGAAAACATGTTGCACCTTGAAGTAGATGTGTTCAAGGCTACAGTTCCACAAGTCCACTTCAGGTGCCACTCATGTCAGGTAAAAATAGGAGCTGAGCTTACAGTTAATGCAAACACACCAAAATTGAACAATTGATGATTGAACAAACATTGTGTTTACTGATGATGTTTGCTCTGACGGATGGTAAGGTGAAATTTGATGAATTTCTTTGGCAAACTTTAGGCCCCTGAGTACCAAATGACATAGTTGACACACGTTGTAAGAATATGTATATGTAAAAACCACCACAGTATTATATATTTAACACAATGAAGTTGATGGTATAGTTATTAAGTCAATATATTTGCTTGCATTACAAAAATGATTAATTACATATGAAACTCTATGAAAGTTCATGTAATGCCTTTTTCAGCCAGGCTGAAGTCTTCAATGTAGTAAAAACTGCCATACATCAGAATATCAGTACTATTTGCAACCAATTTGAAGGATGATGTGACCTCTGTTGCATTCTTTAGCGTTTTACTCAATGCTTTGACATTGATCTGTCTATGCACTATGTGCTTTTGGATTGGCCAAAACAGGGTTAATCTGTAAAGTCTACAAGCAGGCATTACAGGTAAGCTCTTGTTTGCCCTTATTAGAGATAGATTTATGTGAAACCAACCCAAACTGACCCAAACAAATGAAGATAGATAGGGAAGCTCATCTGTTTTCAAAGGTTGTCATTTTGACTGCATCTGTCTAACGTTTGAGTCCAAACCATTTTCATTTACTGCCTGTTTGTCTTTGCTTTCATTTTCGTATTCAGCTGCCCATCCCAGCAATCTGAACAGCACACCTAAACACAGAGCCATAGAAACTTATTTAATAATAAACTTGTTAATGTGCTTCACGTTTTGCAACTTGATAGTGCTGTTTTCAGGACTTCATATATTGGAATCAAAGACAATGATGTGAATTGGTATTATTTTTCGCTCGTGTCTATCATATGATAAAAATGGATGTTGTTACAGTTCTGCTTCCTTTAGTTCTAACTCAATTAAACTGAGGATATTTGGCTCTGATTCCCCAGAACCATTTTCTACCTGAGAGACCCACTGCAGCAGATATTTACTGTAGTATTTCATGTTTCACAGAAATACTGCACAATATAGCGCTAGCAGTATTTATCCAACCAATCAGATAGCTGTAACAAAATTGACATTTTTTTCCACTGTAGTATTATGTTGCATCACATTGGCCTGTTGAACTACAGTGTATTTCAGACCCTTACCTTATCTATAAGAATTATTTTTGGATAACCAGTGTTTCTACAGAGTAAAGTACTCATTTCTACATATAACTTTACTCATGAAGGTAAAACAAAGTGGGGCTTCAGTGGAATAACTCTGAGATCAATGAGTTTCTGCCCTAAAAACTTCTAGGTGCAACACATACAGCACAGCAAACTGTATGAACTGTGATAAAGAGAGGCTAAAAAAGCCTCTGCTAGCCATACCACAGCCGTTTATATCTAAAAACACTGTAAGCTTCATGTACAGACCATGTAAATTCACCAAGCAATACACAAAAATTGGCATTCTTATCATTACTCTGACTAATGCTTGGAAGCTGATCTATTTAAACATTTTTTCAGTCATTTACTGCAGTGTGTTAATCATGCCTGAAGTTTGTGTCATAGCCTTTGGTGCTAAAACTCATGCAATAAGTGGAAGTAGAATAATTTATACGCATATATGCTAATTATATTCAGACTTAGAGTAAATGTCTCTGTCCTCACATTAGTCAATGCTTTGCAGAGCAATATGCAGTCCTAATTGAGTCAACAGGGATCCTATCCCTCTGATACATAATCCGATGGAATATCAATAGAGTCACAGCTCAGAGGCAGACTTCAACACATTAAGTTATCTCATTTTAGTCATGGAAACACATGTGCACAGTAAGAAATATTAATATTTCTGTACACACTATATGGCCCACCATAAAGTCACCCTGTAAGGTTTTATGGGCCCTTGTTTGAAAATGACATATTGAAAGTCATTATTATTTAGACGTGCACCTACACACATTCATTCACCCACACAAACTCTGTCACACTTGTTTATGCTTTTTTGCCCTTGCATGGCTATCCTTAGAGGCATCTTTTTTTCTTCCTTTTGGTTCAATCAAGTCCCTGACCGTAAACTGGCCCCTGGGTAAAATACAAAATGGCCAAAATGGTCTAACCTTGTGAAAAATATATCCACTCACATGCAGTCAAACTGGCTGTCACAAGATGAAGGGTTGATGAAAACACATCCATGCACATATATCTTTGTTCAGACACAGAAACTCACTGGATCATAACACACAGTGACCTGCCTTTTTCAAACTACGATTCTTTCAGAAATTCCAATATTTTAAATGTCACTTGATAACCAGGTGTGTTGTATTTCATGGTCAACTGCCCTCAGTAATTATCTGTAAATGCTGTTGCGACATTGAATTCAAATTTAGCTGTCAAACAATCCATTTGTTTTAAAAGCACAGTCTTGAGGATCAAGTGAGCAAACACGTTTGTGTAACAGTTTTGTGCAGGTAGCAACTGATTACAACAACAAAAATTATTAAGATGCTGCATTATCAGAGGATTAACAACTGAAAGTGCACACAACTCTCTGAATCAAGGTCCAGGTTGTCCTGCATTTGATATGGATGCATTCTATGTAAGCAAACAAAAATACATGTCATACGACATCAGACATAGTGATATAGTGTCATGATCTGACTCTTTAAGTGTCATACTTGTTAGTTTATAAACAGCTGCATGCTTGTACTGGTTGGCAATTGCTTTGTCACCATCTGAATAAATTAAAGGAGCCAAGTCAACTTTATTTATAAAAGCCCTTTCTGTAAGCTATACTGAACAAAGTGCTGAACATAAAATAACAAATATAATAAATAAAACATTGAGGAATAAATCCATAAAAGATAAAACAATATGACCAATAAAAGCAGTCTCATACTGACTGAAACTTGAAATAGAACAGGTGGGTCTTAAGTAGGGATTTAAAACTGGTCAGTGAAGAAGTCTGACCTGCAGTGGTCCTGCCACAGAAAAGGTCCTGTCCTTTATGAGTTTCCTCTGTGTCCTTGGGACCTCCATGAACAGCTGATCTGCTGAACGGAGGGCAGTGCAGCATTTTGCACCAGCTGCAGATGGGACAAAGCTTTTTGAGAGATGCCATAATATAACACATTACAGTAATCTTTTCTGTAATGAAAGCAAGAATAACTGTTTCAAAATTATGTTTTGAAAGAGTATGTTTTACCTTTGCCAGTTGCCTCAGTTGGCAAAAGCTAGATTTAACCCTTTCAATGATCTGCCTATCTAGATTAAAATCCCTGTCTGGTTTCACACGAAGATTTGTGACAGCAGCCTTACGATATTGTGCCAGAGGGCCCAAGTCTGTGGAAAATAAGAGTTCATGTGTTTTAGAGGGACGTAAACCTGACTGTAATCAACATGGAAGTGGATGGCACTATTGTAATTCCTAATAACTGACACAATGGGAAAGAAGTATAAGGGAAAAGGCAAAGGCCCAAAAATGAACTTTTGGGGGGCTCCACTTAACATAGAAATGAGCATTACAGGAAATGGCACAGTTTAACAGAAAATATCCTCTCAGACAAATAAGAACTGAACTATTATTCCAGGGCAACACCATAAATACCTGCACAATGCTCCAGTCAATAAAATGTTGTGATCCACTTTATCAAAGGCTGCTGTCAGATCCAATACAACCAAGATCACATAGTGACCAGAATTAGTAGCTAAAAAAGATCATTAAAAACCCTCCGTAGAGCAGACTTGGTACTATGAAGAGACTTCAAATATAACTGAAAGACCCCAAAAACATTGTTCACCTCTAAAAACTCTTATCTGTTTCAAACAATCTTCAATAAGATTTGATATATGAATGGAAGTTTGGAAATTGGTTGGAAATTACACAGAATGGTAGGATCCAGGCTATGTTTTTTGAGCAATGGTTGGACCAGGGCATATTCATAATCTTTAGGAACCAGACCAGAAAAATGAACAAGGTTATTTTTGTCTTCAACGGGCCCTTCAAACTCTCCTTTTATGACTTTCTTTTGGCATCTGATGCTATTTGTCAACCTAGGCCCTGATCGACAACAACTTCAAAGTTAGTTACTAAGTTAAGTAAAACAAGATTTATGTTATGATGTGGGTGTTTTGTGTTGGTTTTCCTGTTTTACTTTGTGGAGTTTCCTGTTTTGGTTTGGATCATTAGTTTACCTGGGTTTGATTAGGAGATTGCGTTCACCTTTTGTGAGTTTTTGTTCTTTGTACTTAAGGTCTCAGTTTCTTTTGTCAGTGCGTTATCACTGTTGGTTTGTATTGGTTTACTGTAGTTGCTGTTGCTCCATGTCCACTCCACCTTCACCTCAGACAAAAACAATTTCAAATAAATGGAATATGATTATCTGTTTAATGCAAGCAATATGTAAGTAACCTATTAGACAATCAGTTTGATGCAAGCAATGATAGCCAGATTCTTTACCAGTGATTTAATTATTAATCTTAGGTTTTGTTACGACCCCCACAGGGTCTAGAGATAAAAAGGGGATCAAAACACAGAATGAAGATGTGATGAATAAAAGTTAACAGCGATTTATTTACAAAAATGGGAAATAATACATATAACAGAAAACAATCTGGGATTAAAATACTGTGACAGACAAAAGTTCCATCCATCCATGCATTATCTACTGCTTGTTAAAGATAGCGAGCCTGTCAAAGACGAAGGAGTCTGGGATTGGATTGAAATAGATTAAAGGTTTATTAAAATTATAAGAATAAAGGGTAAAATACAAAGGTGTAACAATGGAGAAGGTTGGACAGAGATCTGTTCAGGCCAGAAGTCTGTAAGCTTCTGACCTGTGTACCAAAGAGACACGAGTTTACAGCTGGCACATTGCTAGAGACATAACATCTATGAAATTATATTCTTGTTTTTATGATCATAGTGTTCCCAGATAGAACTGTACCAGACACAAGGATGTATTAAGTACTTTATACGCTATAACAATATGAAATCAGAAAATTCCACAACACGCTTATTCTTAAACACGGTAGCGGGGGCGCTGGAGCCAATCCCAGCTGACATTGGACGAGAGGCGGGGTACTCCCTGGACAGGCCGCCAGTCCATCACGGCAGAAAAAAATTTTAAGAACTAAATCAAACCCAAAAATTACAACTACAAATCAAAACCACTACAAACACAGGGCAAATCCCAAAATGGGGCAAACCAAAATAAAACTCCAAAAAGTCAACCAAAACCAAAGTTGAAACAGCCTGAAATGTTCTGAGTTCACATCACAGACAAACAGTATCCAACCTAAAAGTCCTCAGTATAATCAATGGTTTCTCTAAAACAGCACAAATGCAAAATGTTCTCAGTCCACAAGTTGACAGCAAAGGGTGACAAACTGTGTCATTGTCAGGCACAGCGGCCCTGAATGATGGTGAGAGGGTTCTTAAAGTGTAACTAACCCCCAAACTACTTTAGTTTTTTTTTGCTGATAAACTGTCAAAATTGGGCTCTAAGAGTGCTGTCTTCTTATTTCAGTGCATTTTTTTTTGCATTTTTTGTAAAGTTGTTTAATTTGGCAAATTCTGGTCTTAAACCATCTTAGTGCTGCCATCCTAGGGCAGAACAGTGATGACTGCAGTTGAATATTCCTATTGGCCAACGTGGTACAACTGCCAAGAGCAGGGACAAAGTTTCCTTCTCAATTGTCGAATAGTTTAGTTGGTGCTCGTGAAATAGCAGACGGGGTGATCAGTTCCTTTATTATCACTCTGTAGAATAACGGCACCGGCTCCTACGGCGCTGGCATCTACTTCCAGTTTCAAGTTTTTTTCCAGATCAGTTGCAGCAAGAACAGGCGTATGCACCAATAATGATTTTATACTTTTGAAAGCATCATCTGAAAAGCGAGACATAAGAGAAGTATCAAACAGGTCAACATCAGAAGTCTCATTTTCTTTCTTCTGTTTTTGAGTGAGTACACATGTTGGGATGGTGGTAGCAGTTACACCAGATTTCATCATCTACAAGGGCATCTACAATTTCAAGGGCAGAAATTACTCTGCTACCGGCAATATAATTTCCTAAATAGACAGAAACACCATCAATAGGTAAGGCTGGACATACAGCCATAGTAAAAGTTCCCAAAATCAACTTTGTCTTAAGATGTACAAAATGTACTGGTCTAGGTGCATATCCCATTTCTACACTTCGGAAAACAATACTATATCCTGCATAAGACACATCAGAAAAAGGCAACGTCTTTGCAAGAATAACAGTCTGAGATGGGCTTCTGTAGATCAGGTGGGAGAGCAATCGTCTTTCAACCGATTCCAGGCTTTGCCTGACTACATGTCGAAGTGTCCTTGGGCAAGACACTGAACCCTAAGCTGCCCCCCGATGTGCCTATCGGGGTATGAGTGTGTGTGTGAATGTATACTATGTAGTATGTAAAGTGCTTTGAGCGGTCAACATGACTGGAAAAGCGCTATATAAGTGCAAGGCCGTTTACAAGGCCAAGGCCATATTTCTTTTTCCTTTAATGGAGGGTTAAAAAGAGAAACTGTTCCATCAATCACAAATGGTTTAAAACAGGGATCAAAAATGCAGTCAGTGGAACTTACCGTACCTGGTTCCAAGCTCCCAAGTAGCGTTGCCCTCATCATAAACCATGCCAATGCATCCAATCAGGGAGCATTTTATTTTTATGAGGAAGCATTCACAGGGCAACAAGAGGATATTGTTTTCCAGTTTGATGAATTCTGGGAAGCTTGGTGAGTCATGGGGTATGAGTTGTTGGTGACTTGTGAATTGGCACTATTCTGTGTTACATCACTCAGGAAGCTCAGATAACCTATAAAAAAACTGTGGCACTGTGAATTTGAGCTTGACAACACCTCAAATCCAGTTGCCCGTGTTTAGGCTAGAATTGCATCCTCAAAATGAAACTATGTTTCACATTCTTTTTAAGGTACAGAACTTTTATATTTATATATAATTTTTACTGCAGTGTTAATCTCTGCAGATGTGGGAACTGTTGCAAAATGCCAAATGAAAATATCTGCTTTCAAGATCTATAAAGGTAAAGGTACTTTTATATTGAAGCTAAGTTGCTTATAGATCCACTTTGAAGTCCATATATAAAGTATATAAAGTACAAGAGAAATACAAACTATGGCTGGTTGTGTGAAAAACTCCTTGTTTTTAGCCACTGTTGAAGCAACTACTGAAATAACCTGCATAGTACAAAAGAAATTCACACAATGTACTTTTAGTTTGCTTAACTGCCATTTCACCCAATGCATACTATATTTGTACTAAGTTGGTTCTTATAAATATTGACCAGGCTGCTAAAAAGGTTTTTAGTGCTTTTTGAGGTCTGTCTGCAGAAATTAAACATGTATACTTCTTTTTAAGCCTTATGATGATAATATGTTGTGTTAAGTACATGTAATGTAAATTAGACATTAAGCTGAGGGATCTGATATTCAAACAGTAATGATATTTTCCTTTTTAAAAAAGGAAAATAAAAGCAACATTTTAAGCAGATGAAAACATCACTTTAGCTAAAACTATCAGACTGTGTTCCCATCAGTCTTTTATATATCAATGATTAGAAAAATGGCAGAACTTAAAAAAACATTTTGTGTTAGTTTAAAAACGAGAGAGAACAAAGAGAGTCTGCTCTAACATACAATAAGCAACGAAGTAGATAACTTTTTCCTACCTGATACTTAACCACAAAGAGTAAACATCTCTGAACCTAATGAGCTGTTTACTCTGTTTCCTACTACAAAAGCTGATGTATGGGCGATAGTTGATCTCCCTCCCCTATAAGGCGTTCACTGTTGCTGTCTTTATGCCATTGCTGACTCTTAAAGGCTGATGACCATCTAAAGGCAGCCATATGTGCACACGCTCACTTTCGTACACATTCAGAGAGCAACCAGTACATAAAACTGGATAAATATATTCATAACCTCTATTTCCTAAGTAAGTATTTTCTTCATGAGTAACTCGGAGGTTTTTGTTTTGACATTTCCCATGTTGAGCATTTGTTTGTTTGCTGTCTTCCTTGAGTTCAATTATTTATAAATTCTCAACAACCTGCCTTTTTAGTTCACCTAATCCCCATTAGGTGACTGAAATCTTCCGTATGGGATTTATGCACTGTCTGTGGTGAAGTTTATCTTTGTTATGTCAAACACTTACTTGCCGTTCTGTTCGAGAAGGCAGACAGGGGTAACTGGGGAGGTTATAGATGCGCTCTTGGCTCCTTTTCAGCCCACAAAGAGACAACGACAGATGATTCTGCACCCATTCTAGCCCTGTAAAATGTCACACTTTTGTTTACGAATGCCTGAACTGAGACTGGGAGAACATTGTTCCCTAAACGGGCTCCGTCCCTCAAACAGCTTTAATTTGACTATGTATCACTATGGTTTATACAAGAAAGTAACAGTAATGTGGTAAGAAAGCAGAGGAGTCAGTCAAGTGAGGTGACTGTAAATTGGAGGTAGGAAGCAGCTTGAGATATGTTATA
>JBAMHX010000015.1:11187205-11204306 GCA_037177515.1 Pseudomugil tenellus
TAGATAGATAGATAGATAGATAGATAGATAGATAGATAGATAGATAGATAGATAGATAGATAGATAGATAGATAAGCTGTAACAGTTCCATGTGACCCATTTTTCTTTGTATCGCCGTCTGCAGCCATGTGTGACATGTACTCTGTTTGCTGATTGGCTAAGAGCTGTCTCAGGTGTGTCTAGGTCACCGTGGTTCAGTGGGGACTGGGTCTATTTGTAGCCATCCCTCAAACCTGAGGGAAAAGCAATACTGACTTGGTTTTAATGTGTTGTTACTCTCTGCTGTAATGTGGACTAGCTCTTTTGGAAGCGCATACATTGCTCCACTTGCTGGTAGCTACTGAAACCTTAAATTACCTCATTTAACTATTTTAAACTGTCAAAATTTAGATCGTGATTAATTAGAGATTAAAGCCATCATTCAAGAGCATGAAGGATATTGGAAAATGGCAACTATCTGTTTTAAATTAGTTTCTGCTAATAGTCTGTGTCCAAAGCGATAGGAGTGTTCCCCCAATCTCATCAGACACATTTGGTTCAATATCCTATTGATGGTGAATTACTTAACTTACCATGTACAACTCCTTATCTTCAGTTCTCATGCACATAAATGTTTCCTGCCCTTACTCTGCATACCCTTCAGCTTTGCATGTGTGCATGGAGTGCTTCCTAATCCTCTTATCCTACAGCAAGTATACTTTATCACATCTGTGCATGTTAGAAATAAACGGGGTGTGTCAAACTTAGCCGACAGGAAAGTTGGGGATTTGGAAGTGTCTAATTAGTAAAAGAGAGTAAACTACCCCTGGTCCTTCCAGTATTAGAGTTCAGTATTCCTACTCTCATCAGATTTTTTTCATTATATGCAATAAAGCAATGCTATGTGAATGGAATAAACAAATCACTGTTATAGATAATTGCCAATCAATGGATGAAAAGAGGGCCAGATATGTCTGAATTAACTCCAGGAGCAAAGAAAATAAACATCACTGGGGATGTTTGTTATTTCCTTAAATGAATTTAAAATGAGAAACTGTGGTTGATAATGAATAAGTTCAGCAAATGTGATTTATACAAATCACAATGGTTATATTGTATATTAGGTTTAAACCTTTTGCAAAAGAAAGACATTATAAATGCTAGGTTCATATGCAAAGTCAAACAAGAAAGAATACGTTCATGTTCAGGATTTAACCACATACACAGAATTTGAAAATAGTATCCTTTCATTTCACCTCTTTTTTTTCCTTTTTTCACACCCATTTTCCATTTTTTCCGTCTCATCATTGCTTTATTTTCTCTTTTCTTAATGTTTTCCTGAACCCACTCTTTTATGTGCCAGTTTGCTATACAATCAAAACAAGAAGGAAGTCAAGGTGTGGGGTATCCCGAACAGACAAGGCCAGGAGCAGCAGGAACGAGCATAGGTTGAGACATTCATACATTCAATGTCCGACAAAGGAAAGACTGGTGAGCTGAGTGCTTTATGGCTGTGAAGGAATCAGGAACAGGTACAGGTGATCGGGGATAACGAGTCTGGTGGCAGGTGATGGTGATTGGGCTGGTAGAGTCCGGAGCAGGGCATGGCAGAAACTGTTCATCAGTTTGAGTCAGACCAATAAGAGGGGAAAAAGCCAAAATGTTTGCAATAGAACTACTCTTCTGATGGGTGGAAAATAGGCAAAGGAAGATTTTTTCTATATATCAGATGAATTCAAAGCTTTACCAATTTCAGAGGTCATTAATAAAGACTGAGGAAAGTGTTCATTTAAACATGCAAAACAACAGTCAGTTGTAACTCAGTTGTTTCATTATATTTTCTGAGTGGAAGCCTCAACATCTGTTCTACAGCTGATTTGATCTATTACTTATTTACAACTTCATGAAATCCAGTTTGAACAGTGCAATTAATGTTAAAGCTGTAGCTTTTATTGAATGGAAACAGAACTACCCTTTATCATGAAGACATTCGTTCTTTTAGGCAGCTGATTTACTTTTTTATTTTACGTTTTTAAAAGATGTCAGCTAAAAAGAAAACTAATATAGAACATGAAAAGGCAACATGTGCATCAGAGTTTTCAAAGATCTTCACTTCCATGGCACTGCCTCCCCAGTCCCAGGGTGGGGGGTGGGGGGAGTTGGACTGTATTCAAAGCAGATGAATCTATTTATAATGAGATGTAATCTCATTTACTCTGTGGCATATGGTTTGGTTTGCCGGGCCTTCATTGTTTCTTGATGAAAACGCACTTCCTGTCCAAAACCTGAGAAGAGACATTCTGAGGAGGCTCTTCTAAAACCTCATTATCATAAATAGGACAGGGCTCAAAATGATTCAACATTGTAACCAAACATCCTTGAATTTATACTGTTTGCTGATTCAGTCTTTCCCCACATTGATTATGTGACGGAGGGACACGAGAGACTCTTAAGTAGAGACTACAGATGCTCTCAACTAGAAGCTCTCTACCAGTGGAAACTTTGCTTTACTAAAAATACTTCACTGTGCTCACAGCAAGAAAACAAAAAATCCCCAAAAAACAACTCATACCTTTAAGATAAGAGCTATAGCATCAATATCTGTGTTCAGATCTGAAATATTGGCAAAAATAATATTCAGTTTAAAAAATAAAAGCTCTTTGGTTTTTCAAAAGCTTTTTACAGTTTTCACATTGATCATTGTCTTTCTCCAAAAACATCAGATAAAACCATTCTTTATGGAAGTTTTTTATGGGAATAAAATGTGACTTCATCAGGCACTGCAGAAAGATGTTTTATCCTCAGCAAACCAGGTAGATCCTAATGAGAAGGTGCAATTGTTGCACCCTTGAAGTTGCCTAAGACTCCGTCTTAGTTTTTGCAACTTTATTCTTCCCGTGCTGCAAGTATTTTTTTACAATGCATTTGGATTTTTTTCGAAGCAGCCAGGACCAGCAATGTGACCACATACACTTAGCAACTCACACGCAGGCTGATGACGTATTCCTGTCCAGCAGTTCAATACGCTGTAGTCCACAACAATCCTCACATAACATGACGGGAACAAAGTATTCAAAACCCGAACAGCTAACATCTGAGTTAAATATGAATGCCTATTGTGATTTCTAAGCTGCACCACAATATTTGGTTGTTGATCATCACTGTCACACAAAGACTGATATTCACAAGGGCTTATCCTCTTTTCATTATGCTGATGATTAAGATGTGTCAGGCAGCCTCAGCTACTCGTTACCAGGAGGGAAGCGGATGATGTCTGTGGCATGCACTCTGAATAGTGATGGGCTTTGGCTTATTTCTTTGAAAGTTCAGTCATTTTACTCAGAAATGCTCAGAACATCTGACACAAACAGATTTATTTGGATCCATAACTCAGTTATGTCTTGACCTGCTAAAACTGTTCTGTGTCTGTTTGATGCCTTGGTCATGTGTCTGTATGAGTTTGTTTATGTATTATCCCCCTGTCATGTAGTAATTAAATGCACCTCAACCACTTTTATATCTAAGAAAAGGCATAATACTACAACAAAGAAAGAAAGGAAACAAAAAGAACAGACAAATAGACACACATCCGCACCAACACCCTTTCCCTTCACAAGTCTAGACAGTTCTAGGGAAGAGGGAAATATTTGATCTAGTGTTCAGCTGTGTCTCTTAAACCTGTCTGCTTCCACAGTGTTCCAATGTAGAAATAACAAAAGGAAAATCAAAGTCAGAGAAGAGTACTTGATTAGTGAGTAACATCTTGGTCATTAAAGCATTCTATGCTGATTAATAATCAGTTGATTTGTTTTCAACCAGGGTGCATGCTGTCTTCTCCTCTTTAACAACAAAGACAAGATTCTGTCAAAAAAGTCAGTAAAGCAAGTAGTTTTTTTAAATATGCGTGTAATGGACAAATAACTGAAAACTTGCACAAATAAGTGTATGGTCACCTTGCAGGTCATCAACTGGCAGAACTGTTGTGCATAACTGACATGTTGCAGAAGTAATTTAGCTCTGAATCTTTGCATTTGGCATTAGTACTGATCCTGCAGGTATGCATGCAAACCTACAGAGAGGGTGCCAGAAGATAACTGCCAAAACTGCACTGCGTTGTCGGAAACTCATCAAAATGGGATCAGGGAAAAGGGGAATTAATTAGGCTCCCTAAAAGCATACGGTTTATACAGTATATGTTTTGAATTCACATTTCAGTGGAAATCAATACCAGGCAGTTCATTTAAGCAGAATACAGCGTTTACTCTGAGGCTTATTTCACTGCAGCTGCCGCAGTTTGTTGATTTGGTCAACAGCATTAAAACGGAGACGGAGACAGAGAAGCGGTGAGTGAAAGACTTGGAAAGAGACAAAGCAAGATGAGGAGGAATTCTGTGAGCAACACAAAATACAGCTGAACCCTGTCTGAGAAAATATGTATAGCCTGTATTCCCCAACAAGTTTTTTTTTATTAAGTTTTTATAGGTTGTGTAAACAAAATCTGAGGGTGTGTACATGTACCTGTGCATATGTGTGTGTAATTCTTTTTATCAACCTTGGACTACATTTGGAAATTGACATTTGTGCTAAATCTACATTACATCATCCACTTATGTAATTATGTTCATTAATCTGCAGAATATACAAACATCGATGTAAAGCAAGTTGTAGGTTTCATCCACCCTTTATCTGAAACGCTTCATCCAATTCAGGGTCATGGGTAGCTGGAGCTCATCCCACCAATCATTGGGCGAGAGGTAGGCTACACCCTGGACAGGTCGCCAGTTCATCACAGGGTCAAGACAGAGAAACTAACAACCAGTCACCCAGAGATTCCCTTCTAATGACAATTTCTAATGATCATTAAACATAACATGCATGTCTTTGGATGCTGGGAGGTAGCAGGTAACCAGTGTACCCGGAGAGAACTCATGCTAACACGGGGAAAACATGCAAACTCCACACAGAAAGTTTCATTCACTGTAAAATGACAAATTTACTAATAATTGTCTCACTTCTAGTTGTGCAAAAAACCAACAATATTATAATATAACATATGTTTAATAAAGAATATATACGATTTTTGACTTTCTTCTTTTCCAAAACTTTGACTGCTGTTGCTTGTTGAATAATAGAAGTAAACCATTACAGAGAAGTAAAACGTTCACATCATCAAATACATTTACAAGTGTATCTTCATAATCCTCACGTTACATGTCTTAAAGATATGTGGGGTGGACTGCTGATGGTGCAGCTTCACTTTTAACAACAGCATTGAGTTTTATTTAACTTGAAATATTGTTTGGCAAGACAAAAGAATGAGTTTTTTCTATTTCACCACAAGTCTCTCATCAGCTAATAAATGTGACATCTTTGTGTCTCCTGCTGATGTGGAAATACTATTACTACCATTAACACTGACCTATTGGTGAAAGGGTTTCATTTTTTTAAATCACGTTGCCCTTGCAATCACAGTGACGAGAGGAAAACATATCATCATCCTTATCATTTGCAAAAGCTAATGTTATATTACTGTATATGTAATTGTGTGTTACTGAATATGTTTGATATTCTCTCCTTCCCATCTTTTTGCCAGCTTTAACTCATGGTTTCCTTTTAGTCTTCCTTCCAGGCCCTGAATTTTTTCTTTATCCTTCTCATCATCATGTTCCCTCAGCTTGATCTGCTTTCAAAACCCCCCAGTAATCTTCCTCCATTCCTGCTTTCATCTGTCACCTTTCCTCTCCCACATCGTCTCTCCATCCTTTCATCTCTCTGGTGTCTGTGTCTTCATTCACCTTAAGCTGCAGTTAATGATGAATGAGACAACCCTCCCTCGGGCTCAGACCTGGGCTGCTCTGTGGGATAGTGTTCAGCTAACCACTGGACATTTGGGTCTAATTTCTTATTCATGGGAAGCATCAACACCAGTTATACCAATTCCTGTAACCTAGAAATCAATCACTTGCACAACTCCTTGTTTTCAAAGTTAAGAACTTCATTCTTTTTTTTTTTTGGTGGCAGTTTTATCTGAACTTATTCCTTCTCAAAGCAGCTTATTACATTTACTCTTCCTGCACCACAGGACCTCCCTACATTACTAAAATATATTTCACAAAATTTATCCCCATATACTTATTTTCCTAATAAAGCCTATAATAAACCAGTGATACATTCCCTCCTATCTTCATGATGGACTGTTGTCGTAAAGGCAAATTTCCAGCGAATGTCTCATTTGTGATTCATCCATCTTTTACTGAGTGCTCTCACAGTGCAATAAAGAGAAGAGGAGAGAAGGCATTGCAATGTCTTCATACACAGACATAAAGATATTAGAACACTTAATGGCTGCAGAAGTTTAATCCTCTTACATTTATAGACGGCTTTGGATTTTATTCATAATACACTTGTTAAATTTAAATGCATACCCCTGTGCCAACTTATAAGTTGTGAAAATCCCTCTGTAGCTGAGGAATTCTTTGGAACTATAACAACATCATAGGCTGTTATGCACTTTTCATATTTTTGTACATCTGAGAAAGCTTAGCTATCATTACCTTGTTTGTTCTTGTGGCAAATGCAGTTTTTCTTTCCAACACTATCACAGACAAATTACACAATGACCCTAGCAGACATTCAGCACTTTCAGTTCAGTTGCAGAGAGTAATCCCAGCAGAGAGGGGGGTGGATGTGAGTGGTTGAACTGAAAATCTTTATCTTGAAAAGCAAAGTATGGATATAGCTACTGTAATATCTCCTATGCTAGTACCACCTTATCCATTTATTTAAATGTACTCATTACAGGAACACAATTCACTAAGCGAACAAGGTGCTCAGTTGCTTTTTAAGAATCACCTTCTGCTGGCCGTGGCAAAGACTGCAAATTTAAGACACTTCCACTTTGGCTGTACTCTTCTAGCCTGGGGGTTGTGTGTCTTTTATATACCGTCTTTGCTGAAAATAGAACAATTCAGTGGAAATCTTGCAAGTGGCCACTTTCAGAGACAATTTACTCCTATTCCCAAGTGGTTCAATAAAGCTTAAAAATGAGAGAATAAAATGTGTAAAAGATAACAGAAAGCTCTGCTCTATGCTCCAACAGAGTTCTTCATGTATTAGTGTCTGACTTTTCACACAACCTGATTCATAATTAATGCAGCTCTATCTGGATTTAGTGTATTATACTGGCATGTAGGTCATTTCCAAAGCATTTCCACTGGTTTCATAACTTCATAGGTTCTCTCTGATCTTAGTTACTCCCTCAAACCCATGCAAAGACAGTGTCACGTACAGTAGACTGTTCCATCATGCTATACCGTGTGTGTGACAAAGATACTATTCGTACAGACTTTACTTATGAAAGGAAATATTAATACAGAAGGAATGTAATAGGGACAGTGAAGAAGAGATGAAGAAGGTTATTGCTGCTGAGTGTTTTGAGCCACATCGATCACTCCTTTCTCCTTCTCACATAAATATTGAGCGTTAGACACAGTTCATGGACAAAGAGGCCAGAGGCTCTGAAATGATGCTGTGAGTGACTTGTGGTTATCATCAGAACATAGCAGTGAGTCAACCTGGTGTTTAAAAACATAATTATTAAATACAAATTTTCTTATTAAAGTTCTAATGGATGACAACAACAACAAAACACAATGAACATCTGCTTTCCTTTTGTGTACCACATATTTCCTGTATATAGCTTATACTAACTGGTGTATACGAGATAGACATGCACTTATATATCTTTCATGAGCAAGCTTTTTCCAAACTGCACAAAATGCCAGTTTTGGCTTAATTTGTAGCTACTTGAGATCTTTTCTTAGGCTGTTTATCATCCCTCTAAAGTTCTTGATGATCCCTCTGATTGTAATCATCATCAGAATTATTTCATTAATACATAACTGTTTTTGGATGTTCATGTAATTAAAAAATCCCAATAATCTGATTAAACACAAACCATGTTAATATTTGTAATTTCTTAATATACGGTGTACACTGAAGTTACAGTACATTCAGTCATTTGATTTAATTTGCATTCATATTAGAATGAGTTACTTTGCATTATTTAGAAAATTCCTATGTTTTAGGTGCATGATTTAGGTGGATTAATTGTACACAAAGCCAACAAATTAAACTGTTTTTAACCCATTTCTATTGCAGTCAGAGAACCTGACTGTTACTTTCATTGAACTTCATTCAGATATGACAAATATATTATTTTTATATTATACATTTATATCTTTTTATGGACAAAATCAGCAACAAACGTAGAAAGATATCTGTGACACATTGCATGGTACTGCCTAGTTTTATAACTGATGTTATTTATTTCTTCCAATGCTTAATCTGTAAATAAAAGGGTGGGAACACTGAGACGGTTTGCTGGGTCAGGAGACAATTAAGCCAAAGTTCAAGCTGCAAGCATAAAAAACAACTCTAAACAGCTGTTTTTAAGCCCCTATTGAGTACATAGTGCCTCAGCCGCTGTGGATTTTTTGGTTCACTGTGTGATTTTTCTCTCTCATGACCTAAAAGAACAGTGTTCTCTCGTGGAAGGGTCCAACATTTTTGAGTCTAGGATTTCTCAGGTAAATTTTTATTAATTCATTAATTTTTTCCACTATACTGTTCCTAACACACTGCTCATACATGTTGGCAATAGTAAGGATGTAGCTAATACAGTATACTTTAACAGCACACAAAATACAACCATGTGAACTGATTATTCCAGTAACGGGTCACAGGTAGCTGGAGCATATTCCAGAAGGCATTGGGGGAATTGAGAGTGCACACCCTATAGTTGCCACACAGGGCAACACAGAGAAACAACCAACCATTCTACACTTACTCACAAAGACAATTTCAAAGGACCAATCAATCCATCTTTGGATGGTGGTGGGAACTCAGAGAAGCCAGACAGAACCCACGCTAACACGGGGAGAACAAACTCAACAGGGCAAGGCCACCGTCAGAGCTGAGGCTTGAACCAGCAACTTTCTCGCTGTGAGGCTGCAGCACTAACCACCAGACAATACTACCACATCACAAATTTATTGGAAACATTATATTGAGCTGTAAAAGAAAATCAATATTGTGATACTAACTGGCTCTAGAAATTAGTATGAAATCAGAGATGCGTGTGCAGTGGTGTTTATATATATATGTGTGTGTGTGTAAAAGACTGGAGATTTATGATCCTCCCCCACATGGACTTACAAGATTCTACTTAACTGTCTGCATCACTGAGCTTCACTAAAACCTTAAAATATACTGTATACATGTGGAATCATCCGGCAAGATCACTTGAAATGGTTTTACATCTTACCAGGTATAGAACTCCCATTCCAGCCAAAGATACTAGACTGATATTAGACAATGTTTAAGGTCTTTTTGAACATTGTTTTTGTTTTACTTTAATTAAAATATCTAAATTTTCTATGTCATTGTCATTAATAAATGGTGGCTCAATGTTACATTTGTTATTATTCATGGGTCATTAGGATCTCATGTGGACACCATCTCTCAGAAATCAATAGACTTGAAATAGAGTGGCTGGATTGTGCAGAAATATAAATGTAACATGTTTTTTTTCCTTTTTTTGTATGACTGGATCTTTAAGGAAATTGTTGAGAAAAAACAGTGGAAAAATAATAATAGATGAGCAAGTCACTTCATCTTACAGCCTCAACTACTCTTAAACTACACCAACCATTCAAACCTTTGGCAAATACACCTGTAAATGTTGATTGGTTAGCTGAGCAGGTCAGAAAGGATTATAATGCATCTTGATGTTAGTCTGAATGAAATAACAACACAACTGAATGACCCCCAGATTTTCACACTTCGACTCCCGCTAATGATGGCTAGTTTGACATCTGGGAAAAAAAAGGTGTGAAGTCTATTTTTCTGCCTCAGAAAACAGCAGAGGAATGACAACACTAGGAATTTGCATAACAAACGCCAGTGTGTGCAATCAAATTAATCAGAAGTATAGAGGTTTATGCTCCACAACATATGCCGTGTTGCTTTTACAAACACTCTAAATTATTCTGGGACAAAACTTTACTTTTAAATCTATTTTGAATGTCTTTTGTCAACTGATCAGTGTTTTTCTAAAGATCTTTAGTGATATTTTTAACCTGTATTGTAGAGGAAATTATTTAACAAGAGATGGATGAGTGGAAATGAGATATGAGAGTTTTATTACAACATGTGTAAGTGAGAGCAGTCTCTTGCAAAGTGCAAGTGAAGCTCTGGTGGGGCACAGATTGGTAGGGTATTTAAAGGGGGGATCACACACAAACAAGCAAGACCAGTTTTAAGTGGAATGTTACAAAACAGAATCATTCGCCAAAGCCAGTGTTTTGATGGTGTAGAGGAATTTCATGTATTAACTTAATTACCTTGCTCTTAATTAATGTCTAGCTGAAAGGTCCGACCATAAGCCTTCTAAACTGATGTCATTCTGACCTTAGTAAACCATCTGCTAAGACCTTGGTCTTGTTGTCGTAGCCGAAGCAAGGCCGGCGTCCTTCCATCAGGGAAATGTTTAGGAACAAGCCTCAGATTGACGCACGCGATTAAACAAAGCTCCCCTATCTGAGTAGGCCAGAATAGTTCCATACTTCTGTGAGGCCACAGATCTCTGGAGAGATTCTCGCCGGGTTATGACCTTGTATCATGTCTGCATGTCTTAATGTATTGTCCCTCCATATTTTAATGTTTAATGTTTGTTCAACTTCTTTTATTCTTCATTATTAAATTCATATTCTTCTCAATCTAAAGAAACCAGTTTCCTCTTCCTTGACAGGAATAACGGTCATCTACAATGGCCATCTTCTTTCTTTCAGAGTCCATCTCTCCCATGGCTCAGCTGAGGCCAAACTTCAGACCTTGTTTTGCAAACAGCATTCTGTGCATGGCAATGCACAATGCCGTTGCACAAACACAATTAAATGAAAGCTTATTTTTACATTATGCACCCATAACCTTTGTTGTTCATTGAAACAGTGTTTCTATATCCATAGTAGGGCAAATTCATGGCAACTATCTGCTTTATTACTTAGATCAAACTTTCACATAAATGATCAAAACAAACTGAAGGAAACTTATTTTCAAACTCAATGACAAAGATGCCTGTTTTCATAAAAGAAGCAGGTGGTTAAACTAAAGAAAGTTATTTGGCTTGGTAGCCTCTTATTTCACAAAGAAAGTTTTCACACAATAAAAGGTATTAAGAACTTTGGATTACTCATCATTTTTATGCGCTATCTCCTTTTCTCTTTCAGGCTACATGTCTTTTATTTATGATAGGCAGGATTAGTTATTTCAGGCCTGGAATATTCAAAACTGAAAGGATGCATAATGAACAATGTATTGCAGAGAATAAATGTGTAAAATATATATATATTTTACAGGAAGCCCAAGTTTCTCAGCCACTCTGAGCTGTAAAAAGTGTAAGGCTTAGCAATATTTACATCTTATGACACACAACTACACCCACATTTACTAGTTGCTTAACCCCTGGATCATTCCTGCATGTTTTATTCATGTCTGCTGTCTAATAAGTGTTTTATGAAGGCATCTACTCTGGCGGGGCTTTTTTCTGTCAAGCATATGCTCATTCTTGGACTCCCATGAACAAGAATGATTGTTGATCACAAGCTGTTTCTGTGGGTTTGTGCCTGGCTTATCAGCTCATTGCCTTTACATGTCAAATTAATAGCAAAATCATTGTATGTTCCCTAAGGACAGAGATTTAATTAGATATTCAATCTAAATGGCTAACCAAAATGAAATATTCATGACTTATCACAGAAATTCCTTCGGTGTTCTATGGCAGTGATCTGTTTATGTCAAGTGAACTTTTATTGATAAAGAAAATATCAGACTTACTTAGGCTGATGCTGTCAGGAACTATACAGACATTGTATGTAGGAGAATTTTCTTACAATACTGTCAAAGAATGCAACCAATGGAATATTTCCTCCTGTGCATTAGATGAATCTGCATGATTTAAAGGAGAGGCAGAAAAAAAGGTTAAAGGTTACAGATGTTCACTGAATAATATAAAAATATAAATGTAAAAATGTCCACATTCCACTGAATTTTTGGTGACACCCGAAAGCGCCAGAATTGGACATAAGAAATTGACAATTTTTAAAATAAAAATTAAAAAATTATGCAAAATTGGAAACAATGCTTTTAACAATATAGACAAACAACATTTCTGAAAAGATTATGGGATCTCAGGAGAAAACAGGTGGTAAAGAGAGTGCAGGTTTGAGAAAAACAGAAGTTTATATGCAAATGTAAGACAGATCAACCGGGATGTTAGATAATTAATAACTAAATTTTAAGGGTTTTGGGGTTGCATAAGTTCATGGCGTACGCGACTTGCATATTGGTTAAAGTCCTCATTAGGCCATATTAAAGGACAGATGCTATTAAAGATATGTCCCTCCTAGCCAGTAATAGATTATTTATTTAATTCAATGCTAGCCCTCATTCCAGTTACTCAAAACGTCATATATGCATTGTGTGTGTGCTTAACTGGCCTGCCTACGGTCTTAGTCTATGTAGCCTATTGTTGGCCTAATGTTGGCCTATTGTTGACCATCACAATCTGTAGAGAGGACAATGTGTTCAAGAAAACACTGGACACATTTCAATTACTAACTTGCAAAAATGTATATGTTCATTTGCTAAATTATTACAAATATTATTTAAAAGAATAATAAGAAAAGAAAATGGCAAGCATGCCTCTCCCACTTTACTTTGTTTCTGGTTATTCTCCAATGTAGAACATTTATACAGAAAACAAAATACCATCAAGCCAGGATCTTTGTCACTCAGCAAATTTAATCATCAAATAATAGTTATTAAGAAACTTCTCCAGTCTGCAAACTTTCAAATGAATTTACTCTCTGGGACCCTGAAATGAATGTCAAAATATGTTATACATAAAATAAAGCATTGCATCTTTTCTGTATCAGGAATCCACTGTTGCAATGAAATGTCATTAATGGAAGGAAACTTTACATTCTGTTCTCTTATTTTCTCTTCTTGATGTGAGACATGTTTTCTACTTGAGCACACCTCATGCCTTGGTGTCAGTTTAAGTGGCCCATACACTAAAGCAGTCCATCATTTAGAAACTGCATCCTACCCAGGAGATTCCCATACCATAGTCACCCCCCACTCACCCCCCCATGCTTTCAGCTAGATACAGCTCACTGTCTGAGACCTCATACTGTCTATGGTCTCCCCTGAGACAGCGGCATCATCCTGGCTGGCGAAAAGCTTAGCAGGATGAAGCTCCTAGTCACAAATTAAACTGCAATAAAGTTTTGTCTGAAGGTCCAAGAAAGAGTAGACTAATCATAATTCAGGGGATGGGTGGGGTCAGATAGAAGCAACTCAAAGACAGCACAGTATGGTGCTTCATTCTTACAAATAAAGAACAGAAAGCTGTGTACACCGCTGTAATGAAGCGGATTTAGAAAAGATTAAGGGCTTAAAAGTTCAATGTTTTCCATAAGTTTGCCCATTAAAATTAGGTCCATTTTATTTAAGGTTTATGACAAGATTAAATTTGATTTAGACTTAAGAATTAAAATGTATTTTTTTTAATTCCCTTCCAAGGTTTTAATGTCTGACTCTACTAATTCTACTCCTGTCCACTTCACCAGGTGAAATTTATCCAGATTGTTTGACTCTGTGTTCTCTCCCACTAGAGGATTGTCATGGCAGCAAGAAAGTAGCTGCCCAAGTCAGACAAGGACATGGTAACATGAGGAGTGACAGTAGATGCAAAAAGTATCTCACACAGGAAATGAACTTGCATTAAAAACGCTTGGTTTCAATAACAAAAGGGTTTTAAAAATAACCCCAATAATTTATGGAATAATACTTTCAAAAGTATCTAAAGCCCCCACCCCTCCTCCCTAATTTCACATTTATATAAACAGACAAGTTCAAAATGTTCACAGAACTGGAGACTTGCAACATCAGCTACATATTCTAAGCTGTGTCTGTGATGGGTTTCATATAAATTATTAAGAATTTTCTCAGTGTGTCAAGAATTAATTTATTCAAACACTAACCCATGCATAGAAGTCACTACAGTGGACAACTATTTACAAGCTTTATTTTATAAAACGTTCTGAATGTGAATGATATATTTACAACTGAACCACTTTAGTATACAATAGTAAGTCATCAAAAATACTACCGCTCACTGAAGAGTACATAAATCTATCTTATAATTAAAAATACACGCAAATGTTGTCATTACCCAATTTTTTCTTACGGATAATTAGGAAAATAAAATGACACAGCTATATTTTCTGTAAAATATTTTGATCATACAATAATGAAAATATATAATTTTATATAAGTAGTTTGTACAATACATTTAAATGTATAAAATAAAAACCATTAATAAACAAAAACAATATCATTGCATGTGTCTCTAGAAGTAAAATGATATAATTGAAAAATATGCGGCATTGCTTAATCCTGTAACTAATCCTGTACGAAAGGATTAATACTTATTGTACCATCATTCAGATTTACACTTGACAGTGACAGAGGTCCATGACAGATATGCTGTGTGGCTTTTCACAAAAGACTAGAACTGTGGTGTTACACCGAAGTGCTACACATTTCCAGTCAAACTGATGCGGCTTTAAAAACAAACAAACAAAAAACAAACAATATCGAAACAACTGGACATGATTGTGTGTATGTGTGTGTGTGTGTGTGTGTAACCTGGAATCCGAACCAGATGTCACGTCTCCCTTTTCAAAACACAGTCATACAAGCTTTATAGTCGTAATCAGGAAAGCACATGATGCCACACTGTATTTTTCAGAGATGTTTTCCTGCTCAAGACACTTCTGTTGTGCATTCTCCCATTATTATTGACTTCCCTTAGTATTGGATTTAGATATCAAACAAAGGCTATAATTTACAAAGGTTGGGGTTGAATATTTTAATTTAACATGCATATTTACTTTTTCTCACCACAAATTATTTAGCTACTAAATAATTAAAAGTTATATGCAATGTATATGAAATATGAAACGAGAATTTAGTTTTGGTTTGTAAAACTAAATCAAACAAAAAAAAAGAACTTCAGAGATAATTGTGGTTTCACATATAAAGTACTATCATACTGTAACACAAATACTACTTTATTCTCTTACAGACAATAATACACTCTTCCATAAATACTTGCATACATTATCACACATATACTATCATGCTTAAATATACATCTATACCCTTTGATAAGTAGTATAATATTATTTTCCATCTACTAACATACTCTGATAAATTTCATTTAAATTTTAAACATTTCATTTTATTATTCAAACTGTGTGTCATACAAATACACAACAGTGGATGATAATTAAAGTTAAGTTATTCATGAAAACTAACGTTAAATCAAAGTATGAGACACTAATACTATATTTGAGACAATATATATATAATATATAAAAAAAATATAAACAGTGGTCTTCAAACCCAAATAATCATGTGGAAGCGACAAATGCAAAAGACCTTGATGTGTTGCATAAATGATAGAAATGGAAATCAGCCGGATTGAAATTACATTCCCAGTGCATAACTGGTTGCCTCTGATGAAGAATGAAGTGGAATATCTGAACCTGGCCCATGCATTCAGTATTAAAATGAGAACATGGTGGAGCAGGGGCACCTTAGTTGTGCTATTAGTCTGCTGTCTGTCTCGACAATGTCTTAAATGTTGTGACAAAATAGGGGGAAGTCATCCACAGGGACATCCACTAACAGTGCAAATTGAACGAGAAATACATCTGATATTCAGGTCAGGTGTATCCAGCAGCACTACCTTTTGAGCCAGCCACAGTGTCAACCAAGTGATGATGCTTCTGTGTGTGCAGTCTGGTACTGCCCCGAGGGGTTTTTTTCATCCATTTTTCTTCATAAAGAATGAGTTTCATGAAAAACTGTTTGCCCTATTTCTAGATGAATACTTGCGAATACTGATTGAATGTGTAGACTAAAAATGTTGTGTTTTAATTGTGGGAGCTGCACAGCTGACTACATTAAAAATCAATGAGTGTAACTGTAGTACAACCATCTGATACTTAGAAAAGTGCCGTGCTGCACGTCAGCTGCGCCTGATCTCCTTGTGGTTGAGACACTTCTTGGATGTAAGAAATAATAGAAAAAAATAAGTAAATAAAATAAAAATAAATAAATAAAATAAGTAAATAAATCAAAGATAAAAAGGTAGGGTGACTACAGACCACTGACTCAAAAGAAGTTCTGATTGGCTTCCTAATGTCCATGAAACACAGTATTTATTCATTTAAAGTAGAGCCTGAATGTTGGTAACCAATTAAAATTTCCAACAGTCTGTTTATGTAAACTCACGTTGGTCCCCGCAGTTTATGGAATTCACTCAGTCATCTGAATATGTCTTTTTGTCGATTGTAATGGAGGTTGATGACTTATCTTCAAATTTCAGGATTAAATGTCCAAGATGTTTATATTTACATTCATGGAACAAAGACCTTCTGCTTTGCTTCTGTTTAAATTGGTGGGAACTGCATGTTCTCCACAAAAAACTGAATTTGTGAATCTCTAAAAGCATAGTGCCAGGGCCAAATTAATTGATTGTCACCCAGCATCACATAGTTTCACACAAAGCACTCAATTACACATGTCTTTTTCAAAGAAAATAATAAGAAAAGTAAAACTAATGAAACAGAATTCTTTTATTATATGAAATTTGCTTACATTTTGTTCCATATCCAGTTAAAAAATGATAAACCATTACTGGTACATAATGTAAGAGATGCACAATGCAAAACATTAACAATTGAGACAATTGAGTTTATGCACATATTTATTACCAGCTGAGTTTACTGCCAAAACATGAAAAACAATTCATCTATAAATGGAAGCTATTCTTTAATTTATGTTGCTTTAAATTATCACTCAATCTAAAATTTTGTAACTTCATGAGAATTCTGCATTGCCTGGCCAAAAAAGCTAACTTATGTTCAGTCTGAGAAACTTTAACTACACACACACACACACATATATATATATATAGACTGCATCAACA
>JBAMHX010000015.1:11226161-11242763 GCA_037177515.1 Pseudomugil tenellus
TATAGTTCATCCACATTGTAATGTCCAATCTATAGACCTAGCCATCATGGATAAACGGCAGGCAAAAGCTCTTTTTACTGTAGCATCAAGAAAAATCACAATAACAGGAAAAAGTAACACAAGAAACTATTAAAAAAACTGTATAAAGCCTAAAAGTTGAAGACAACAGTAGTGTAAGTGGCCATCAGAGCACTGCGGGCCGTGTCTTTCCCACTGGACTTCCCAGCCCCAACAGATACCTGAGGAAACATCAAACATCCTAGTCCAGAGGACTGCAATACAACTAACACTGCAAAGGACCCTCTAGCTCCCAGGCCACTGGAAGAGGACTGGAGCTTGAGATGAATAGTCACCGCACCCAATGTAGCAGAACAGTGGTGAGGAAAGAGCGTTTTCTGTTTGTTTTTACTTTTTTTTTTTTTTTATTCAAGCGGAAGATATGCATTTGTGTGTGCACAACTATGCCCCTTATGTGTAAAAGCTGAATTGCTATGCCAGAATGGAAATCTAATGGCACAGGATGACTCTTCTTTTTCATATCAGACCACTTTTGTTATGTGTGCCCTCATTTCTCCAGTGTGTAGCTGTAAGAGCGGTGAAATTGAATTCTCTGCCTTCACTCTTCTGATTATTGTGTTAGGCCAAAGCCTGTGCACACCCACTCTGAATGACAAATAAATTAAATGCATTTCATATGTGTTTGTAAAATAAGGCAAATTGGAAAATATGTCTGTTTATGTAAGAATGCAGCAGTGCATAATATGAAACGAGTTATCTGCTCTTTTTTCCTTGACACTGTGGTAACATTGCACCATAAAACTATTGTGTTTCTTTCTCATCCACAACCTCACAAAAGTCAGAAACACTTTCTCATAAATATTTATATCCTACACAGCATATATACATCAATATATTTTATGAAATAGATTAAAAAACTTATGTAGTACCACATGTGATGTACTCTGTGTACAGTTTGCTTTGTTTTTCCAAAGCATTTGCAAATGAGCAAATGCTTTGCATTTCTTCCTGTTTCTTGGAAAGTTTATAAAGCTAGATATATTTTGGTCACTCTGACCAAACAAAAGAAAGTTTAATACTGTTTTATATTATATAATAATTAATCACTGAGGAAGTACGTGTAGTTAGAGCCCTCGCCTGACTTTACAGGCCATAACATAGTTAACATAGTTGTGAATATTCATAGAGCTCTGCAGCATATCTTCACATTCAGAGCTAGAGGCTTGATTATGGATCTGTTTGTTTGGTGTGATTGTGCGATGGCAGCACAAAAGAGGTTTTACAACCAAATGAAATCTAATTAATTTGTGTCTAAACAACTTGCTGTTGTCCATCAAAGCAGTCTCAAAGGAGTCTGACCTATTCCATGGGGAAATTAAATCATGATCAGAACTGACTCAAGCTTCTGTGTCATTGTTGAATCTAACATGCACACTCTTACATAACGTGTACTTAAATATGTTTTGACTGAATGCAGAAATATGGTCAAGACAGATGTCAAAGCTGCTTAAGCACATGAATGCAAATTCAAGATTAACAAATGCAATCCCATCTTCAAATCACAGAATCAAAACTAACTACCAATGCTGAGACAGTGAATATTGAGTGGGGTGGTGTGTGGTGCAGATCCATGCACTGAGATGGATGAAATAAAAACAAACTAAGCAAAATCCACATTTTTCTCTTGGAAAGTAGCAGCAGAAAGACAGGAGAAAATTCTTCAAAATTCTCCTAAATAGTCATCATAGAATTTCTAATTGTGAATGTCTACTGTTTAATTGTTGTCCAAAAAATACTATCAGAGTTGCATAGTGGTTCATTTGAACTTAAAATACATTAAAAACGGAGCTACAAGTGGTAGGGCTGAACTTTTCAGCGGAGAAAATACATTTGTGAACTTCTTTAGACTCGGCAGTAGCCATCACGTCGCTAAATCGCAAGGTATTCTGGGAGATTTTTCATACCCCTTGGTTTGAAGTGTGCTCCTGAAATATCTTCGTTTGAAGGGGTATATAGCCCTATCACTTACCCCTTTCCCTCTGTCGTCATAGGAGTTGGGACACCCGTACCTCTACACGTGAACGCGCAAAACGTAGGGGTAGGGCCAAGTGGTAAGGCCAAGGGGTGAAATGGGATTCACCCTTACTCTTGACCCCCTTTTAAAAAGAACATTAATATAAAGTGATGCTTTACTTGATACAAAAGTAAAATAAAGTGTTTAAATGGTTACTGCATCATTCAAATTTTGTAATCATTAAATGAGAAATTTAATTAAGAAAATCACTTTGGCCAAAAAATTGTTTCATATTATTTCATTTCTTGGTTTTTATAATGAAACCTCTCAATTTTTTCCATCACAGTTTACAATTCTTCTGCTGTCACTTACCAGCTACAAAACAGGAGTGCTGAAACGTCAACATCAGTGTACTCCCTGCTGTTCTTTTTCACTGCCAGATTGTTTTTGGACTTGTTTCAGTAAATCTTCCAGCTATTTTTACCTCTGCCAAGGAGGTTATGTTATCGCCGGTGTTTATCTGCCTGTCTGTTTATCTGTCTGTGTACAACATAACTAAAAAGGTTATACATGGATTCTCATGAAATTTTCAGGATATATCAAGAATAGGAAGATGAAGAAGTGATAACATTTTGGAGGTGAGGGCTTTTCTAGTTAACCATGTTTATCTTTATAATAAATGTCCACATATGAAAGTCTTCAAAGTCAATGTAAGACATTAGACCTTTAGTACAGAAATGTAGTATTATTGCATTTGTATTCTGTGTTCAGTAAGACAGTATTGGCAGTGCGGCTCCATTACAAGCTAAATAGTTGTAGTACTAAAATATCCCCAGAAAAGGCAGTGTTTGTGTTAGCTCTGTTGAGATCTTAGGTTAATAAATTTGTAGTCATTTTGTCTGTATTTACACTTCTTTATAGTAATGTGAGTGTTGGGGATATTATGGTTTTGTCTCAATCACAGCCACTGCCTCTGCCACCGGATATGCTTTGTGTTAACACGATAACTCGAACAATATTTACAATTGGATTTTGATGCTCAGTATACCTGTGTAGGCCCCCAAGGGGAAGACCTGGGTCAAATTTGACGATTTTTGGATTTATGGTTTCCCCACTGGGTGGCGCTTTATGCGCAAAAAATTCTCTGGAACTATTTAAAATGTGTTTTGATACTACGTTTACACTCCCAAGGAGACAATCTGTATCAAATTTCATGATATTTGGATTTATGGTTTATGAAACATGATATTTTTGGCTATATCTCTGGAAATATTTGCCTCATTGACCACAAATCAAGTGCAAATAAAAGGTCATGACCTCAGGATGCATCCTGTCCTGATGTCATACTGGGCTGGTTCAAAGTTTCAACATCAGATGGAGCTTTGCGACTGAACAAGTGTGGCTTTATATTGTGTCGATTAGAGGATGGGGAATAGAATGATTGGGGGCATTCACGGAAATACCCCCAGTCGTCGCTTCTGAAAGCATAGCCCTTGTTTAGTCTGTTTTTAACCTTACCTTTATTCCTGAACTTATTTATGTATATTTTGATTTTCAGGAATGTTAGTAGAACAGTTGTATATTTTCAGATGTCTGTATATCTTTGCCTCTGTTTACTGTTTATTCTCTTTCTACCATGAGCTGAAACATTTTTTTTCTCCTATGGGACAGGAAGGTGCTTTAAATCAGACTGGAAAACTTACCAGTCCACATCAGCAAGAAACAAAAAAGGAAAACTATTAAAATAAAGCACCATACTAGCAAGTGATGAGGGAGATATTGAGTTGACATGTGTTGTATGAATGGTTTTGAAAATGAAATAGCAGAGGAAAGCTGCAGGGCAGGCACTTTTGTGTGAGGGTGATTCACATTATACTCAATACCGTATAAAGCTCAACCATTCTCTCAATCGATCTGCCCGCTTAGGAAATGATACAAAATTGCCATACAAGATCTGACATGAACACGATGGAAACTAGTTCTGCGAGTAGTTTGGGAAATACAGAGCTGCATGTGTCTCTAGTTGACTTTAAAAATGACAAATGTGTATCGAAATCCATGTGTCTGAATATGAAATCGTTCAAAACAATATAATACATGGTTCCCAAAGCATGCTCTAAAGTGAAAAAAGCCTCATTGAAAATTAATGAAACTGAGGAAAAATGGTCAATAAAAGCAAATGACAGTGCTCTGGTTGATTTATAGCTTGAGAGGGGTGGTGCAGAACAAAAGCAAGTTTTTCATCAAGCTGCAGCTTCCAGCCATATTGGAGTACTATTGAGCCAGCAAAGAAGTAAGCAAGGTTTATCAAATATTAAAGCATGTCAAGGCTAATTTTCCAGTGTCAGGGCAGCAGAAATAATGCCATGAAAATGCACACTCTGGTGATAAATCAGTGAGAGACCACTGGGTTATATGACTTATAGTTGTGGTTATTAGGTGGGACAAAGGAGTGGAGGCGTACACACACAATCTAAGTTGTATATGAATGAGAATAAGAGATGTGAACAGAGGGAGTGCAAGGCTGACAGTTCTAATTAACCACTTTGCTTCGGGAGACAAGATCTACTGAGACAAGTTATGGATTGAAAAGACGTATATCTCTACTGGTGTGACTGGTTGCTCCCAGAGAGAAGAGAAAGGGGAGAGCGAACAGTGGTGGGGTGCGTCTTTTACATTGTGACAGATCACAGCCTTCACTCCAAATGTCAATGCTGCAGCAACATCACTGTAAAAAGTGTGCAAATAATAAGTAAGCAGTAATTTATATATAAAATATATATTATATCACAAACTAAATGTGCAGCACAGTTTTTGTGTTGTTTCATTAATGTTTAAGATTAATTGTTTGCCTAATGAATCTTTAGTAGACATATTTTGCCACACCTGTATCAGGAACATGTTGAAGGTGTGCATGATAACTCAATAGAATATATAAACAAAACACAATTAAATATTAGGCCTTTTTATTAGTTTCTAAATATTCCATAACAGGATATTTATTGTGTTACTCGGAGCAGTTCTGTGCCTTGAGTTACAGAATAAGGCACACCAGTTACTTCCTTATATACATATACTGTGTTGAATGTGTTTGCACACACAACAAACACACTCTCACTTACATCTTTTGATAACCTCACCGTCAAATAGAAACAAACATGCAGTAAATTGCCTGCAGTGCCCTAGAAACTACTTTATTTTGTCCAGATCTGTTGCTTGTAGAGTCATCAGGACATCTCTGTTGAAAGCTATCCATCACAGTCTGTCTTGGGGGCTCTGGTTTCTGAGATGCGAGGTACTATGCTGGTAACTCAGTTCACATCGGCAGTAGATAAAAAAGACCTTATCTTGTCTAGAGAACCATGTTGTAGAGCTTTAATGCTAAAAACAGTTTGTGTAAAAGAATTCTGTATCACTTTATGCTTCAGAACCACATTTTTCTGCATTACTTCCTGAAACTACACATGCATATGTTAATTATACATATAAAGTATAGCACGAATAAATGGACACACAAACTTTGGCAGCCCTAATATTTATATATGGTATTAAGCAGTTGATGCTCTCTGCAGGTCTCTTTCAGACAAACTGGAAATGAGGTCAAATGTTGGCAATTTGAGCACTTTTGCGAAATTGCATTACTGCTGCTTTTTGCCTTTTGATATACAAGGGACTTCGGTGTGATCAGCAGTGATGATTCTCCCTGGGTGTGTATTTAAAAGATTAAATGAAAATTACATCCATTGTATTAATTCCAAAGGGAAAATCTATGTTTTTTTCATTTGTTTTTAAATAAAAACAGTAATAACCCATTAGAAGAAAACATTACATTGTTCAAGGGCACGATGAAGGAAGGATTTTGCTTTCTATGAAGCAGAGTTTGCACTGTCATTTCTTTTGCCTCTGTGTTGTTTTTCCAGTCCAGTCTGTTGCTTAACTGATCTCCAAAGTACTCCACATCATCTACCAGGATGTAAACAGTGTTTTATTTACTCCTGTTCCTCCTGAAGTCAACAATCAGCTCCTGTTTTTATTTGATATAGGGTGATTATTTCCACACCATCTCACAGATTGACTGGGTAGTTCTCCATCATGGATACATCCTACAACTGCAGAGTTAGACTATTTCTGCAGATGACATGATTTAGAGTTGTATTGGAAGTCTGGGTGTGAAGAAAATGGTGAGTACAGTCCCTTGTTTTGAGGGTGTGACTAATCCCCACCTTAGACAAAAAAAAAACTAATAAAAAAAATCTTTATGTATTCATCAATTTTTAAACATATCTATGTTTTTCTATTTGTATCCCTTTTCACTATTGATCCATGACGCAAAAGTTTCTTGCAGGTCTACAGATAATTCTACAAAAGAGATTCAAGATCACCTGGGAAAAAAAGAAATCAGGTTTTTTTCAGCAGAATTCTGAGAAAAAAGTCCAAATTCTGAGATTCTAGTCCACTAGTCCATGAAAGTCCATGGACTGGTTCTTTTGAAGTCCTGCTGTGACATTAGATAATTTACCCTTGAGTGAAGTTTTAAAAGTGTTTTGGTAAATCTGCAAGTTTTGTGAACAATTTTTAAAAACGGTGTCAGAGAATTTGCATGTGAATGCATTTCAGTAGCTGTAAAATTGTTTTCCACTACGTGCAAACCATAATAATTGTATTAAGATTTATAGCCTGGTTAGAGGCTTTTAGTTGTGTAGAATGCAGCTCTGTGGAGACATTTATTTGTGTCTCTTTGGCTCCAAGGAGCATTACCTTAGTTTTGTTTGGATGAAGAAAGTTTAGGCACATCCAGTCATTATACTAGTTTCTCTGATTAGATCATCGAGCGTCAGATCTTATATAGACATGTTTGCATTTTTCCTGATGATACCTAATAAATTCAGTAAAGAACAGGGAGTATCGTGCAAAGTTGTGAAAAGAGCAATGATAGATGGATGATACCCCAGAAGTCTACCTTTGTTGTCAAAACAAAGGACATGAATAGTCATTTCAAAGAGTTATCACTGTAATTCTAAAAAAAATTAACTAAACAATTTCAAAAATAAGTTTGTGCTTCCTTACTGTGGAGTATGTTGTGACTGAAGATTATCACTAAACAATAACAGAAAGTGGAAAACTTGAAAGGCTCTGAAATGTTTCTGTTGGCACTGCTTTCCATTGCAGTTTACAAACGTTCCATTATGAGCCTCACTATTTTTCATCAGTATGCAGCCCTAAAGCTGTTACTCTGATTGCAGCTTTTTTCTTCTATCTACCCCTGCACAAAGGTAATTACCTGTGTTACTGCTGAACCAAAGCAACACCATTTAGCCATGCAGTCATGTGTGAAAATATGTAAATATGCAAAGATTTTTCTCCATTTTCTATTTTAGACTTCCAAATAATGTTTTGACAAAAACAATCTTCCGTTGTACTGTCTGTGGTTGCTCACACATCTGTATTTAATGAAAAGGTATACTTATACCTTAGTGGAGCTACCGCTGAACTGAACGCATGATATCATACTGCCCCAGTGCACATCCCATTCAGCCAAGCAGGGCAGAAACTGCACTGTCTTGACTAAATTAGCAGGAGTAGAAATAAACACAATTACTTGGAAAAAAGAAGGGGCGGAGTGTCTCTTGCAGAAACAGCATTGATAAAATCCATCAGCAATAACGGTTTTGAATTAGTTCCCTCTGAAATGATCTGCTGTACATTAATTTCAAACAATTAAACTTGACTGAAACCTCTCAGTGCAGAACAGAACTTTTATTTTTTTTTTGTATTGAAAATCATGCTTTATCTTTATTTTTACATGTTAAATGAATCTAGAGGTTATTATAGTTACAATTATATTCCATTTAGATTGATTATCATTCAAACACAGTTGTGAGTGGTACTACTGCGTTATGATCTTTGTCCTGATCGCGGTAATGAATACATTTTCCATCAGTCTCAAACTCCTCATACAGGACCGGCATCCATCAGCACTTACATCATAGGTGGTGAAATATCCTCTCTTCTGTTGTGGCATTTATCATTTATTGATGACTGTAATTGTTCCTGGCACCAGTGAGCAGAGCAACCCAGACATTGGATATTAATTTACATTATCACCCTGAACAAAGGCTACAGTTTCCCCTAGCATCAGACGCTATGCAACAGTTCACTCACTGGAACTTTTCTTTGTCATTTATGAAGCAAGTTTAGCATTTTCCAATTTTAATATCTTGTTTGTTTCTGGAAATTGCATTTCTTTTCGGATTGGATCTGCTCTTCCCTCTCTATGGCAGCTAGCATATGCAGTGGACGTGTACATCTGCTAAACTAGGAAGAGCAGGATATTAAATGTGTCATTTGCTCTCTGCGGGCAGATGGTTTGAGCTCGGTCTGCCTGCCCAGTCTTTAATGATTTTGTATACCAGTAAGTGGGCTGAAAATAAACAGAATCACCTAAATGATAAGTGTCTCAGCTGCTAGCATACCGCTACATCGAATGTTTGTCTTGCTGTTATAGATATATTATCAGGGCATATTCTGTGTTCATATTAACTTTGGCTAGTTACAACATCAAAAAAAGAATAATACATGTCCTATTGTAAGAGTCAGGTGCGAAAAGGTTGGAAAACTACTGATCTCCCACTCAGAGATGCAGGAGTCAATACTGAATTTCTAGTTCACACCTGAAATCCCCACACTGTATGACTGATTTACTTTTGTTATAACTGTCATGAGCTCTCTCAGCCTGTGACTAGCACTGATTGACTCCCTGATCAGCTACACCTGTTTCTCATTGCCTGCCAGCTGCTCTGAATTCCCCTGTTAACCACTCCCTGTATATAAAGCCCTGCCTTTCATTCCAGTTTTGTCAGATCGTCTGCAATCCAGGATTAGTCTGCGACTCTGAACCTGGACCTGGGCCTGGACCTGGACCTGCTTGTTACTTCTGCCTGCTTATCTGTACCGGATTTTCAGACTTGTGACGAATCAGTTATCAGGACCCCAACAACACCAGACGCCTCTGGTACTCACTCTGACATGGACACTCGCTCCCTACTTCTTCAACCTTGAAATAAACTCTCTTAAAATGTGACGCTATTGTGGTTCGCCTGTCTGTTTCGTGACAGTACAATCTGATCAAAATGGACCCTGCACACGTTTCTCCCGGCAGGGAGCTTGACTCATTGGCTCCACCCACCACCAAGTAGCACCTTGAACATACTGAGGGAGTGGTCCACCGGATAAGCAGCGACAAAGCCTCCTTGTTGCAGCTTGGCCAGATACATCAACAGCAATTCCAGCAAAATCAACAGGAATTCCAGCAGAATCAGCTATTGTTACATAACAGCAACAACAACTCCTGCAGCAGCAGCAAAAACTTGATAACATCACACAGCTTCTCACTCACCTGGTTCCTCCATCTGTCGACCCAGCCACCGACTCTCTGTCCACCAGCCCAGCTCCAGACAATTTGCTCGCCAGTCCAGCCCCTGCTGCAGCCAGTGCCCCAGAACCCAAGATTGGTAAGCCAGAGTGGTTCGATGGAGACCCTACCTAGGTCCGGGTTCTGACAAGTTTCCGACTTCAATTCTACCTGCAGCCCAGAACTTTTGCCACTGAAGGGGCAAAGGTCAGCTATGCGATCACTCACTTGGCAGGCCGAGCTTGACTTTGGAGAAAAACCGAGTTTGAACGTCAGACCCCGCTTGTACGAACTTCAAGCTGTTTGCTAAGGAGATGGAGAAGGTGTTCGACTTGGGCTCGTCAACTGCAGAGGCCTCCCAGGATCTGTTGACCATGCACCAAGGCCGGAGGACAGTTGCTGACTACTCCATCAACTTCCGGAGCTCCTGGAATATGGAGGCATTGGTGCACCCCTTCCTCCATAGTCTCGCCGACTACATAAAGGACGAGTTGGTCTCCCATGAACAGCCTTCCACCATTGATGAAGCCATCACCCTGGCAACCCGGATTGACCGAAGGATACAAACCCGCCGTCGTGAGAGGGCACGCCAAAATCCACCAGCCACTAGCTCTCGAATCAGAACTACAACTACTCCTCTCTCATCTGCTGCTATCACATTAAGTCAGCTGGACCAGCCTAAGCCCATGGAAACTAGGCGAGCCTCACTCTCACCTGCAGAGCGTTAGCGCTGCTTCACTTCAAACCTCTGCCTCTATTGTAAAGGAGATGGACATCGTGTTTCCACGTGTCCTTTAAAAGCCCAGGCTCACCGGACATAGGGGGAGTCCGGCTGAGCTCCATGACCATTCAGTCATCTGACCTAAACCCCTGCTGGTTTGTCTCCATCTGGCAGAAACAACTCACACTCTGGCATCTCTTGTGGACTCTAGTGCTGAAGCCAACATAATGGACCTTCTTCTGATCCCTCCTGTTCCTTCCCGGGCGCTAGATGGACACTTGCTCACCAACGTCACTCGTGTCTCAGCCCCTGTCTCTATGACTCTGTCTGGTAACCACCGGGAAACCATCCAGTTTCATCTGCTCCATTCACCTGGCCAGCCCCTCATCCTGTGTTTCCCGTGGCTCCACAGGCACAACCCCCACCTTGATTGGGTAACCGGGGTGATCAGGAAGTAGGGAGATGACTGCCGTCAAACCTGTCTGCCTGCTACCGCACCACCTCCCCAGGCAGCACCCACCAGCTCCACCCGTGACCTCTCCAATGTCCCTAAATGCTACCATGGTCTACAAGAAGTCTTCAACAAGACAAAAGCCACATCTCTGCCACCTCACCGGCCTTATGACTCTGCTATCGACATTCTTGCTGGCACGACTCCACCCAGGGGCCATCTCTATTCGCTGTCTGCTCCAGAAAGAAAGGCCATGGAAGACTACATCAGAAACTCCCTGGCTGCTGGATTAATCCACCCTTCTTCGTCTCCTGCTGGGGCCGGTTTCTTCTTTGTGGGGAAGAAAGATAGATCCCTTTACCCCTGCATTTATTACTGGGGCCTCAATAACATCACAGTAAAGAATCGATATCCATTGGCTCTACTCACCTCTGTCTTCGAGTTGCTGCAGGGAGCTACGATCTTTACCAAGCTGGATTTTAGAAATGCTTACCATCTTGTTCGGATGCGGGAGGGCGACGAATGGAAAACGGCGTTCAACACACCCACAGGTCACTACGAGTATCTGGTGATACCTTTTGGCCTCACCAATGCCCCTGCTGTTTTCCATTCCCTGGTTAACGATGTTCTACAGGACAAGTTAAACAAGTTAGTCTTTGTGTGTCTAGATGACATCTTAATCTTCTCCAGTAACCTGTCGGAGCACACCCACCATGTCCAACAAGTCCTTCGTCGTCTACTAGAGAACCATCTCTATGTTAAAACAGAGAAATGTGAGTTCCACGTCAAGACCGTGTCCTTCCTTGGGTACATAGTAGCAGAGAAAAATATCCAGATGGACCCTAACAAGGTTGTTGCTGTTACTTCCTGGCCAGTCATGGAGACCTGAAAGAAGTTGCAGCAATTTCTGGGGTTTGCCAACTTCTACAGAATATTCATTCATAACTACAGTTCAGACGACGCTCCTCTCACTGCTCTGACCGGCACCAAGTAGCCATTCATCTGGACTCTAGCAGCCGACAAAGCCTTCAGTGCCCTCAAGGCTAGATTCACCTCCGCTCCCATCCTCCGGATGCCTGATGTTGACCGGCAATTCATTGTTGAGGTGGATGCCTCTGACGTGGGAGTCAGTGCAGTTCTTTCCCAGTGGGTTGTGGAGGGTAACAAGCTTCACCAAGGTGCCTTCTTCTCTTGTTGTCTGTCCCCATCTGAATGCAACTATGACATTGGGAACCGTGAGCTTCTGGCTGTCAAGCTTGCCCTGGAGGAGTGGCGTCACTGGCTGGAGGGTTCCACCATTCCATTCCTGGTATGGACTGATCACAAAAATTTGGATTACAGCCACACCGCTAAGCGTCTGAACCCCAGACAGTCACGCTGGATCATGCGATACCAAGCCAGATGCCCTCTCTCGTCAGTTCCAGAAGGATGACCTTTCACCTGAGGATCCTGTGTCCAGTCTACCCGGTTCGTGTGTCATAGCAGCCCTGACGTGGGATGTTGAAGAACGGGTTATGAAGGCTCCCCGTGATCAGCCAGGTCCCAGTGCTTGCCCCATTGATTGGCTCTTTGTCCCCGAAGACCTGAGGTCCCAGGTCATTCAGTGGGGACACGACTCTTGTCTGGCTTGTCATCCGGGCTCCATGTTACCTGCTCACTCAACGGTTCTGGTGGCCCTCTCTGAGGAAGGATGTACAGGAATTTGTCCGAGCCTGTCCCACCTGCAACCAACATAAATCATCCAGCTGACCTCCTGCATCTGCCCTTACCAACACGTCCCTGGTCCCACATCTCTCTTGATTTTGTCACGGGCCTGCCCCCTTCAAGTGGCATGACGGTTATTCTCACAATAGTGGACCGATAGGATTGCACATTTTATCCCTCTCCCAAAAATCACCACAGCCAAGGAAACTGCCCAGGTGGTCATGGAACAGGTCTTCCAAATTCATGGCCTGCCCAAGGATGTGGTTTCAGATCGGGGCCCACAATTCTCCTCCACCTTTTAGAAAGAGTTCTGTCATCTGGTCGCAGCCACCATCAGCCTAAGTTCTGGATTCCATCCTCAATTCAATGGACAGTCAGAGCATGCAAATCAGGATCTGGAGAAGGCACTGCAATGCATGACATCCCGCAACCCTCATTCCTGGGCGCAGCAACTGACATGGGTGGAGTACACCCACAACTCATTGACCTGCTCGGTCATAGGTATGTCTCCAATGTGTCTATGGGTACCAACCACCTCTGTTTGCTTGCCAGGAAGTGGAGGCCATGAGCTCTCTCAGCCTGTGATTGACTCCCTGATCAGCTACACCTGTTGGTGCAAAATGCCTCTGAATTGAAGAACCTAATCCCATCTTGGCTTCTTTCACTGACTGCTAGTTCATTCAAAGATTGTTTTATTTCTTTTTAAATCTGTAATCGGTCTCACCCCTCGTTATCTCTCTGAGCTATTTTACCTCTATGATCCTGCTGATGCCTCAGGTCAGCCAACCTGCTGCTCCTTGACGTAACAGCTTCCAAACGGAAGCCCAGAGGGATCAGAATTCTTTCAATCGCTGATCCAAAACGGAATGAACCAAACCTCCACATTGTTCCTTTTTAAAACTCATCTGAGGGCCTGCTTTTATTCTCTCCGTTTTTAACTCAACACGAGACTCTTGTGTTAAAGTGTGTCCTGTTTTATTTATTGAATATGTGTTTACAATCTGTTCATTATTTTCAACTATTTTAAAAACTAATGTATCATATTATTTTACTGTTTAATACTACTTTTAGTTTGTATAATGATGTGCAGCACTTTACTTTAGCTGTGGTTGTTCTGAAGGACTTTATAGCTAAAGATTAAATGAATTAAACAGAACTAGTTGGAGTGTTCTGGGTAAATGGAGAAGGTGTAGAACATAGACCATATATAAAACGATGGATAGAGCCTCTGTGATGTCACAGGTTTCTATAGAGATGAATTTAGTCTCGGTGGGTGGTTCCCACCGTCGCCATCTTGGCAGTGTCATGTGTGCAATTACACTCAGAAAATGCAAATATGCGTGAGGAAAAGGAGCTGAGAGGGGGTGTGAGCGTGGGGGTGGTTGATTGACATCTATCAAAATCTGAGCTCCTTAGTAGACGGCCAACTACAATCTTTGGCACTTCCAAAGTGGCTTGACTTCTAAATGCAGGAGGTTCCTCTTCTTTCTAGACTCAGAAACCTAAAAGTGTTCAAATGACGCCAGTGGACAAAAAAAAACAATAAAAAAAAAAGATAGATGCATAATTGCAGAAAAGAACTATCGTGTATACTGAATGAAAGCTTTAAAACAGAATCTCCTACAACCATCCAAACTGGTGATGAATCCCCAGCAGTCTTTCTTTCCTCCTGTTTGACTTTTAATGCTTTTCACTGTGTTTTCCATGATTTGCTTTGAATAGAACCAAAATGTGCATATATAAGCTGAGCTTCAGGCTAAATGTTTCTTTTGGCCAATGCTGCAACAATATGTCTTTTTTGTTTTTTCTAACAAGAAAAACCAACATCAGAAGCTTTGTTTGTCAAAGCAAGCAACAGACTCTTGCCAGGAGGAAATAAAAAACCCATAAATGATAGCTATCATTCACTTCACTGGCATTTCTTCTCAGTTGCTCAACTTTGAAATCACTTTTTGCCATAAATATTCTCTTGTGAATTTCCAAGGTTTTTATCTTTTCAAAAGGCTGAACGGGCGACAGAGAAGGCCTTTGAGGCTGAATCCCTACATGAAAATGAAGTGATTTGAATATTTAGGATGACGCCCAGGGATGTGTATGGGGGGGGGGGGGGGGGGGGGCAGTAGTTTGAAGTGCATGGGGATCAAGATAAGCCCTGTGAGTTAGCTAAGAAGATGGGAGGAGATGAAAAGCAAGTACCAATGCCAGTGCAATCTGATAAAAAGCTGATAAGAAATCAATTAGTGGCACCAAATATCAGCTTTGTTTATCTCAGTCATCTAAAGATCTATATTAACTTTAATATCCTCAGTGTGGAGGATTTCCAGAGGTGCGCTGCCAGTCATCTTCATATGGATTCTTCTTCTTGGTTCACAGAAATCTCTTACATCATATCCAAAAGGGCAACATACCAGGAATGATAAATATGTCAGCCGAAGTGTATGATAAAATATCTTCAGAATTCAACCTCAGGACTGTATAAAACATTAGTTTGGATGAAATCAAGGGGATTATGAGCATGAGTTAATGGGTATTCTTAGTTTTTTTCGTTCAGTTCAGGGAAAAGTTTGTTTTCAACAGTTCTGGGAATAAGCCATTCTTAGACCTGGCTCCTTAGGCAAGTCTTTTACACTAAAACGTTGCAAATACATATGTACGGCTTTTTGTGTTCTGAATTGTTATTTATATATAACTAAAATTAAATCCATGCTTTCTACTTTATTACTGTTGATAGTATTTGCTAATTAATTTTTTTTATCATTCGCACTGTAATTAAGCAGCTCTATAGTATTAAATTAATAAATGAAAGAATTCTGGAAAATGTTCTGTTTGTATATTTCTGAAGTGAAAAAACTAAAAGAATCAAGTGGAAGTTTTTAAATGCAACATGTGAATATATAAATAAGTATTATCAGAAAAATGTCTATATAGTAGGAAAAAGAAATGGTTGAGCTTAGTCCCTCCTTCTTATTCATATCAGTTCTTTCACATCTTCAGTTCTTGAAGAAAATTTCTTTAAGCTGCTAAAAGGAAAAACAATTATCATTTACACAACATATTTAGTGAATTGTTTGATTTTGAAATGAGCCCCCGCAGTCCACTGTCTGAACTCTTCATATTAAAAGTATCCTCTAACCAACAAGCTTGCCTCTTAGAAAGGATAACACGAAGAATGAAGCAGTCCATAAGAAAAATACTAAGCAAAATTGCATATACCTGAAAACTAACAGAGCATTAGTTTAAATGTGTCTTTGTTTGTTTGAAGTTTCTGCATCCTCTTTCCTGTATTACAAGCAAATGCAAATATTAACTGAGCTTCTTCGCTCTTTGCAGCTGACAGCTAAAGGATGCTATACCAGCTGAACCTACATCTTCAGATTTGTCAATCTTGAAGACAACAATGACTCCACTCTCTTCAGCTGTCAGAGACACAACATGACATAGTGAACAATACTGTACTGACTGCTACAGATGAGAGCTGCCCTGATTCCTAATCAAGGGCCATGATGCCATACTGCTCTAAGAAGGTTAATCTGATTCTCAAATGCTGCTCTCTGGTGTGATAGTTTGGACAGATCAATTACACCATCTCTCCCATGCTGCCAGTGCTGTGTGGGTTGGATGAAAAGGAAAAATGGGCGTAAGCCAGGAGATGAATAGTAATGCGGTCTTTTAGGTTGTCGGAAAGAGCAGCGGAGACCAAGGTTGTGGCGTTTGTGCGAGCATAGGGTTACACACTATTGGGTCTTTGAGAGGTAAACAGAAGCTGAATAGGGGAGCCCAGATATCATTGGCCTTATCGTCTAGGCTATTGTATCTGCATCAGTGTGGTGAATGCATGGAGACAAGGAGAAGTATGGAAACATCTGAGACATTATCTCCAAATGACAATTGATACCATCCTGGGAGAGACTGTGGCATTAAAGGTTTTGGTGTATTGAAATGGTGAAAGACAAATGTGTGTTCCAAAAGGTTTTTGTATCTTGTTTGCTTCAGGCCATGTGATGACACCAGACCTATGGCTATTGCTCTCTCTCTCTTACAGTTCATGCCAAGGGGTTGTTGGCTTATTGCATATTTCATCAGTGCTGGTGGTGCTGGGTTCTCCTGGGCAGGTGCGATTTGCTTCTCACCTCAAGTAACCTTAGACTTCATGGTTAAATGGAAAAATATTCAACTAAAACACAATAAATTGAAAATGCAAAAAACAGATGATAGATAGATAGATAGATAGATAGATAGATAGATAGATAGATAGATAGATAGATAGATAGATAGATAGATAG
>JBAMHX010000015.1:11289814-11305246 GCA_037177515.1 Pseudomugil tenellus
ATAGATAGATAGATAGATAGATAGATAGATAGATAGATAGATAGATAGATAGATAGATAGATAGATAGATAAAACAACAACAATATAAAAGTGAAAATATTTCATTTATACTAAAATTAATAAAATAAAAAGATTCCAATCTAGAGAACAAAGGCTTGTAGAAACAGATTGAAGACAAAAGAAGATCAAGTCTCAGCCTGGGTTTGGGTTGAAGCCCAATGAGGGAACTTTGTGAATGGCCAAAGGTCAATCTAAAATTTTGGACCATTGATAGATAAAGTCTTGTCTCTTTTGAGTTTTTATGCAGCTGTTCAGCCATCCTGATGGACCAAGATAGTGGTGATAATTTTTTTTCAGGTCTGAGTGTATGTGTCTGTGTTACTCCATGCTGCTACGGTGTGGTGCATTGTACCAGTACAGTGTTCAAACCCATTTCTAGGCGAGCAGTGAGGATAGAGGATGGGACCAATTTACATATTCATAGATCTGTGCATACTAAATGAGGCAAGAGTCACATTTAAGCCATGTTCTGGCATGAAAGGATTAGTAAGTAACAGAGATGAGTTTAAGGGTTTCATCAGTGTCGGCAGAGGAGCTTCAAAAAGCAGAAGTTGTAGTATTACCACCAATTCTCACTCAGCAATGAATGCAGCAGTTTTTCAAATCCAGTGCATAAGGTGTTTGCTTGGTGGAGGTGTGCTGAAGCATTAGCTAGGATAATATTTAGACCCTAACATCAAAGGCTTTCACATCACTGTTGGGTATATTACAAACTGACGAAAGAATAAGTAAAAAAATTACACATCTAAGCCGGGAAACATTTTTGTCACAACTATTATTACTACTATTTCTTTTAATTTCATTTAGTTCAGCTTAAAGGTCGAAATCACCTGGATTTACATGGAATAGGTTGATGTAATATAACGCATCAGATATACACCAAATTGGACAGATTTACTCCTTTTCTCCAGTTACACTGAAGTGTGTTTACTTATCTTCCAGGTTGTTTTGTCAAGATATAGTCATGAAACAGCACTAAAAGAGCAAATTCTCCAACTGAATTCCACACAAATGTTTTGCTTGTATGGGTATAATCAAATACTATTCCATCATCTGTCTCACTATATTCTCATCCAAAGGCTTTTACATTTCATTGCTATGGTTTTATTGAGCCCATTTGTTTTTATTTGAATTGTTTTGTTTTGATACTGGTTTCAATGACGTATAATATTTATGTCCTTATTTATTCATTTTTTATTAAAAATAATTCACTGGTATACTGTAAACAAGCTCTCCGGTATTTCAGCATATTTACAAGCCACAATGGAGCCCACTTGTAGTGCCAACATTTAGCATGAATCATCACTATTCTAATTTTGTTTTGCACATGAAAATATTTTTTCCCTGAAACCTGTAGGTCTTTTTCTAGTTTTAAAAAGCCATGGATGTACTGCCTGCCATCATGGATAATAACAGGTAAATAGAACCCAAAATCAGAAATTTAGCCATGTATATTATGTATATACCTTACTATATTTACTGGTATGGCACTTTAAAATACAACGCTGCTGCTCTAGTAAGACACAGGACTGATAATGCATAAAATCATAAAACAATCACATATTTCATCCTACATGTAATAATATATGATCCAAAGCATAAAGCTGAAGAACTCTGTATTTCTTTTTAAAGAAAATAAGATAGGCTTCTTTACTTCTTGAAAGGTGCACTGCTTCAGGCTGGCTGCACCTCAGAATAGTCATTGCCTGTTAGTTTTGGCTGTACTGGAAACTTACATTTCCCTCCGGGGATTATTAAAGTATCTATTATTATTATTATTATTATTATTATTATTATTATTATTATTTTATTATTATTTTATTATTATTATTATTATTATTATTATTATTATTATTATTATTATTATTAATTAGAACTATTTATGCTCAAACCTTTTTTAGTACTTATGTCTGTCATACTCCACCAGGTGAGCAGTCACTCCATCAAGCCATCCTGACACCAAAAAAAAAAAAAAAACATTCTCAAACACACACATTTTTTTCACAACATAGGGACCAAGATCCTATCAAGTGATGCTGGATAGAACCAACTATGTTTTTTTCTCTTCTTGTGATATTTACTGTTTGATGACAGTTTTAAACTTTAAGAACAAATGCAACCATAAGTGTACAAGATGTTGTAGCATAGCATGAACATTTCATATTAACTGTGCTCCCAAGTAGCAGTCAGATAAGATCAGGGTGCAGCTCTGATTACAGCTTTCTAACTTAACCCATAAAATCCTAGCATGTCATAAATGATACAGTTTCTGACACATTTGGCGATGCTTTATAGTTAAAACTTTGCTCAATATACAGAAAAAGTCAACGGGATTCTTGTCTTCTGCTCCTTAATGGACACCAGAAAGCAAAACATTACATCATACGAATTTTGACACATCTTATGGTCATAAATGGCAAATATGTTTTACTGTTTTTATTTCACAATGTGTTTAGGATAAAAAAAAACATCTTCTATTCAAACTATTTGACTTTTATTACTATTTTTATGGGTCAAGTCTTAAAGAGTTAAGGCTGTTTCAGCATCAGTTTGACAACAAATATCTGCAATTACAAGTATCTGGCTCTGCACATCTCTGAAATCCTTTGAAATTTTGACGGAACGTGGATTTGGTGGATTCAGCAACTTAGCACATGCCTCTGATGTCAGTGATGGACTCCTGGTCTTAACGGTGAAGATCTATGTGGGCCCATCCTGCCTTTCTTGCTCACACTGCACTTTTCTCTGAAAAGACAAAAAACAATGCAATAAGCTCTCAAGCTTTCAAACCATATCACCCACAAAACTCATGAACAGGCCTCTCCAAGTGCCTCGAAGTAGTTGTGATCCTGTTTCGTGTATCGTGCCAGTATGTGTAATCAAGCACTTCTATGACAGTGAGCATGACAGGCAATTTAGGAACAATTAAAAGTCACTAAATCACCCTGTCACTGTGCTGTGAGTATGCACTAATGTAGTGTGTGTTATCTTTTGCTTTCAAGCAAAGCTTTGACTTTCATCACAGGAGATACTTGAGATACAGCTTTAACTAATTAGAACTTAATTTCGATCTAAATTAATGGTAAAGATCGGATGTCAGAGTTTGTATTCTAGAAATAAATAGTGCAAACACTCAGTAGCTCCATTCAGTGTGTCTGAATGTATTCTTCCCCTATCCTTTCTGTTCTGTGTAGCCTGCCGTCACGGTGATGCAGGTATGTGACTTTGCAGCTGCTCAGCTGGGACAAAGTCACAATGTTAGTCAAGTCCCTTGGGCCGGAGTCTTTGTACTTCCTTCTGCACAGAAGCATATTGCACCAGCCTGACTGCCATTAACTGTCCCTGTATAACTCCCACCATGACTCACCACTGCCATGTGGCTCTTTCTGTGAGACTGGTCAGAGAAGTGCATCTGGACTAATGCTCCGAGGACTAAAAATAATTGGCATAAGCTTCAGAAGACAGTGGAGCGAAAGAAAAAAAAGAGGTGCAAAGCGACGAGCAGCTAAAAGCTAAGGAACAGTGATATGAAAGTGCACATCTCACCACATTTTTATCAGAAAAAGAGGGATACTGTAAAATGTCTGGATGTATTGTAACGGTAATCAGGAACTGTATAATTTGACCTTTTAAAAAACCAGAGGTTATTTGCTAAAGACTGTGACAGGATTCTTCTTTGTTACCTTATACTGCCCTCTGCTGGGAAGAATATTATATTTCATGTGAAGTTGGTAAGTCAGAATGTTTGCACCCTAAAGGAAATATTCTTAAGCCAACATTTTTATTTCTAAATAAGATTCTTAATAACTTCGGGTGTTATGCTTCAAAGTCACCAAAGCAATTGTCAGCCTCATAAGCTCTAGTTTACATGAGTCTTCCTCTCGTCCAAAAGCCCTTGTGAGACCAAACTCTCCAGCATGACTCATTGCTTACAGAAAGGCACACAAAAACACACCCACACTGGCTGTAAAAGGTGACATTTACCAAACCTTCCACAAATCCCCAGGTAAGCCAAGGTGGTCACAGCTGAACACACACTCACTGGTCCAACTAAGCCTCAGCTCATCCTTACAGCATTAATACAACAGTATGTGCAAGTGTCTCTGTGTGTGGTGCAGTATGTCCCCTCGTCTCATTACAACTCAGGTATGCAGTCATGTGGTCAGACAGACAGATGTGCTCTTCAATGTCATTAACTGTCTCTGAGGTGGGCAGTTGATAGGAGGAGACCAGACTTCATTGGCAGGTCAATCACATCCTCTCAGATAACATCTGGAGAACACTCTGGCTGCCCAGCTGCTGTCCACTGCTTAATTTCCCATATGGTCAGAATAGAATAAAAAAGCAGCAGCAGTCTGTATCAAGGTACTGAATGCCAAACTGCATTATGATTGGTAATGTAAAAGTCAAATACTTTAGAGACTGTTAGCAATAGATAAACCACATAGTCTTCACCTTCCTATTCATATATGTTCACAATTCACCCATAGCATTTGTTACTTATGGTTTCTTTTCAGTACCTTATGTCTATCACAGCTGTTTGTAACTCATCTTTACTAAACTCATCTGAATCGCACACATAAGAATGAAAAAAAACTTGTCACTCAGTGTGTATGTTCAGTGTGTATACACTCAGTGTGTTGACATGGATACATTCACCAGGGATCTAAGCAGTACAAGACAAGCAATGAGAAACACAACTATTAATTCTCAGCTGACCTTGTCACAGCCACAGGCAACCTCCTCGATATCAAGGCTATTTTTTTTCTACTAGCTCAGCTCAAAGGTGGCACTGCATCCTGACCATGAAACAAAAGAGAGAAAGTCAGAGCACACGGCTATATAAGTCTTAACATTGCAAAGGGATAAACCGGAAATCAAGTCAATGCGTAGTCAGGGAGAAAAGTCAGTAAGGTGGGAGGCAATCAGGCAAATTAAAGAATCACAGTACAAATTAAAAAACAGTTTGATCATTTTGTAGCAATTTCCTGTGCAAGACTATTCAAGATGCTTTAAATCAATTATAAAATCCATTTCAGAGGGCATAAAGAAAGCATTAAAAGGTGTTAAAAGACAGCATCAAATAGTAGAAATCACAGTAAAATCCATCCATCCATTTTCTACCGCTTGTTCCCGAACAATGGGCAATTTAAAGTCCCCAATCAACCTAAGTGCAACCCAAGGTCCATGTCTTTGGACTGTGGGAGGAAGTGGGTGTGTTGCAGTCTTAAAGGAGTTATCCAAGGGTCTATCTTGGGGGCACTACTGTTTAACATCTACATTATCCCACTTGGTCTTTTTCTTTTTGTAAATATGTGGATGACACACACTTTACATAACCAACTCAAAAGGGACAATATTCAGATCCAAACTGTGTTTAAATGTAAGGATCAAATTAATAATTGGACTGGCCAGAACTCCCTTTATTTAAAAGAAGACAAAAATAATAGTTTTTTAAGCCAAGAAAGATTCCCATTCAGCATTCAGTTTCAGTGATTACACTTAGAAACTAACAGGAAATCCAGAAAGACACAGAGAATTAGCAATTACATTAAGATAGTTGTGAAGTTAGTCTTTTACTTTCACTTAAAGGGTTAAAGGGATGATGTGTCAAGACGTCAAGCCTTATTACCTGGTTTCAACCAAGGTAAAAAGAGTACATCTCAGTTATTACAACCATAGACTGCTTAGTGGTTCCCTCAGTGTAAAAGAATATAGCTCCCATATTTTGATATATTTTTTTCTGTTTCACAGTCTAACTTTTGCCCTTTTATAATAACGTTGTGCATTTTGCAACATGCACCATAGTATAGTTCGACATACACTTCTTGCTGCGAGGTCTCTACCTGGAACTGTGAACAGCTTGCTCACGCTTGCTCTCTGCTCATCTCACTCATCCGTCCCACCTGCAATGAGCAGCCAGAGAGTGGCCGTGTGTAGTCAGAGTGTCTGTTGACAGAGCAGCAGTAGCGACATGCACACCTCCTGGGAGAGATGGCACACTAAAGTTTTCAGGTTGGAGCAGGGGAGTCTCCAACTTGTTGACTTGGAGAGGTGGAGTGAGCCGTTTGCTCTGCCTAAACTGCACCCTTCTTTCAAACCAATAAGGCTACAGAACGCATATATGAAAATTATAACTACTTTGGGGATTCTTTTAAGGTACAATTATCATTAATAGAAGATTGAAAGCTCATTAAAGTCGATTTTGCATAATATGGGACTTTTAAACATGAGTGCATGCTCCGGAAACAGTTTTTTAACATCACCATGAGCAAAAAAGATATCCATGAAATCAAAACTAAGCATTTATGGAGAGTCTTGTAAGTGAGACCACCCAGTGCACCTAGCTGTGAATATGATACAAAAAAGACAAATAATAAATCACAATATACACTTGTTTTGATAACTAATACGAACACATTAGGAAATACCCTCCCACTGTACACATGAAGTAAGATGTAGCCCATGGCAAAAGCCCCCAGGTCCCACAAACTGTTGAAAGAAATCACTGGAACCTGCCAGAGGTCATTAGATTCTCTACTTGGGAACTACAAACATTTTATGCCAATATAAAAATGTCCAAATTAATTAATGTCAGGACCTAAATCATAACTGCACATGGCCATGATGTGCTTGGACTGCCAACAAGAGAACCTTTAACCTTGTAGCTGACAATGTGAACACTGCGATATGAGCAAAGAATTCCCTATCAGGAGAGAATTTCATAAAACTTACAGGCAGAATTTCATTGTCTTCATTTTAACCAGCAGTGAAACTAAAAATGTTTACTCAGTGTAAGAATTTCTTTTCATTGTAAAATTTCACAAAGAAGATCCACTAACCTAAGTAGTATCCTTCTGTCATTACAAAATCAGGCTACTATCATCTTAAGAATATATCTGATGTCACAGGAAGACCTGGAAAAACTTCATCTTTAGTTGGCTTGATTACTGTAACAGTGCATTCAGTTCACTGCATTCAGCTTCTATTCTCCATATTTTTGGAACAAACTCCTAGAAAGCATTTTATTTAAATCCAGGTTAAAGACCCTCCTGTTCTCAGCTGCATTTCAATAGTTTTATTTTATATTATCTTGAGTTTTTTATGTTTTTTATTCTGAAATTGATCAGAATTGTAAAAAGTTTTTTGATTAATGTTAATTCTTTTGAGGTTTTTAAAAAATATTTTAAATGTAAATCCAGCTACTTATTCTTCATGTTTTCGCGTTTCTGTAAAGGACTTTGAATCACCCTGTTGTTTGGTTGAGCTGTACAGATAATCTAGCCTTACCTTATAGACACACCTTATGGTGTAGTGTAAAATAATATAGGCCTACTCATACTCATTTTTATGACAGCATCCATAAATTTATCAGTTACAGCATTTTCCCATTAACAGAGCCTATATACTGTTGCACAAAAAGAAAGGAAGTTTGACGGATTATTCCACAGTGGTTCTTGGCATTACGATTTACTTTTGGAAAGTTTATTTCCCCTTCAAGTGTTGCCACATTTTCAAAGAAAAACTTCTGTATGATGCGCAGCGCATATGTGTGCCCATGAAAAAGCCAATGCCAAACTAGCTTCTGTGCCAGGAGCCACATCGATCTTGTTGTTGAAGTGTGTGCGCGTTACGTGTGTGTGTCTGTGTGTATTGCGCAAACTACACTGATGCTGAAAAGTTCTCGCATTTAACCTTTAAGTTACTACGTGAGATGTTGAACTGGTGGTCAAAATGCGTTACGTAACCATATGGAGCTGTTAGGCACCTCCTCTGCTCTGCGTGCTTGTTTTTTTATCTGATCGCCTTCAGCAGTGAGCAGGAGCAAAGATGAACTTCTTCCCGGATTTTTCCATCGAGACTTGGACTTTAATAGCGATTTGTATCTCTCTTATCCTGGTGTAAGTATTGTATAACTTAGATCTGAGTTAATTTATTCAAGTGTGTTTGTGGCAAGCTTGCTGCTGTATTAAATATAAACATAGAGCAGAGAACAAATTCCTGAATCTAGTTTCACCCGTGTGTTATTGTTGCTTAGGGAGAGGCACAAAGTAAGAAAAAAGAAGCTGCTATTGTTATTCAGTAGCTGGACAGACTGGAAAATCAGCTTTGTGGGAAGAAAAAGTAGCATATGGATGTCCTCTAAATGTCTAATTAAATTGTAATATGTCTATGTAAAGAAACTAAATAATCATTTAGAAACATGTCCTGTCAATATACGACGCACACATACATATCATACATAATGTTGCTTATTTTCATTTAAAGCCGACTCCAAATCAGATCTGCTGCTGATTTGGATGTTTGTCTGTCTATTAATGGGACTTAACAATCATTGCAAGTGTGTTGTTTACTCTTCTCACCACTAGTCAAGTTGGAAGAATTCATTTTAGTGTTTGAATAAAGCAAAGTGAATGCCATGGCTGGACTAATACAAGAGTACACATAGTGAATTCAAAAATATATTATTTGACCTATGCACAACAGATTCAAAAAGCTTTAGTTGCTATGAAGTAAATAAACATATTATGTGATCATTCCCAAATTTCAGAAACATTTTGTTCACAAGAGGAATATTATTCAGTGCTAAAAAAGTAGGTTGAATTTGATGGTAGAATAACATTTACAGTGAATTAAAATGAGTCGAATAAAGAAATATGGAAAAGTAATGTTTAAGCCACTTAAAAGAGAGCAGAAGCAACATGTTACAGATGGGCAGAGATACACAATCTGCAACATTTCAGAAAAATTAGGCTATTCCTCAGCAGAAAAATGTGAAGACTGAAGATTCTGCCATCTATAGAAGTTATTAGGCAGCACTGCATTAAAAACAGAGATGTGTGATTGAGCTATAATCATTGCACAGGTACAGTAACACCTCCAGAATTCACTGTGAGCTCACTGGGTCTGTGAACACAATGAGCTCTTTCTTATCAAATAACCTAAGCATGAAGAAGTTTATGAGATCTGAAAATCACAGATTCTTCTTTTCTTTGCATTTCACACATGGTTCAAGCTTTTTGTGCTAGTTACATTTCTACTAGGTTGAACATTGTACTGTTTATCTATGACCAACAGATATAATAAACTGAATAGCTACTAAAGCTGATTTGTCAGGCATCTAAATTGCTAGCATCTGGGTCTGTTGCTATAAAAGGCAATTCGCTATCCTGCTCATATGACTAATCCTGTGTAACATGGCCTGATTGGTTGCTAATAAAGTTAAATATTAGTGCTCTGAGATAAAATGCAATCAAATTTTAAATTAGATAATGTTTGTTTGATTTTTACATGTTTGTTGTCTGTTAAATGGAGGACTTAATATATATACCACTGCTTGTTTATTACCATTCATTGATTATCAGTTCACATTTCACATTTTGTTTTACCATGTAAATAATAAGTTAATGGCAAATTGAGACTGAACTTCAAAATGGACCTAATGGTTATATTTCTTGACATATTTTTTCTCAACAAACACAATTTATATTTGAGAAATGTTTGTTTACTTTTAAAAGTACAAGTAACACAAATGAAAAAAATATAGCAATACAAAGGTGATGTTTGTAAAGAATAAAGATCGCAGAATACTAAATGTGTTTGTGTACTAATGTGGTCACTTCTCCGTTTCTATTTCTGCTTTTATCTCCCAGGTATGGATATGCTCCATATGGTTTTTTCAAGAAACTAGGCATCCCTGGACCCAAACCTTTACCCTTCATTGGGACCTTTTTGGAGCTGAGACATGTAAGCTGGACGATACACTACTGCTAACAGAAGTGGCTTCTCTGATTTCCATTTTGGATGAGATAAACTGAGAGTCAGGTTTTCAAAGGGATTAAAACTAATCTTAGGTCTAGGACTGATCATGCTTGCTGTCTTCTTTTACTCCCCAGGGAATCCACAATTTTGACACAAAGTGCTACCAGAAGTATGGAAAGGTGTGGGGGTAAGAGTTTGCCATTAAGAACAGAATATTTATACGTTACCATATCATTTAATGTATTTTTACAGTGTTTCAAGCTGTATTGGAAATCATTACAATGTATGCTATTGCATTTCAAGGACGTATGACGGCAGACTGCCTGTACTGGCCGTAATGGACACAGCAATTATCAAAACTGTCTTAGTTAAGGAGTGTTACTCAATGTTCACCAACAGACGGGTAAAGACAATTTCTCAAGTTAATACCCATAAATAATGGAAGATCACAGTGCAAATAAATGTGTGAATTTGTGTGTGTGTGTGTGTGTGTGTGATTGGTGCAGGATTTTGGGCTAAATGGACCATTGCGTGAAGCTGTAACAGTGATAGAAGATGAAGAATGGAAAAGGATTCGCAGTATTCTATCACCATCATTCACCAGTGGGCGATTGAAAGAGGTAATAAGCACATTATTCCCAGCTTAAAGGCCCATTATACATGTTTGCAACAGTGTCATATGGGTGTCAGACATCCAGCAACATTATCTTCAAAGTGTAATTTAATTCAATTCAATTATACTTTATTCATATTTAAGTTCCAGTACAGTCCAAAACCAAGATTACAACAGTTATAACTTAATTTCAGATGTGTAGTGACAGAGGCTGTCTGCGAATCAAGCAGCAAACTCTTTTGGAAAAGAAATGAAGCCTTTGTGGAAGTGCCAAAAACTGCACTGTACCTCTCGTCCTGAAAGTCATGTTTACCTTCATGTCAGCTGAGAAGGGGGTGAAACTTTTTTATAACTCATCCATTTAGATGCTATTTAATCTAGAATTTCGGCATAATTAGTGGTTTGTCCTTTTGATTGACAGCTGTCCGATACCCTCGACGAGAAGGGTGAGTGTAGCATAAACAATGTTTTTAGCCAGCTAACCGTGTGCCTTAGGTTTAGCACACCTACCCCCGTTAACTGGTTATCTCCCATTAGATCAGAGTTAGCTCGTAGCTACAGACAGCTTGTAGTTTGATAAACATCAATCATCTACCCCCACGTTTTCAGCTCCATGTCTTGATCATTTTTGCATTTTCAGGTATGTATGCTGTTGCCAAGATATTATACCGCCAAAAGACCTTCCTTTTTGCTCTTCAGAAACCTACTGGCAGGCTCTGTCTATCTCTATACATTCTATGGTCTGATTCTTTTAAATATTCATAAGCAGTGCCTGTCCACACCCACTCCATGCCCTACTCGAAGAGGGTGCAGCTTTTGCTGAGACCTGCTCCATAATTTAGGGGGGGGGGGGGGGTAAGGTAGCAGTAAGGTAAAAAAAAATACACATCTCAGAATCAATCGCTTAAAAATTTTCTAATAAAAAAATGTGAAAGAAATGTCAAGAGTTTCTCATTTCTGGGTTTTATGCACAGGTTATGGGCACACATCTGGCTGATAGAAAATTTCCAGAAAGAGAATTTTGTTCTAAATATTTAGTAATTTGGTGTCTTTCTTTATTTTTGTACAGATGTACACAATCATGTTGGAGCACTCGGACAATCTGATAAAGTGTCTACACAAGAAAGCTGAGGCAGATGAAGTCGTGGATGTTAAAGAGTGAGTCATTTCCTTTTATTTCCCCTCTTGTTCTTTTTATCAGTTGTTATTCTTCCACTTAGTTGGAATGACATTTTGCCCTTCTTTGCAGTATATTTGGACCGTACAGTATGGATGTTGTGACAAGCACCTCCTTCAGTGTAGACATTGATTCCATCAACCATCCCACAGATCCATTTGTGAAAAATATCAAAAAAATGGTGGAGTTTAGTTTCCTAAATCCTTTGATGTTGCTTATAGGTATGTCCAAACTGAGGTTGTGACCTAACATTGGTCTGTGTTGCTCCTTGAATGCTAAACTAACATAAATGCTGTTCTTTTCAGTTCTGTTTCCAGTCTTAGCATCAGTTCTTGACAAGATGGATGTGTCATTATTCCCCAGTGACGTCTTGAAATTCTTCTATACCTTTCTGAGAAAAATTAAATCAGAACGGGATCAGAAACAAAACAAAGTAATTCAGTGTATTAACAAAAAATATGCTTTTAGACATTCAGCAGTATGTAATGTATATGGTAAAATTTCATTTGGAAAGTTTTTTTCCTCTGATGTGTTTTTTTCCTCTGATGTGTTTTTTTCCTCTGATGTGTTTTTTTTTTTTCCTTTTTTTTGGTAGAACCGAGTTGACTTTATGCAGTTGATGATGGACTCTCAAAAGTCAGGCAACAACAAAGAGGGTAAACACTCCCACCAAAGTAGATGAAACCTGCCTGAGACATTCGTATTCAAAGTTCACTCTGTAATCAAACCTGAAAGAAAATTATTACAATTTTGCCATTTTTATTACTGCAAAGCTCATAAATAGTTTATAAAAACATTCAGACAATTGAAAAGGATACAATGGTTTTTTTAACAAAACTAACTATACCATCTTTTCCTTTTTACCGCTGTTGAGTAAAACTAAGCATTTATTAGAGAACAGGATGCAAATCTTATGCGATGAAGCAAGCTGAGGCATATGTCAGTGCAAGCTTACTTATTACATTTTTATGCTCCTGGACCTACATAATGTGGACAATTAAGTCTCAGATTTAAGAGAACTTAGAAATGGTCTCTGTATATAGTTAACATCTATCATGCCTTTTTGTCTCAACCATGTTGAACCCGTTCAAACAAGTTCACCATCAGTGTGCAGCTGTTATCATAGCAGTTTATTGTATGTATCATATAGGTTTATTGTATGGTGTGTTTCATGTTGCAGGGCTGTCTGATTCTGAGATTCTTGCTCAGGCCATGGTTTACATCTTTGCTGGTTATGAAACCAGCAGCACCACCCTGTCCTTTTTAGCCTACAACCTTGCAACCAACCCCGACATCCAAAAGAAACTGCAACAGGAGATTGATGAAACCTTCCCAAATAAAGTATCTTTTTATACATTTAGAGTAAATGTTTGCTTTTTTATACGCCTGACTCAGTGCTGCCTTCTAATGTTATTACTCTACTTCTCTCACCATCAGTGTCAGCCAGCGTACAATGCCCTGATGCAGATGGAATACCTGGATATGGTGTTGAATGAATCACAAAGGCTGTACCCAGTTGGTAATCGACTGGAAAGAGTGGCAAAATCTTCTGTTGAGATCAACGGTTTGAATATCCCAAAGGGAACTGTCTTCATGGTGCCTGTCTATGCCTTACATCATGACCCTGCTCTGTGGCCCGAACCTGAGGCTTTCAAACCTGAGAGGTAATAACCTGGAATAATAGAAGGTCATAAGCTTTTACCTTACACTTTGACTTTTGTAAATGTACTTCACCTGCTTATTTCTACTTTTTATAGGTTCAGCAAGGAAAACAAAGACAACCTGGATCCTTATGCCTTTCTGCCCTTTGGAGCAGGGCCCAGGAACTGTATCGGCATGCGCTTTGCTGTCTTGATGATGAAGCTGGCAATGGTGGAGATTCTTCAGAACTTCAGCTTTGTTACTTGCAAAGAGACAGAGGTGAGAATGCATTCTAGGAGTACCAAAAAAGACAATCGATGTTCAGCTGACTGTAGCTATTAGAAATAGCACAATCTTTTTGTGGTTAATAATCTGTGTATCTATAGATTCCACTGAAGCTTGCAGCTGATGCATTTACAAGACCCAAGAAACCGATCAAGCTGAAGCTCCAACCCAGAACAGCTACGGATTCCCCCACAAACTAACTCCAATAAAGCACAGCCTGGATTCTTTTTCTCAGTATCACATGTTTATGCTTATCTTCACACGCAGCTTTTAACAACGCCTATGGGGTACATCCCCGAACGCCCCCAATCCTCGAATAGACACAGTACAATAATGTAAAGCTGCACATGTTAAGTCACAAAGCTCCACCTGGTTTGGAAACTTTGAACCAGCCTGGTATGACGTCAGGGCAGGATGCATTCTGAGGGCATGATCTTTCATATGCACTTGGTCAATGAGACAAATAGTTCCAGAGATATAGTCAAAGATCAGAGAATATAAATTCCAAAATGCTGAAAATAGATACAGGTGTCCCTTTGAGGACCTAAACATTTATACCGAGTATCAGAATCCAATGATCGAAATTGCTCGAGTTATCACGCTCACACGAAGGATATCTGGCAGCGGAGGTCGTGATGAAACCATTATATCCCTAGCACTCCGTGTTCAGGGATATATTTATAATAATAATAATAAAAGTTTTAAAATATACTCCATTCACACCATGCAATCCCCACATGTGGGAATATTTCAAATATCGTTTTAAAACAGGACATTTACAGGCCAGAGTCCACACATAAATTTAGGAGTGTTTATTTTTTTGTACTTAAGTAATTGCACAAATGAATATGGTAAAAAAAATAAAAATCTGAAACACTCTTGAAAACATGCTTGCAATAGGAACAGTTCCCCTTTCTTGCAGCATTTCATTGAGAACATTATCTAATCAAATTACTTGTAATGACTTTCTATTATTTACCTTTTAAATTTCTTAGTTTTAGAAGAAAAATCGTCTTTACTCTATTACTATGCTTTCTATAAATAAGCTATGTAACATCTGTTCTCGGTTGAACTTTTCTCTCAATCTAACAAGGATAAAAATCTATGGACATCACATGAATAATTACTTTTCAAGAATATTGAAAATAAACATATTAAACTACATTAATCTGATCCATAATGATATGTTTTATTAAAATTATTACAAGTTATTGAACGTTCCTGATAGCTTGTAGCATGTTGGGAAATGCAAAAGCAACCAGAAGCTGCAAAATCGTTGTTGTTGGTTGATCTTGCTCAAATGAATAAAACAATTCAATAAATAACCTTTTGGATTTTTTTCTTCTTTTGTCACATTATTTTCATGCAGAATAACACGAGTCAATTTTGTGCATGCAACATCTGATCAAACATTTAATGGGATGTAAACCATTCAATTATAGAATAATGCCTATAAATTGGAATTTGAGCAGCAAAATCTGTCATATTTCACAGAATCTTGTCGACATCTTGAATGAAATTGAGCATTTGAAAGGGTAATAGCTTAATGACAAAGATGTGCTTTCACACTTCTTGAATAGCTATTGTAGTCCTCTGTTTTCTTTCTACTATCATATTACAAACCATCTCGCTTGTCCAGTTTGTGAGATTATAACTGAGCCAGTATAAATAAAAAAGACAAAAAAAGGAAAAAGACAATGTAGGCAGAACCTCTCAATGCCCAGCCGCTCTTACATAACAGAACCAGCCCTGCTGCCTTCATGCTGTCAGGTGTAACCAGACACTATACACTCTGTTGCCTAATTCAACTTTTTACATTCAGAGACAAGTCTAACAAAAGCAGACTATGTGGGTATATTAATATTTTATATATTTATGTTTAAATATGTGTATA
>JBAMHX010000015.1:11315217-11329168 GCA_037177515.1 Pseudomugil tenellus
AGGACATCATAGATAAGTGCAGTCGAACTGCTGTAGTGTAGTTGGGCAAAGGTGTTGCCTGCAGTGCTAGGTGCACTCATTTTTTTCCTTATGTTAATTATTAATTATTATTTAATATATATATACTGTATATAAATGGCTTTTGCTCAGTCAGCAGTGAGAATGTTTGCATTACAAGTGAATAAAACATGTTCATGTTTTTCTGTTAGGCGGAGCACAGAGATGCTTTTGTCCAGGAGCGCTATGGGCAGTACGACCTTAGCGATCCATTTCTGGCCCTTCAGCGAGACAATGAAGTCACGGAGCGCCAGCACACGCTTGCCCAACCTCACACGCATCTGCAGAGGCAGGCAGTGGGCCCAAACCCTCTGGCTGTACTTAAACTGGTCATGACTCACTGCAAGAAGATGCAGGAGAGGATGATGGGACAGCTGGCTGCAGCTGAGAGCAGACACAGGAGAGTAAGTAGCATTTCACACCCAGATGCAGTCATCTTATCCCAGACGGCTCGCACTAGTACAATAACATTGATGTGTGTTAAAATGGGTATATTTCAGTCACTGTCTGTACTTAGGTGAGTGAGGCAGAGAAGCTGCAGCTGCACCAAGAGCTTAGAGGTGTGATATGAAGCTTTATCATAGTGTTGTAGCACACTTAAGGTCAGGGAGGGGATAAGGCATATTATAACTGTTATAGACTCTCTATTAATCAATTTTAGTTGATGATACAGTCAAAACCTTGTTATCAAAAGAGGTGATTCCATGGAAACACTCCCATGTTCTTACTTTACCACATAATGTGCTCACACAAATTGCATCAGTGCTATTACTCTCAAATACAAAGTCACTACCCCGTTTCCTGATAATAAAAATGTGTCATTTATGCTATTGTGAGAGCTTTTGCATATTTTATGCATTATACTCTTATCAGAGGGCATGATAGCATTTTTTTTAACTTGACTGTCTCTTTGACAGATGATATCAGATCTGGAAGCAGAAAAGAAGCATTATGCCCAGGACTCTGCACGGCATGCCGACTTTGCCCTCATGCTCCAGTGTGAAAGGGATAAACTACTGCAACAGGTGTGACTGGGTTGTGAAACATGTATGATGTTTGTATTCATTTTTTATGTATTTTAACTTTTAAGGGGGAAAAAATTATTAGCTCACTGCTACACCATCTTCATTGTTCTGTAATTTAAATCCAATGATTGAGCAAGGATGCATCGGTGCGGTCACTCGGTAGGGTGGAGAAAGTCATGCACTTTAAATTCTACACACTCATACAGTGTGTACGAGCACAGATCTGTTCCACGGGAAACAGATAAGGAAGAGCCCATTGTTTAGTTGTCCAGCAGCCATGTGGCTTTATGGCCTCAGGAAACCTGAGATAATAGATGTCCATGTCTAATGCAAGGTCAGCTGGCGCACACACACTGTGAACACACAATCGGCTACTACACAACAGCCTTATGTAAGAAAGGGTTCCTGAGTGTCTTCCTCAGGCTTTCCTGTCTTTGGTGAGTTTTTTTTGTTTTGTTTTTGTACAGCAACCATAAAAAACACACCTTGTGTTTCATCACTTTTCCTTTAATTTTAACACTCAGCAAAGGTTTTAAATAGGTCTAGTCACCCTCTAATGGCCTCACAGCAAGCTGATCTTTCTGTATACATGCGATGCAAGCAAGTAATTATCGCACAGATGAATCAGAAAACAAGCATCTGTGTGTATCTTTACTAACAAAACCAACACGACTATTATCGTAGAATCTTTTTTTAATATTGAGGCAGATCAAATTTAATTCTGGCTTATTTGACAGACCTGTATGTCAATATAAAGAGAAAAGCTGAGAGAGAAGTAACAGGGAACTTCCTAAAGACGTTAGCCATTGAAATTTTACAGTTCTGAGTCTATTAAAAAGCATTGATTTAATCAATGTGCACAGTAAAAGATAAGGAAAGAATTTATGACTGTTGATCAGCTTGTATTTATTTATTGCAAAAAGTCACCTGCTGCCAACTCAGTTAAAGCATACAGTTTGAATTTATTCAGTACAAAATAAGGGTTGTGCAAAGATGGAGAGGGGTTGGACATGATGCAACCAAAACAAACCAAAAAGAATTTTTTTTTTGCCTCCTTGTGAAATATGGAAAAACTTATCCATTTGTTTGTTTTTTCTGGTTTTCTTTCTAGTTGGAAGTAGAACGTGCGACTATGCAGAGATTAGAGAAAGAACAGGCACAAGTGGTGAGCAAGGTGGAGGAGTCACTGTCCCAGCAGCAGCAGCTGTCCACAAATCTGAACCTAGAGCTCCAGAAGGCCAACAACAAGGCTCAGGAGGAAGCTCAGAAGGTTCTGCAACTAAACACATTGCTGCAAAAAGAGACCAGTGCACTAGAGAAGCTCCGGGAGATTATTGAGAAAGAGAAGAGCAGGGCAGCCCAGCTGGAGGTCAGATCTGCGAAGCAGCTGGCTGAGTTTGAGACAGAACGAGAGCAGATGAAGGCCAGGCTTAAAGCTGAGGAAGAAAGGAACATGGAGATGGAGAAACAGATGGACGAAATGAGGAGGAGGCTGGCTGAATATCAAGATTGTAAAAAGGCAAAGGAGGGTGGGACAGAAGTAAACAAGTCAATGTCTAAGATGACGGCATCCATTTCTGTTCAGACTGAGCCTGAAGGGAAGATGACTGAAACTCCCAAATCCTCCCCACTGCCAAAGGTTAATGGCCTCCATGCTCATAAAGAGACTGACCAATCACAGGAGGGGAGAGGAGGAGAAAACGGGGTGGAAAATGGTGGTGGAACACCTTCACAATTACCTCCACACCATCTTCCACATCCTCAGTCTCCTTCCAGCACTGCTTCATCTTCCCTCTCCTCCTCCCCCATTTCTTCTCCGGTTCTGGCTAAACGTCTGGGCAGTCCCGGTTTCCATCAGTCCTCTTACCAGGCCGGAGTCAATCAGCGGTTTCAGGCCGCCAGGCACAAATTTCAGAGTCAGGCTGAGCTAGAGCAGCAGCATGGTGGTCCCCTTTCTCCCAGAGACCTTTCCCCCACCACCTCCTCAACTCCTCCTCCTCCACCAGAGCACAGCACAGCGAAGCAACTGGCCCGCAACACTGTCACTCAGGTGCTGTCTCGCTTTACCAGCCAGCAGGCTGGAGTCAAGCTGGCACCAATCAGCAGCTCTCCCTTTGGCACAGACTACCGCAATTTAGCAGCATCTCCTCCAGGAGGGAGGTCTCCTTCTTCAGGCCCATTATCTCCAGGCATACGTTCCCCTCTCACTCCTCGCTCAGAGAAGACATATCCACCTCCTATTCCACCGAAGAGACCAGGCATGAGTCCGACTCCAGGCTCACCAAGTCACTCTGTTCGGACCTCCCTCTTCCCTGAGCTAACCGGGAACTGTGGACATAGCAACAGCGGGCAGGAGGCAGCAAAGGAATCAGATCTGGTTTTATCCTCTAGTAGCTAATGACCAGATTCACACAAAATCATTAAGTCTGGGCTAAATCTGCAGTTAGTATTATATCCATCTGTTCTGTCTCTTCGTTACTGATACATAGCAACCAATGTTAAAACACTGCAAAGATGTACAGATTAAAACAGATGCAGTGTTTGTTGCATTTCTATAGCAAAACCTAGCAACTGGAAAGAACTATTTACAAATATATACATTATAACTTTTCTTTTAAAAAGATTTAGTATATTATTTTAATCTTGCTATATTTCAGAATTTAGGTATTAATGCTTTTCCAGTCTTGACAGAGATTATTTACATTTGAAGGAAATATCAATGGGATGCCATTGCACACTGTTCTTGTCCTTGTAATGCACAAACTACTAAAAAAAATCAGGCAAAACATATTCAAAAGCAGAGCTGTATAGAAACAGAATAGTGTTTTGTGGATGTGGAGTTTAGCAAATGTCTCACCAGTTTAACAAGAAGTAGTTTTAAATGCTTTCCTTCTGAGTGCTTATGCAATGTCTGTGGAAGTGAATCACAAACATTATTACATTGTAAATATTTGAAAATATTCAGATTATTTCTTATGAATACCACGTGCATGTACTGTTGTTCCTGTTAACTTATCACAAAGTCTTATCTTGAAAAAGGGAAAGCACATTTTGCACTGCATCATTATGTGTCAGCACCCCCACACTTTTTTTTCAGCAAAGGTTTATATCTACTTTGCCCCAAAATACAATGATGTATCAGGATTTACAAGAATTGTAATCTGAATTATGTTGAACATAAAAGTTTTAAATGTTGCTTTTGTGATTATGCTAGATTTTTTTAACATTATCTTTTGTTCTTAGGAAATTATTTTAATAAAATACCTTTATACATTACGATCTTTGGTTTTAAAACCATTCAAATTATTTTAGTCAATCCTTTTAAATCTGTGGATGTAGACGATGCTTTCTTGATGCCATGCTTTTTGAAAATAGTTTTAGTAAAAAAGCATATCGTGAACACATTCAGCCTTTTAAATAAACTGTTCATGCCTTTATGTGTCTCTGTTCTGACATGCCTTTTCCAACAATCTCACCTTGATATTTCATACTTCCTAAAAGAAACAAAATGCAAATACACAAATCCATGTGACAGGAGAGTAAAATAAAAATCTTACAAAGCTGTTCAGTTCATTTATTTGAACGTAATGGGGCAGTACAGTCTTGAGTTTTAAAACTGATCGGCACACAGTTGTAATACATTGTGAGGGTTGAACACAGCACATAGTATATAGGTAACAAGTAACTGATAAAGTCAGCCTACTTAGAAGTTATGTGACAAAGTATGATGCTGCCTTACATAAGTCACAACAAATTTACAGTATATGATCTTGCCATGTGGGAACTGCTTTGCATTCACTTGGCATTGATTAATACAGTTTGTTACAGTTATGAATGCAATACACCAAGCCTCCAACAAAAACCAGCATATTAAAATAGTCATTTGCATACATGAGTGGGAAGATGGAGTTCTTTACCATAGGAAAGAGATTTTGGCAAATAAATCTTGTTTAGTATGAGTATGTTTTCCTAAAAGGAAAAGCTGTACAGCAATGGAGGTGTTGCCACAGAAAAAACCCAAAACACAGAATGAATAATGGATGCAGCAGCGCAGACGTTGTTTTATCTCATTTCACTGATCACAGGTTGCATGGGTGAAGAGACCATACATCAGTTGAGTACAACAGAAAACAAGTCAACATTGCTTCAGACCAAATAGATACTGACAAACAGGTGCAGGAACAGAGCTATGCTGAGGAAAGTGCTATATTTTAATGCTATTCATTAAATCAGTAATGACTTTATGTTCCTTCTAAGTGAAAAAAAGCTGAGTTTGTGTCAGATGATGGCAATTCTTTGTTCTGAATCTGTCCTGATGTCACTAATGCATCGAATTTCCAGTTTCACAGTTCAGGGCAAGTGTTATAACAAAAAAAAACTTTATAAAAATTCCTGTTTCTAAGGTCAAACGCTGACAGATGGTGATGTGCTTAGCTTTCACATCCATTTTCTGTGCTTCTCTTTGTGCTGGGAATAGTGACATGTTCACAGCTCTGCAATAGTTTTACTAATAAAAATAATAAAACATATCAACCTGAATCTAAAGACGTTTTTGAATCTTTTGATGGTTGAAGGAGAATGTAAAGTAGCAGTCCCGAGCACAGCCCTGCACTGTCCCAACACAGCTCACGCATCCAAAAGTAACTACTATTCCCAAACCATGATCATTCCCACAACTGCGCCTTCCCTACAGCTGACAGATATCTGTGCCTAATATCTGCTAATCTTTGTTACTTTTTTTGTTTATTTACTTCCTTGCCCCATATTGATATAGTTATGCTTTGGTTAGTCCTTGCACGTGTATGGAGGGGTTGTGGGACCATGGGAGCAGCATGTCTTGCCCTCCTTTAAGCATTCTGCATCTCCTTCCCAATTTTGTAACTCAAGATCTTATTCCAGTCGATCTTAGTGCGAGTGACAGGCAGCTGTCGACGCAAGGCCTTAAAGGTTGTGTCAGACATGGTTTGGTAGTTCTCGCTGATCGCAGTCTAAAGGTAAGAAATGAAGGGACACCAATGTCAAAGTTTTTCATACACCGTTTTAAACTTTTATCTTTTCTTGCTATGTAATCTAAAAAAAAAAAAAAGTCAGCAATTGATAGCTTACCTGATAGTCATTTTCAGCATTCTCAATAATGTCGATGAATTCTTTAGCTGTTTGGCTTTCGTTCTGTTAAATGCAGACATAAAATTATCCTCTAAAAGAGATTGGTGAATTCTTACATATATGACCAAGTTAATGTAGAGGTGTCATTACATTGTTGCCATACTGTGCACAAACAACAGAAAATATTTTTTACTTACAGTCACAGGTATTGAATCTTCTATCTCCTTATGGCTAACCAGTTGTACATTCCCATCCTCATAATAGTGAACCTAGTGACGGAGGAAAACTTAAGTAGGTAACTGCAATCTTTTTATTTCCTTTAGAGTTTACTGTTTAAAGTTGAACAGAAAAATTTAGCACAGCTTTTAAACTAAACTTTTAAATTCTGTACTTAAAAAGATAAATGGTCTGCCAGGTTTAGTGATTTTTATTCATATCCTAAAACTTGAAAGAAGAAAAACTAAAATTATAAAACGGCAGAAAACTGACATCTAAAGACAACAACAAAAGCCTCTTCTTACTATAACTAGCATATCCATTCCTAGGTATTAGTCTGTCTTTCGTGGTTCCACTCATGCAAATAATCCTGGTCCTCAAGGGCTGGTATTCCAAGTGTTCCAGCAAGGACAGATGGAAAACTTGCAGGGACACCAGCCCTAGAGAACCAGCATTGGAGACCTCTGTGCTAAATCAACTCAAACGTATTTATAAAGCACTTTTATGGATAAAAAAAACCATATGCTTTGCATAATGTATATTAAAACAAATCGAAGCACACACACCTAACTACACGCTTTGTCTTGTACACTAACTAGACAGACATAGAGGTTCACCCGCACCCGCAATTATATTTCTGGAATGCACTGCTCGGTGGCTGCAAACTGTAGTAGCTCTGTGTTAACTGTAGTGTTTTTTGTAACATAGGCCTCGCGTTGTCAATTTGGGTTGTCCAAGAAGACTTTTCACGCTGGTAAGAAGCTGTGCTATACGGGAGATTTCCTGCATACTTTTTCTGCTCTTTTAAGACTTGTTATGGTAAGTCTCCATGGCAACGAGACTTATTTACCACCAAGATCAACTGATATTGCTCTCCAAATTCAAGATCATCAGTGAAATAACACTTCTAATCTCAATGGGCTTAAAAAAAAAAGAGAGAACAGGACACAGTGCAGGTGTGAGGCAGAGAAATAAACAGTGGAGATTTAAACTGTTTCTTTGAGTTGTTGCGATGGATAACGTTAGCTCGCTAGCTAACAAAAACTGACAAGCTCCAGGTGCTAACAGAACATATCCCAGACTGTAATGCTTCTGTACAAGGCTTCAAGATGGTCCGTGCAGACTGCAATAAACAACTCAGTGGAAAACTTAAGGGAGGAGGAGTTGCAGTACTGGTTATCCAGCGTTGGTGTCATCCTGGACATGTTACTATTAAAGAGAAAATCTGGACAAGAGACATAGAACTGCTAGCTGAAGTGAGCTACATGCTAGCCCCATTAGGTTACAGCTCCACTCTGTCACCCTGCAGCTCAGTCCAGGACCTGAACACAACCTCATCTCCCTCCACATCTCCTGGTGTCAAGTCCAGATGGTTTAAGTCCCAGAGTTCCCTGCTCAAGACAACTATGTCCAATTCTCCAGCACCAGTTCAACACCAGTCTGAGTCAGAAAAAAATACCAGTGATGTAGAAGACAGCCTGCCTTGTTCCAGTGCCTGAAAAACTCCAACCAGCTGAACCAAATGACTACAGAATGTTAATTTCCCTCTGGGAATAATAAAGTATTTTTAATTTTCATTTCATTTAAAAAAAGAAAAACTATCTCCAACTAAGAAAAACAACAGCAGGGCCTATAAACTAGAGTTACTTAATCCAAGCAGGTTTTCAATGTATTCCTGCTTCGAGGCATTTAAATTGAATTAGACGGACCCAACAGACTATAAAGTTCCATACAATGACTCATTCCTTTGAGTCAGATGTGTTGGAAAGGGAACACATTGAAACCTACTGGATAGTGGACTATCATCAACCCTGGCATAAACAGACACAAGTCTGGGCACTGATGAACCAGACGAAGAAATGATAACTTGGGGTCTATCCATATTAAGAGGCACCCACCCTGTGACCAAAAGGGTTGTAATCACGGGAACCACCCAGATCCACACTGCTACTATAGGGCTGTAGTGCAGGACCCCAACTACCCACACAAGGACAATCACCAAAGCAATGACCATGCTGTTACTAAAACTTTTATTCATGTCGTTTACACAAATGTGCTTTGTTTAACCACAGAGTGAAACCTGAAAGATAGTAATTTGCTTACAGTCTTTATTTAAAGGTGACTGTAACATCAAGCAATAAATAAATACTTTCCTCATTTTGTATAAAATACCAACATGTATTGTTTCTCATTTTTAACTAAGTAATACCTGAAAGAATTTGGTTCAGATCAATTAGCCCTACCAAAAATAGCAGCTATTTTCTCTTTAGTCTGACTTTCAGGGGGTGCTCTGTGAGCATTGGCGACCTGTCCAGGGCGTACCCTGCCTCTCACCTGCAAATTGCTGGGTTATGTTCCAGCTTTGACCCTAAACTGAACTAAGTGGTACAGAAAATAAATAAATAAATGAATAAATAAAATGAATGAATGAATGAATGAGCTTTGTGAGCACTTTTCTGAAAACTAAATGTAGTTTCAACACTAAATAATCCCAATTGTTACAGCTACAGATGTACCAACAATTCTAAGAACATCAGATTAAAAATAAATAATACATTTTTTTTAATTAATTTAACAGTCTTTTACCTAAAACGTATTTATCTATAGATAAAATTTTACTGGGAAAGAATTTGAGAATCATAAGTTTAGAAAAATTATAAATATTAATGATCCATGCATTGTGATGCATTTATGATCTGGTCCTTATCAGAAAGTAAACACACACACCTGGATTTTCAGTACTCCAACCACTTGAGCAGTGGACCCACCAATAGTAAGCTTCCACTCAGACCTACAGCGACCATTCCTTTGTAAAAAAGCAAAAATCTTAAGTTATTGTCAGATTGTGGCATATCAAGCATAAAAAAGAAACTGAACAGATTAAGCTATTCATTTTATTTCTGTAATAAGAGATCAATCTAGTTAATAAAGTATGTAATGAAATATGACTCAAAACAGCTGTTTGCAGAGAGGATACTGTACCAGAAGTTTTTGGGTTGAAACTGATGCCCTTCAATGCAGGCTATAATCGTTTGCTGACCATCAACTGTTTTCTCGTATACCTGCATTACACAAACATTACAGGTAAGAATGGAAACAACTGTGTGAAGCTTAAATTCCTCTCAACATTTTATGTACTAACTTACCGTACAAACTCCAGTAGGGTAGTGCTCTTTGACGTAAGCACTGAGGGCGGTATCACAGGCATCTCTCCAGATTCTCAGACTTGTGTCTCCTTCATAGGGCTGCACGTCACTGACCTCTTTTCTTAGGTGGTCGAAGCGGAACGATAAATTGTTACGTGGGTCCAGGAAATGTCCCTGACCCAAGTCACCATGCTCTGTGATCAGGACCTACAAAAGGAGTCACAAGAGAAAATCGAGGGATCTTATCTCATGCTTTTGCAAAACCAAAATTAAATTTTAGGAGGAAACATACCGGCTCTTCATATCCCTCTATTTTGGCAGGCGTAAACTGATCCATATTATACTGAGCGAAGGAGCTGGAAAAAAATAAATATGCACAAATGAATAATAGCCATTTTAATACATGGTAGGGGCCCAACCGATTTAACAGGCGGATTATTGTGCTTTTCAAAACAACATTGTCAATTTATGCTTAATTTCTTAAAAACAGTCAATGTTGTTAAGTGTTGGGTTATACAGAATGATGTCTTTGGAGCTTTTGTCCAACAGATGGAGCTCTGACTCCATTTAATCCTCAGTTTTCACTGCTGTCTTCTCAGTAACATTCAGGACCTAAAGTCATGCAACAACTGTAATAATGACTCAACATATCCCCAGTTTTAGTTTGATTCTTTGTCCTAAAAGGACGAATAATTGCTCTTCATTGACTGCTGAATTTATGCTAACCTTGCTTAAGTTACTTCCTGTCTGCAGTATATTGTGCTGCGCACTCAAACAAAGCGTGATCTCTGTGTGATGCGGTCAGTGAGTTTAACCTGTAAATGACAGAATTGCTCATCACAATAAAAGATAAATTCACACTATCGTGTGGAGCAAACCTCCCCGTTGTGATACACCATCCTCTCATTTAGCAAAAAGACTTCTACACTGCTTGTTAACAGCAACATCGCTGTAGTTGTGCTAACTTAGCATAGTGTTAGCTAACAGCTTAAAAGCCAGTAATGTTAAGAGTGCAAAATATTGGAGTACAGAATGACTGTTCATTATTGTCAACTGTTTGCAACTATGTTTAAGTGCCATGTTTTGAGATTATTTTGGTTCATATTAATAAAATCACTCATTGCAAAGAAAATAATACAATGAAGAAAATGTAATTTAATGATAAACGCTTCAGAGGGCTCTATGAACATTGTTTTTCAAATAACAAATAACTCATGTCACTTATATACAGCATTCACATATGGCCTAAATCTAAAGATAAATGCATCAGTACAACTAGCAGCCAGAGGTTAAGTGGTACTTAAAAATTCCTCTCTGCTTTAAAGTTAAGCAAGTAGTAAAGGATAAATTATTGTGTAACTCAATGTTTTTCTTCTTGGCATTAATAGCTTGGCTGCTGTTATCATAAAAAGGGCTAAAAATAAGTTATTTTATTTAGTATATATTTTAAACGAATCACCCAATTAATACTTTAACAGGATTTTTTATGTTTTTTTCTTCTTGGAATTACTTAGTGGACAATAAACATGTTTGCATTAATCATTACCTAAGAAATGATAAATCCTGTTCTGCACATAATTCACAGGTTTGGCCTTTAAAATTGCATGTCTTTACATGCATATTTTGTAGATATTTGAGTTTCAGATGTCATCTAAATGTTACTTACTGTGAAGCCCCCTCTCTAAGAAGGTTGTCATTATTGAGAAGAAGCCGCACATCTAATAAGACAAAATGAAAAAAACGTATACATATATACTATATAGATATTGTTTGGTCAGTACTCTTAAAAGGCAAAAGCATAAACCAGAAGTAAAAGTAGTTAATTCAGTATAGTTATCTTTCTGCATATGCTTCTCACCATTGAAGACCTCATTGAATTCTCCAGGGGGGGCATGGGTCACAAAGTTGGCTGCTATACGGACCTGTAGAAGCAAATTCAATACATCCAATTCAATCATCATTGTTATTACGGAATTAGTAGAACAAATGCTATAAATAATGGAATAATAATAATAGTAATCTATACATTGATATGGAGCAAATGATTAATATGACTCAGACAAAAATAAAGACAATATAAGAAAAACAGCTAATATAATAACTCATTTATTGGAAGTAGTAATTATAGTTTGAAAAATGTTGCTGTTACAAGCTTAGCATAAAGTTTCAAGCCTTGAAATTTGGTAAAGCATATAAAACCCAAAGATTACATCTCTTATGCTAACGCAAAGAATAATTAATATTTGGTTAAAAACATATTAGAAATCTGAATAGGGCAAATTAAAACAGCAACAATTCATTATGAAACGTCAACAGTTAAATGAATCATCAACCCCAATGGTTTGTTTGACTGTGAATAACTTTTTTACCCATCTAAAACAGTAAACTGGAAATCTTTGTTTTGCAAAGCATCTTCATAGTCTTTAGGAAACCTGATTCCCTTATTTTCTAACATTTCTATTACAAAGCTATTCATTTACTCGTAAATAATGTAATCGGCCAATTAAATAAAACAACAACTGGGTGCAGTTTTGGACTTTTTTTTCCCCCTTTTGGTCATTTGTAGCAGAAAAATGCTTAAACAGTGAAAATGATCTTAACTTTTACAGAATGCCTTTGTATCTAAATAACTTGTATAACTTGCTATATTCATCAAAATGTCTCGTGAACTTTTTTTCTAATTGATTGGGAAACGTTTTTATATTTCAATTAAACCATCAAAATTAAGAAAGACGAAGATTGCGTCTCTTGGTGAAAGCTTTGAAACCCCCCCAGTCAGGAGTCTGTCGACTCAAATGCATTTACATTTTGGAAAAGAGGTACGTAAAGCCCCCTCGATCAACTTTGCCTTCAAATGGCATTGTGTGCAGCTGTAAATGGGTTCAGAGTGCCACCATGAGGCTCATCTATACAGATTACATGCCAACTGCAACATTCGAGCTGCAACTGAATCTGTGTGACCCAGAAATCTAAAGCAAAGTAACGGTAGCTCCTAATGTTAGCTGACATCATAAGAGGAGCACGAAGTCCAACAGTGTAGTTTAAGCTGCCTGGCGTGGACGCTGTAAAACACGTTTTAAGCACTGGTGTAAATACTTTTATCAGACAAGAAAAAAGTTTCTAGCGTCCAGCAGTTAAAGCACCAATAAACACACGATCCCACAGCTAGCAAACTAAACGCTTTTACTAGCATGGGCTAGTTAGCTAATGTAACGCAAAAACACAAGTTTATCATTTCAATTGTTGCCCGAAAACACGCATTCTTTTTCAAAACCATAATCTATACTCTACATAATCATACATCATATATACTTCTACATTAACAAAAACAAATATGCAGTAAATAATTATTTACTACTCAAACCTTCTCTTCATCTGACAGCGGCTCCTCAAAGTCAGCCATCTTGGCTCACTGTAACCCCACCTACCTACACAGCTGACTAAAGAGAGACGCCTGTCTGCTTCTTCTTCTTCTTCTGGTCAATTTTAGTGTCTGTCACGCAAATACCGTCAAAAACCAGTGAGAAATTTGACTCAAGACCTAATTTTTTCAGATTACGAAACATTATTTGATAACAAACATTTTTTTACTATTGTGTAAAATGTCTGAAAGCTCATCAAATTAGATTTCCTCATTCAATTTTTAATCCAGGGTGCTGAGAAAGGATTCTCCTGGTGAAATGAAAGAAGTTATCAGAGTCAAAGGAGAGGAGAAACAGTTTCTGTGGGTGGGTAGCTGTCTGGCCTGAACTAACCCTTAAATTCATCACGTTGTCTTTGTCCTGTTTTACTATTTATTGCCCTACTAAAATGGTTATTGTCTCTGGGCTGGTTAATTTTCTGCCTTAACTATGCAGTTTTTAAAACCATGTATGAGCTGGTATAAACTGAAAATCCTCAACTTTTTACTCTCCCTTTTCTTTTTTCCCTTCTAGATCTTCTAGTAAAAATATTAAGATGAAGAGCATCAATCAAGCAGAGTACACATTTGCTGTTCTGAATTTACTATTTCTATCATTTCTGTATTGTAATGCACTGAAGTTTAGCATGTTCTATTGTTTCATTTTGGCTACAAAATACAAGTTTACCTGAACCATCCTTACCCATTATTTAAAGTGTTTTACTAGGTCCAGTGTGTCCTAGTCTTGGTCCTACTCTTATTATTCAAATTGCCTTTAATATTTCCTCCTGTACCTCAAGCACTGTTATAATCTTTAGAGCTTTTGGCCTAATAATGCTTTGCACTTCTTTTTAACATAACTAAAAGAATGTTTTTTTCTGTCTTTCTTTTTTAATGCTTTAGTGTGTGTGTGGGGGGGGGGGGGGGGGGGCCCCCCCCACAGTAATTTGACACACTTTCTACCCAAATTGCCAATTAGACCGGAAGAGCCCACTTCTGAA
>JBAMHX010000015.1:11330516-11341869 GCA_037177515.1 Pseudomugil tenellus
CCCCCCCCCCCCCCCCCCCCCCCCCCCCCCCCCCCCCCCCCCCCCCCCCCCCCCCCCCCCCCCCCCCCCACCCACATACAGTAATTTGACATACTTTCTAATCAAATTGCCAATTAAAGTGACTAAATTTAATAAAGTGAGTTGTGATCCAATTATGTGACTTTACATCTGCAGCTTGATTAAGAAGTATAAATTATTTGAATTAAGAGTAGTTCCCAGTGACAGTATATAGAGGTAGTTCCACAATGGCTCTGGCTTTTGGCACCAGTTGCCGGCATAGATTGTATGGTTGCTACTCATTTGCAACAGGAAGTGAGAACCGGTGGGAGGCTTATTATTTAGCTGTTATTCAACTGGTCAAATTCATTACCATGTTTGTCTTTGCTAAATCTATGGAGGGAACATTCAAAATGCAAGAATGGACAGTGTTAAATTTAATTGAATAAAAGACATATATAAATAAGATAAATATCTTTCTTATCACATTAAAAACCTTTAACTTTTTAAGCATTTGCATTAAGGACTCTTTTCATTGGGTGCTTTCAAATTAAAATTTATTCACATTGTTCCCAATCTCAAGGTCTTTGCCTTGGTATTTGATGGAGAGTGATCCTAAAATAATTTATCATGTCCTCCAAGATGCCTCATAGGATGATTGAAGCATCCTCCAACACCAAAGAAAGTCTAGACAGGTAGCTAATAAATTCCATCCATTATCTACCGCTTAGTCCCAAACGAAGTCGCGGGGGCCCGGACAAACTCCCAGCTGCACAGGGTGAGACGTGGGGTACACCCTTGATAGGTCGCCAGTCTATCACGGGAGCTAATAAATAAATGCAGACCAATTTTTGAAGAGATTTGGGTTATGTCCAAAAAGGGGCAGTGGCAACAACGGTGGAACATTGTTGTATTTCTGTTGAAATATCTGGTCTACTGTATGAGAGACTTCTTTATTGGTCAATGATAATTGCTACAACACTACACCTACGTACCTACACAAAACACAACTCAAGTGCTACTTCTAATGATATGCTAAGCTAAAATACTAACCTGAATAAAAGCCTATGATTATACTCGCAATGCTCACAATTCCAACTCCTGACTCGCCACAAGGGGCGTGTGTCTGCAAGACGCTTTTATACCACAGAGCCACAGCCAGTGACTTAGGCATGTCCCAGTGAAGTAGGCATGCACCGGCTTGGCCAATAGGAAAATTCAAATGCAGTAGCCATTGTTCAACCCCAAGAGGGCAGCACTAAGTCGGTTTTAGACCAAAGTTTGCCAAATTCAACATGTTTACATCAAAATACAAAAAAAAAAATTGCAAAGAAGCAAGAACACAGCACTCTTAGACCCCAAGTTAGACTGTTCATCAGCAAAAAAAAGAGTAGATTGGTTGTTAGTTACACTTTGTTCACAGAGGTTTTGCATCCATTTCTACATTTATGATAGTATGCAGCACTGTGGTGTCACCAGTGACAGTATGGTGTCACACACCCAAAACGGTTTTTTTTTAAAACTTTTCTAAATATATGATTATTCGTTTGTTACTTTGTTTTAAATTGCAATTAATAAAATTCGGAAAATAATAAAGCAGTCGATGATCAAAAGAGCGTAAAACATTCTGTTATGTTATGACTTCTGGTCAGATGTTATGGAACTTTTTCCTACAGAATAAAATAACACTAATGTGTTCCTGACACAAATAAACTTTTTTTTAAAGAAAATGACAGTCGAAAATTCATTCTATATTCATAAATATACTCTTCTTAAACACAAAGTTACCCCCGAAGGTTTTATATTTTGGAATAACAAGCAATATTTTTTAAACATGCTATTATTTTTACAAGAGGAAATTCTAAAATGTCTTTACCCGTTTTGCGGTTAGCTTTACAGTGGACCTTACTCCATTCTGTTGTCAACTGCGTTTACACTTGCCGATTAGCAGTACGCTCACTCCCTATCATGAAGTCAAAGGTATGAATAATTTCATTATCTATTTTTCTATTAATGTTTCTTGACCGTTAACATATAAGTCTAACATTAAAGCTTATATAGTTGGGTTGTCACCATTTTGGAAACAGTTTAAATAGCTAGTTCTCAGTAAAGCTAGCATACAGTCAGCCAGACAGGTTAAGTTGTTCGCTCTCAGTTGTAGCAGGAAGTTCCTGATCAAAAAGGTCAAACTGCTAAATCATACAAAAACGAAACGCAAGTTCTCGCCTTGTGGTTTTCTTTAATAGCTTCGGGGTAGCATTTTTATTTTGGCTCGTGTTTTTTTCCCTTAAACTGAGCTAAACTACATTAACTTTGTATGGTAGATTAGCTTGCTAGCTAGGATATGAATAGGGCATTGTTCGTTGTAAGTCAGGTCATGTCACTGAGACGATGTTATTCTGCTTCGGTCTGTCAGATGATGACCAGCACGGAGGAAATTGCTAAACTCTACAGAGAGCTCAGCCTTTTTCCCTCTTTGAGTAGAGCAGACGTGGGACCAGTCATCACTTCTCAGTATGGAGGCAAATACAGCAACATCTACACAGGTACATTAATTCCACGCAACGCTAAAAAGCAAAACAAAAGTAAGTGGTTATTGCAGTTTTGTTAATTTTTCTTTGCAGAATGGAGCCAGCGGGATCTAGAGAGGAACCAGAATGTCAAGTTTTGTCGGCAGTATATTGTATTCCATGATGACAAGTCTGTGGTCTACTCTGGGGCTTCAGGAAACTGCACAGAAATCAAAGGAGAGTATGTACAAAATGCTGTGTATTATCAAGGACAAAGATATTCTGTAAAGAAAGACTCTGTACACATCAAATTAGATTTCCTCATTCAATTTTTAATCCAGGGTGCTGAGTAAGGATTCTCCTTCTGGTGAAATGAAAGCAGTTGTCAGAGAATGTATAGTCAAAGGAGAGGAGAAACAGTTTCTGGAGGTGGGTAGCTGTCTGGCCTGAACTAACCCTTAAATTCATCACCTTGTTTTGTCCTGTTTTACTATTTATTGCCCTACTAAAAGGGTTATTGTCTCTGGGCTGGTTAATTTTCTGCCTTAACTATGCAGTTTTTAAAACCATGTATGAGCTGGTATAACCTGAAAATCCTCAACATTTTACTCTCCCCTTTTCTTTCTTCCCTTCCAGATCTGGAGTAAAAATATTAAGATGAAGAGCATCAATCTAACAGCTTTAAAGAAGCATGGAAAAGTATATGAAGACGGTGAGCTTTAAGCTTTATGTTTATTTTATATTTATGTTTTGTAAGGATTACATTCTCATGTTATTGATAGTGTATTGTTGTTTTATTATGTAGCTATTTTTATTATTTTGTAGGTGTACTTAATCTTAAATTGTTGTCATTTGTTTTTAGATGAGCTCTTATTTTGTATTTAATGTTGTTTGTACCTGCCCAGGGACTATATGTGCAAATTATCTGTTAGCTAACCCTGATGCAATTATGTAATTGCACATTGTCCCTTTCAAATAAACAAGTCAGAAAGAAATGAATATTTTTCATAATGAAGTTTAAGTTGCTGCTGCGACTGCCACAGTTAATAACTTTGTTTTGTGTCCTCAGAACAGTTTGGCTGCTTGGTTTGGTCACACTCTGAGACCCACCTTTTGTATGTGGCAGAGAGAAAGAGACCCAAGGCTGAATCTTTCTTCCAGGTCTGTTTGCAGAGCTAGTTTCCTTCTCAAGGCAACTTTGGTATGCATGCTTGGACAAGCAATGCTCCATTAGGGATGAGCAGATTTACACTTGAAGCACATTAACCAATCCTTTACATCTCTGTTGTCCCATGTTGTGGGGATGACAGTTATTACATTGTCATAAAAACAAGAAAAACTGGTTTATTATGTAAAGTATGTGATTCCAATTTCAGTGAACCTTGAGTATTTTGCATCATCTCTCAAATCTTCTTACTTTAACACCACTAAATGTAACATTTTGTTAAAGGATATGTTAAACACATCTTCAGCCGTTTTATAAGATTAGGTGTTAATTCACAGTTTTTAAGGTAAAAACTTTTAAAATATAGCAGGGATTTAATTATTTTTTTCCTTGTAGACAGAGTCACCAGAATTGACATCTATTGGAGATGAAGAGGAAAGCATGAGGGTGGAGAAAAAGGATACTGTAAAAGTGAGTACAATTTAATCAAACACACAAGATTTTTTTTTTTGCTCTGAGGTTTAAATCATTTATTATCTTTGTACTGCTTTTACTTGAACAAGTGTTATTTCAATTTATCCTGCAGGGGGAGCAGTTCATCTACTATGAGGAGTGGGGAGAGGCGTTAGTTGGGAAGAGCAGTCCAGTGCTTTGTGTTTTAGACATTGAGGGCGACAACGTCTCTGTGTTGGAAGGAGTGCCAGAAAATATATCACCTGGACAGGTTGGCCCAGTAGTGTCAGTCATCTGTAGCTTTGCTCTAATGGTTACATACTTCAAGTGTGTTATACTGTGACCTGTTTTACATCTCTGCAGGCCTTTTGGGCTCCAGGTGACACAGGTGTGGTTTTTGTTGGCTGGTGGCATGAGCCTTTCAGACTTGGCCTCAAGTATTGCCCCAACAGGAGGTGATTAATTTGAACACCAATCAGATAAGAGCACTGTATGAAATATCAAAGATAATTTCATTTTCTGTTTTTTTCTCAGGTCATCTTTGTTTTATGTGGATCTTACTGGTGGAAAATGTGGTAAGTTGACAACTGTTCTAATATCTGTTTTATAAAAAACAATAAATGTTTATCAGAATTGAATCATTTATAGTTCACAACCAGTGATGCATCATATGCATAGCATTTATAGTGCAAATGTATAGTGCATTACTTACTTTCATCCTTTTATTTATTATTTTCATAATGATAAATGCTACTGACGAGGTTATATTAAATTAAAAATGCATTTTCATGTAATAAAAAGTAAATAGACTTGCATTTATGTAGTGCTTTTCCAGTCCAGGCGAATGCTCAAAGCTGTTTACACTTCATCTTGCAATCACCCATTCTCTTACACACACACACACTCGTACACAAATAAGCAAATTGGGCAGGATTCAGTGTGTTGCCCAAGGACACTTAGGCACATTGTCAGGAGGAACCTGGAGTTGATCCACAGGTATTCTTCCACCTGAGCTACAGCTGCCCTAATATCTTAATATTGACCAATAAACTTAATATGTAATGTGATTTTAGTCCATTTTAACATTTGTCTTTGTTTATTGACTTTATTAGAACAGCTTTCATCAGGTACCAGTGCAGTGTGCTCCCCAAGGCTGAGCCCGGACCAGTGCCGAATTGTGTATCTAGAATGTTCTGTCTATGGGCCACACATGCAGTGCAGCAGACTCTGTATGGTAAGACATAATGGAGCCTCTTCTAAACGTTCACATATTTATTTTCATTGAAGAAAAGAGGGATGTTTTCAATCAAAATGAAGAGCTGAACACTTGTTTTCATGGGCTTTGCTCCTCTCTCGCATGCTTGATTCAGTATGACTGGTATACAAAGAAGACCTCAGTGGTGGTGGATGTTGTGAAGCGACCTAAAGAAGGTAAGGAACTTATTGTCACACAAGCACAGCTTTGTCACTGTATGAAGCCCTCTGTATGGATTTGTGTCACTGTGTATCTGTTTTGGTTTATAGATGGTTTCACTGGCATCTACAGTTCTCAGTTGTCACCCCAGTGCTGGTCAGTTGATAGTCAGCGAATTGTCATTGCTTGTCCTCAGCGCAGCCGCAAGGTACAGTCAGCTAGCAGTAGTTTGATTGGGCAAAATAAGTTGTAAATGTATCTCTGCATCTTTCTTTATCCCTGCATTCATGTCTGATCTTGACATAACAGAATCTCCTGATGGTTGATATAAGCACAGGGAGGATCACCTCTCTGACTGGAAGTGAGTAGCAACATACAATCAGGTATCAGGTATACCTGATTGTATCAGGTGTTGTCATTTTTAAATTAAGCTTTGTCTCAGATCTGTGTTGTATTATTTTAGCTTTTTTTCCTTATCGGGTAGGAATTATTGTCTTTTTGCAGAATCGGATATAGGGAGCTGGTGTCTGCTAAACATAGAGAGAGACCTGATGGTGGTCAGCTGCTGCTCTCCCAACAGCCCCCCAAGTCTGGTAGGATCCGTGTTTTCATTAAAATAATAATAATACATAAATAAATAATAAAATAATAAATTATATATATGTATATATATATTTATTTACCTGTTGCATCACACCTGAATCAAATAAATGGGTAATTAGCATACTTATGCAGAGTACGACATCAGCCTCTGCACAAGTGTGCTATAAAAGTCTGATGTGTGTCAGGTGTGCAACAGGGAAACTTGCAACACTTGCAGGAGGTCAGCTCTTTAGGACCGGAGTTACTTACCGTTGGGATAGTGCATTTATAGATACATAATAGCTCTTTTAGTCAGGAGCTAGCAGTTACCTTGAATGTCAAAAGCAACATTTTGTATAATAGAAGTGTCACTTATAGCAAGGTTTTTTTGTATACAGAGGGTGGGCTTCCTTCCAGGCAGAGATTCCAAGGAAGAAGTGGCGTGGGTTACTTTGGAAGACTCCCAGACATTGCCAGATATTGAATGGCAGATAATGAATTTCACTCCACCCCCAGACCAAGACAACAGTCAATACCGTGAGAAAAATGTTTTCTATTTGTTTATGTCTTTGAAAGTATTTTAACAGGAATCATATTAAAAAAAACTTGAATAAATAGTGTGTTTTTATGCAGTCAAGATTATATAAACCTGGTCAGGACCTATGTCTATCATAGTGTATTTTTTAACATTTGAGAACCTTATCACTAATAAAAATGTTGTGTCTTAGTTCTTTTTTTAGGTGTATACTTTCATAAACGTGAACATTTTATATATGTAGTTTTGAAAAATGCCAGTTTTAAATAAATTATTCAGTTCAAGTCAAGACTTTTATCATCTCTGATACACAATTTTCCCCAAACTATGAAAAATCTGTCTTTCAAATGTGATTTGATTTGAGCAAACTTAAATGATCTTAACACCTCTTTGTGCTTCCATACTAGTGACTGCAATTAATGAATTCTACAGTAAATACATTCAATCCTATCAACAGTGAACTTAAAACAAAAGTAAAAACAAAAGACAAGCTGAATAAGTTGAAGGTCTAGCTTAGAATGGTCAGAAATGACACCATTTGATCATTGTTCCCAGTAAATTTTGAGTAGAAAAATTAATATTTATTTAAAAAATATATACCGTATCTGATTTAATCCTAAAAGGCTTCAGGATTTAGTATATGTATGTGCATATCAGGATGACCAACTCTGGTCCCCAAGAGCTGCAGTCATGTAAGTGTTGGGAGATTCCCCGCTCCAATACACTCGAGTAAAATCAGTGGGTAACTGAAAAATCACTCTGAGAGCACAAACCTCCACCAAGCTCACAGTTACTCCTCATATTGCGACTCAATCTCAAAATATTACTCAGTCACATCTTTGTCATAGCAAAGAACAGCTGACAGAAACCTGTAAGCCAGAAACCAGAAGCCTGTAGGATGCGTCACATCAAATGAGTGGCTATCTCGCAATGTTAAAGAATTCTACAAAACATTCCTGGATCCAGACGGTGAGCCAGATCACCTCCAAAATTTAATCACTTGTTCATCTTCTCATTATGGATATATCCTGAAATTTTCAGGAGAATCGGTCCATAACTTTGCGAGTTATGTTGTACACAGACAGACAGATAAACGCCAGCGATAACATAACCTTCTTGGCGGAGGTAATTGGCAGGTCACTTGCAGGACTGCATCTCTGACCAGAGTTGGCCACCCCTGTACTAGATTTGTAGACTTTGTTATGCTATCAACATTCCCTCTGATATATTTGGAGCCATTATCTCGAACAGATTTGGGCTCTTTGGACCTCTTGAGAATTGGAATCAAATTATTTAGGTCTAAAGCAGGACTATTTAATTCGGTCCTACGAGGGCTGCGACCCAGCAGGTTTTCTGTGTATTCCTGTTTCAGCACACCTGATTCAAATAAAATGGATCTAATAACCTGTCGGGTTCTGGACAATGATTCATGAATTTGAGTCAGCTGTGTTGGAGCAAGGATACATGGAAAACCTGCTGGATTACGGCCCTTGTAGGACTGAACTAAGTAGCCCTGGTCTAAGGATTTAAATCCACTCTTTTTGGATAGAATTGAAGCATTTGTTGGAAGAAAGTCAGAAGTGACTTTTTAAAGTGAAGTGCTCATAAAAAAGAAGAGATATTTTGCTTTCTGTGTGATGAATGAATTGTTACTAACAGATTTTTCTGCATTCCAGCTGGCCTTGATTTTGAAGCTTTGCTGATCAAACCCAAGGACGTTGAGGATGAAATGAAGCTGCCTCTTATTGTCATCCCTCATGGTTTGTTTCCATAATTCAGTTTTTTATTCGTTATTTTTTGTATATGTTGTGTTTTCCCTCCCTCAAAAAGAAAAAAAACAACAAAAACTACTTTCTTTTGTAAGTAATAAACCTGTGCCATTAATCCGTGCTGGATTTATTTTTAGGAGTTGAGTTATGTTTGGATTTGATTTAGTTCAAGCGAGAGCTACAGCTGATGAGGTCAGCTTTGCAGATTGTGGTTGCTATGACAACGGTGTTTTAATCATATTCTAAAAACTAAACTTGGTCTTTTTTAATGTAGCTTATAATCCAAATATTTGAACTCTCTGTATATTAAACTTTGTGTTACAAATGGTTCATATGTAGCTTGCTTCTTTCATTAGGTGGTCCTCACTCTGTGATTGTAGCTGAATGGCTTCTGTCCGTCTCTGTGCTGTGCAAGATGGGCTTTGCTTTACTACTGGGTGAGTTCATTTAAGAGTATGAAGTGCTGTTTCATGTTACAGAAAAAATATTTCTTGTAGCCTGTAATATGCAAAGTTTTCTCCACTGTGTGAAACTCAATTCAATGAAAAATTTGCAATATAATAGATGACAGTTTGCAATTTTTTAAAGGGAAATTTATCTCTTAAAACAAAAAAAAAAAACATGTTAGTGAGAACTTAGCAGTAATTCGTCAATCATTATGTAACAGCGTGTGGAGGTGTGGACCCAAATGTAGGTAAAGAGCAGGCAGGATGCAGCAGAATCTTAATTTAATTAAACTTAGACCAAAACAAAACAGGGAGCATGACAGGAAACTAAGGCCAGGACAAAACTGGAAGCCACAAAACCAAACAAATGAACCAGCAACACTGAACAGAAAACCCAGGGTATAAATGCACAAGAACAGAAAAAGACCCGGGTAAAAACAATAACTAATCAAACCTGAGGCCTGCACTACAAAGCGTGATTTGGACTTATCTCCATTCTCTGGATTGAAAACGTCAAGGAAGTGGGAAAAACTGAAAAACGAAGCTGGTTATTAACTTACTAACTCAATCCAGAACTTTCCACTTAAGATAAATGTGCGTTCACATGAAGGAGATGGTGCTCGGAGGTTCTGATCGCAAACATGGACAAACCCAGAGCAGCATATTTTTCCATAGAGGAGCAGAATATCATTCTCCACATATAAAAAAAAAATTGCAAAAATATATGCAATATAAGTTAAATATAAGCAAAAGTAACACTTTTACTGCAGCAAAAGCAGAAAGGAATGCTAGCAGAAAATAGCGATTCTGTTAATGCGGAAGTTCATCAGATCATCTGATATTAATTAATGGGACAATATAAACTGACAGCACTAAGATCACTGTAAGACAAATGTATCTCATCTCATCTAATGTAAATCTGGACCTTTGGTATAGTGTGTCATCTGTAAAGTCTAACTGGTTGGGTCTGTCCCAGGAGACTACCACTACTCTCACTATGCGTGCAGCAACATCAACAAAAAATGGGCAGGACATATATTTTATGAGATTGGATTAGTCAGGAGGTGGCGCTTTTATACTCCCTGATCTCTTATCCCAGAACATAACCAGATCTGGAGCAGGTTAGCCGTTCAGCATGTGTTGCTGCGGTGATACAGCTCGATCAAAAGTGAGCCAGCTTCGTAGTGCAGAAAATACAAAAGTAATTCCTGAAGTTAATCCGGATAAGTGAAAATCCAACTTCGTAGGGACTGCGGCCCTCGTGGCCCAGAGTTGCCATCCCTGCATTAATCAGTAGGGGCTCAAAAGGCATAACTGGTTCAACTTTTTTTTAAACTCTTAGTTAAAACTTTGCTTTGGATTTGTCAGTTTTTATTGATCTGTTCTATTATTAAATATTTTATTTTTGTTTGTTTGTCAAAATAAGGCTTCCCACCATCAAATGTTTTACATGATGTTGTCCAGACTAGACCATAAATTAATTTGCCAGTTATTTGGACTCATTTTTTGCAAGTTCGAGTTGATAGGCATCACCCCTAAAATATTTCATAATAATAAGAAATGAATGCAAACACATACAGTGGAGGAGGGGTTAGCAGTGAGACTACAATGCTTCTATTTTTTTCACTCATTTCCTGTTGACATTTCAACATTTTAGAAAACAATACTCGAGTCTCACTTTCTTCCGATCCCTCTATATCAACTCTAACTTCTCTCTTTTTTTTCTTTTCTTCCTCATCATTAGAACACCTGGCATTCCCACATGCAGAGACATTTTAGTATTTAGACTGTTGCTCTGGTTACAGTATTTATTCAGATGTCTTCTTAATGTCTGGTTAAGAGGAGAGATTAGATGTTAAATGAATGTGTGGGGTAATTTTATCTTTGCATCATCAAACCCAGCGAGGCAGGTTAAAGTGTTTGACTGAGCAGCTGATAAATCTGAAGCCATGGGATCCGTTTCAAAAGGTTGTGGGAAATAGTTTTTCAAATCCTTCACAAAATCTGGGAGATGGTACTGCGCTACCTGTAAAACATTGGTCCGGGTTTCACGTTCCTCATTGGAAAATACCATAGTAAGACTTGTTTTTGTTTTTAGTACATACAAATTTGCCTCATTTTCTTTGCTATGCTTTTCTTAATATATATTTTACATTCTATGTCAATAATTCCGACTGGAGTTTCTGTTTTGCAGTACAAATTTTATACAGTGGTTTCACTAAACACCTGAAGACCCAAGTTAAATAAACATAAAACATTATTCCTCACAACCTTCTGAGACTTCAGTTTTTGGAAAAACTTCACTGAACTGTCATTTTCATTATCACAATTTTGATATTTCTTTATGAAATGTTTGGACTCCTAGTATAGGTATTGATAGTTAAAACACATTTTTTCTATGAAATTGATGGTAAATGGTAAATGGACTTGTACTTATATAGCGCTTTTCCAGTCATGTTGACCGCTCAAAGCGCTTTACACT
>JBAMHX010000015.1:11396596-11406659 GCA_037177515.1 Pseudomugil tenellus
TAATAATAATAATAATAATAATAATACATTTTATTTAAAGGCGCCTTTCAGGACACTCAAGGTCACCGTACAATAATGAATTAGAAACAAACACTAAAACAATACAATAGAAAAACATATATAAAACAATAAGAAGGGAGAGTGATGTTTAAGTGGAGTAGGCTAATTTGAACTGGTGGGTTTTGAGTTGAAATTTGAAAACTGAAGGAGATTCACAATTGTGGAGATAAGCAGGGGGTGAGTTCTAGAGATGGGGGGCAGAGGGACTGAAGGCCCTGCTCCCAATGGTGCTGAGGCGAGCTAAAGGGACTGTGAGGTGGATGGAGGAGGAGGACTTGAGTGAGCGGGAGTGTGTGGGGACATGGAGGAGATCAGTAAGATAGGCAGCGAGGTTATGGATGGACTTGAAAGTGAGGAGTAGGATTTTAAACTGAATAAGAAAATGAACCGGGAGCCAGTGAGGTTCCTGCAGGACTGGGGTGATGTGGTGAGTAGAGGGGATTTAGGTGGAAGAAGGTCCGAACAGTGTCATTCTGTGTGGAGTTTGTATGTTCTCCCGGTGTTAACATGAGTTCTCTCCGGGTACTTCGGCTTCCTTCAACCATCCAAATACATGCATGCTGAGTTAATTGGTCACTCTAAATTCTCCCTAGAAATGAATATGAGTGCTGTTGGCCCTGTGACGGACTGGCGACCTGTCCAGCGTATACCTCGCCTCTCTCCCAATGATTGCTGGGATCCAGGCTCCAGCTTCCCCGTGACCCTTAACTGAGTTAAGCGGTTAAGAAAATAACTGACTGAAGTATCCATTATTAAATGGTGGAACACATGATAAATGTTATACTCAAGAAAGAAAAAGAGGCAACACTTGATTTTATGCTTTTAAAGTCCACATGTATCACATTGTCACTTTCCATTTTCAACCAGAGAACTTTATTCGTAAAATATTTAGCTTTTTTCCCCTTGCTCTTCATTCAGGAAATTACATAATCTTTCAGAAAATGTGTTCATGCATATATGCACATTCATGTTAGCACCAGGGGTGAAAGTAAAATCCAGGAGACTATTTATCCCCAAAATAATCATCTTCTTTAAACTAAAGATTCATGATATCACATACACACAAAGAAAAAAAAAAAACAAAGTTCAATAAATATGAAATATAGTTATTTAAGTATAAACATTAATGTAAAATGTTCAGTTTTTGACTAACTAAGGAGTTAAATGGCATAATTCCCTCTTCTGCATGATATCCAGCTCTGCGGAGGCCTGGTAACGAACCATTAATTTGATTCAGGTGTGTTGGACAAGGGTTGCATCTAAAAGTTGCAGGATGGTGGATCTCGAGGACCGAACTTGGGCACCCCTGTAATAGATCATTGTGGTTATGGCTGCAAATTACCACTTGGAGGCGCCAGCATACACAATATGATCCTTTCACAGTCTCCCAGTTATGTCCCTGCTGTGTTTCATTGGCAGAAAAATTGGCTTATGGAGGTAAACAGGTTAAATTAAGTTCAAGCTCACCCCTAAACATATCTTTCTTCTCTGTTCTTCATGACCAGGCTGTTTTACTTTCAAGACACATGTCTAATCGGTTAGAAGTCCTTTGATAAGCCAGGGATAGAAAAAAAACTTTGATGACAAAAACAGTCAAATAGGCTTGTTTGAGTTTCATTCACACATGCTTGACTTGAAGTAGTCTTATGATATTTCCAATATTTACCCTTTCAAGCTTATTTTGTTTTTCTCTGACCTAGATTTCTCCAGGAAAATATGCATTCTTACAACGTATTGTTCAGTTTGTGGTTATTGTTCTTCTGCGCATTTGTACATCCTTACTTGTAGATGTCAGCGGCAGAATCTTTGGATTTTGCATTTGTCTATATCATATTTTCACAAGTGATGACAAGCAAGTAGTTTTTGTAACGCAGTGACCAAATATTGTCTGGTATTTTTATTGGTCCACAAGACTTTTTAAAATACAAATGACTGTATTTTCACGGTGGTCACGCTTCACACTGGCCTCCTTTTTTGTTCTGGAGAAATGATTCCTGGCAGCCTCATAGTTCTAGTTCTAAGGTTGGATGGAAGACAGATGGGTTGACTGGGTTTGTGGTTCTGCTCTGGAGCAGACTGCTTCTTTTCTTTTTTTTTAACAATTGAAAAAGGGCCTTAAACTTCCTTTCCATTATATTAGATTCAATGTAGGACAGATGATGACCATGTAAACCATGCAATGAAACAACTAATTTTATTGCTAAATGCACAATTTACAAAAAGTGATTCTGCTGTCTTCAGAATCCCACTTTAGATATTTGTCCAATAAATAATAAGGAATTGTCTAATGTATTTCTCCACTGATGGTCAATTTTTACTCTTTCAAAATGGGACAAAATTATAAATCATATTTTTGTTTTAACTGTGTTTTGAAGCTTTCTCAGAGGCAATAGTTAACTTCTGCAAAGTCAAGGTCAATGAAAGGTAACTGTACATCATCAACCCTACTTTTAAGCAGAACCCTGTCCTATCAGCATTTTGATACAACTATCATAGTGAAAACAATATGACTATAAACATTGTGTGTGCGGGATGTCTGAGGCACACGTCATGATTTCTCAAGAGTATACATACTCCCTGAGACAGACAGTCCACACCACAGTGCCTGGCCTGGAAGCTGGCTATCGTTGGTGGTCTACTTTAGGAGGAAGCGTATTTGGTTGGAGAGTGGGATGACATATGCACCAAAGTGTTGTGATAAAAGCTTCTGCATGTCAGCGTGCGTCTGTATGTGTTTATGTGTGCACGCAAGACACATCGAAAGAGAAAGAGATATGCGAGAGTACAAACCGAGCCAGCGTCATGGACTGTGAGATAAAATGAATGACTGCTGTTCTCATAATGGCTGAGCTACTGGAAAGGAGGCCCCACTTTCCCCGCAAGAAGCACACAGCTGCCCTCCTTCTCGCCTGTCCACCAAAGACATTTTTCCTCAGACAGTGTTGCTGGCGTGTAAAGATTGCAGCAAGTTCCTCGTCCTTTTTCCCATATCCTTGTTTCATGTGACTTGTTTTCATCCAGTGATGTAAAGTTAAAGCACTGTTTAATGTTTTGCTGCATAATTTCACACAATGCCAAGCAACATAGCTAAATATATCATCGAGGGGGTTGTTATTTTGTGTGGCCAGGCCAAAGCAAACTTAAGGCTGGTGAAGAATGTAATCATTTATCTAAGGACCAGGGGCGACATGCTCAATTTAACCTAAAATAGGGTTCTGTGGTACCCACAAGGAGATGGAGCAACAGTGTGCATGAGAGCATATGTATACAATTAGAACAAGATTTGTTAAGCTACTGGACTATCACAACCAAAGGCCAAAGAGAAATATCCTTTCTTGTTTATCATTTTTGTTAGCTCTTTGTTTATGGTTGGTCATGCTGAATATAGAGCGGATGTCTTCACCAATGTGGAAATAATGTTTAAGGTTGCCATCATCCTGGTCAAGACAGAATTTGTCACATGAACAAGAGTTCTGCCAAAAGACAGAAAAATCAAGAATCAAAGAGAAATCCCTTTTCCTCCAAAGAGCCCTATTTAACACACCCATGGTAATAATGAATTACTTGGAATTTTATCAGACCATACTAGTGTGAAGCTTTCCCATCATTCCCTGAAGGCTTTCGTGTCCCTATCGGTTGTGGACTGGCCAACCAGGGACTTTAGCCTGGATTTGTAATGACTGCCATTAACATATCAAGATTTGCCGAAGGGTGCTGGTTACTTTTTCCCACCCACTCGTACCAATTTCCCTCCATTTCCAAAACCGAGATGGCTTCTTTAAATCTTCACTTGAGTCCTCCAGGGAGAAGAAAATGCAAAAGACTGCAGACTAATTTGATTCATTTATAAAATAGCTGTGGAGCTTTGGACATTATCTGTCTATGTACCCATGACTGGAATGCAGCTTATTCTCCCTTTTAGGCTTATCCTAGTTTCTCTTTCCCCATTATTAGGAAGTGTTTGACTTTCTTTTCTGTCATTCTCTCTTTTAATCTTATGCTCATTGAATAATGAACTCCTTTGAATGCACATGCTCATTTTTAGCCTAATGCAATCCCTGATCTTGGGTCAAATAAGGCATCAAAGCAATGCAATGAAATAGCAAAGAAAACATTTTACTCTGTAGAGAAACCAGTAAAGAAGACTGAGTTGGAGAGTAAAATACATCTATTGTACATATGTGCACTATAAACAGTTTTCACAAACCCTTACAACTTTTTAATCAAGGTAATATTAATTCGGAACTCATCAGACTAAGCAATGACCAACTTTCCATATCAGGTTGTCCTATCACCAGATGTGCTGTCCTTTTGAAACTAATTTGTAGACCTCTGAAGTCTCATTGCATGGCACAGTGTCCTTCCCCAGCTGTTTCTGTTTATGTTTTGTTTGGTACAGCTCAGAGCATTCTGTGTGCTTTTGTGTGTGTGTATGTCTGTGTCTTTGTGCGCATTCTGTTTTCCAGATGTTCATCAGATAAAGGCTGTTGAATGCCACAACTAGCTATTACACCACCGCTTTAGCAACATGAGGTTAGCCACAGAAAGGCAGATGCAGAGACAGTGTTCCTGTGAGTCAAAGGGTTGAATGATCTCTTATGAAAACTCGACTCTACTGGTCTCGAAGTTGATCCAGTTAACTGCGCTGCCCACTGGACTTTGACTCGTAGAGCTTGCATAGCACTATAGAATGACAGTACATTGATAGCAGTAACTCTAAAAGGAAAATTGGTCTGCATTAAAACCTGTTATTGGACCAAAATCTCACAAATTTATCACACATGTCCAGGGTGTTTAAAGTTGTTGATGTCAAAGAAACTATCTGACTCTGGTCCGAAACCTTGTACCACAGGATATCAGTACAGACTAAATACTGCCTTACTGTGAAATATGAAAGGAAAACATTTGGGAAAACTGCTCAAGTTATAAAAATGAAGTGGGGTTTAGGAAGACTTTTCATCACGAGACACAGATAAACAAGGTGGGTACACTGACCCCGGCTTTTGCTTTTCTCTGTTTTCTTCAGTCACGATAGTCACTATAAACCACTTCATTGAGAACAATATTAAGAACTACTTTTATTCTCCCTTTTGAGTGAAAGCCACTTAGCTGTATCATGGACCACGTGACTGCTATTTCGTTTTAAGATGCCAGGCCAGAATGGAAGACAGGAAATGATCTCTTCATTGAATCAATGAGCATAACATTTTATGCAGTCCTTGTATGCCATGCATCTTTAAGTATGCATACATATAAGAATGTACATACGCATGCAACTTTGCTTATCAGGTTTTTTTTCCACATTTTTTTCCCAAGAGTCTTTTCAATTTGCTAGTTCTCCTCAAATGTGACTTATGCTACTCTTGTCTCCGTGTCCTTCTTTTTCCAGATTGAAAACCTGTTGGAGCAGTTAAAAGACAAGGACAAACAACTGGCTGGATTAAGGGAAAGAGTCCAGGGCCTTCAAACTGACTCCAGTAACACTGACACAGCATTGGCCACACTAGAAGAGGCTTTATCTGAAAAGGTAAATAAGAGGAGAAAATGGAGTTGTACTTATATAGCGCTTTTCCAGTCACGTTGACCATTCAAAGTGCTTTAAACTACATGTTTCATTCACTCATTCACACTCACACACTCGCACTCCGGTAGGCACATCAGGGGCCAACTTCAGGATCAGTGTCAAAGGACACTTTGCCTGCCTCCTTCCTGGCTGAATCTCCCAACCTTCCGGTTAAAAGATGAGTGCTCTTCTTCCTGGCTAAAGCTGCCCCATACAAAGGAAAAGAGTTCATGAAAAGGAAAATTTGAAGAGAGACTTAAGCGGTGTTTTAAAGATGAGATAGAAGTTTACCTTGTAGAATAGTCAGTGGATGGAAGAAATAAACATGCTTTTTGATTAAGAGACAAATCCGTCTGGCTTCACTATGACTGGGTGCCTCAATTTAATGATACATTAGCTTAATTTATAGAGCCGGACAGAACTAAAGGTGCTAAATGTTATCCAGCCTAAAGAATAGGAGAACATCGAATTCAGAGAAATAGTCCATGTCTGTAAAACTAAGAAGATGGTGCACGGAAAGATGGAAAAACGCTGAATGGCAGAGAAGGCACATGTTGATGTAAAATGTCAAGATGAAATGAATGATGTACAGGTTTGAGGAATGCATGAATTGTAGTAGAATAAAGAAAGATTCCTATAAAGAAAATGAAAAAAGAACACAGACAACTAGACAAAATCAAACAAAAAAACACACTGATTTACAAGAGATACTGCAAGAGCAACATCAGATATATAAGATATATCACATAAGATATAGCAGTAGGCTGTGGGGAAATAAACACTAAGAAGTTTTAGGTGGAACTTGTACCCTTGAAAGACTTTCCATGAGCATGAACTTTAGTCTTGAAGCCAAGACTTTACTTCTCCCCATCCACATCTGCCAGCTTATCAGAAGGGATCCGAAGGTGTCCCAAGACCAACCAGGAGATACAATCTCTCCTACATGTCCATATTTACTCCCAGAGGGATGTGCCTGGAACGCCTCACCAGGGAGAAGTCCAGGAGGCATCCTAACCAGATGCCCGAGCCACCTCGTCTGGCTCCTCTTGAAGTGGAGGAGCTGCAGCTCTATTCTGAGTCCCTCTTGGATTACTTATTTAGGGCACCTGTATTCGCGATCTCATTCTTTCAGTAACTACCCACAGCTCATGACCATAGGTGAGGGTAGGAGCAAAGAGCTTTGCCATCTGGCTCAGCTCATTCTTCAGTGCGGATCAGTGATAAAGGGGAGCCTTAGCGGAGTCCAACTATTACCGGAAAATAATCTGACTTACTTGGCAATGTGGACCAAGCTCGGACACCGGTCGTACAGGGACCGGACAGTTCATATAAGGAGGACCAGTACCTCATACTCCCGGAGCACCCACCACAGGAGTTCCCGAGAGACATGGTCAAACACCACAAAACACATGGAGACTGGTTGTGCAAGCTCCCATGCCCCATCCAGGACTGTGAAGAGGCTATAGAGCTGGTCCACTGTTCCAAAGCCAGGACAAAAACCACACTACTCTTCCTCCATCTGAGGTTCGACTATCCGGCCGACCCTCCTATCCAGGACCCCTGAAGAGGCTTTTCAGAGGAGGCTGAGGAGTGTGATCCCCCTGTAGTTTGAGCACATCCTCTGATCATCCTTTTTGAAGAGGGGGACCACCACCGCAGTCTGCCAGTCCAGGGGCACTGTCCCCAATGCCTATGCAATGCTGTAGAGTTATTTCAACCAGGACAGCTCCACAGCATTCAGAGCCTTAAGAAACCCCCACAGGTCTGCCACAAGGAGCTCTTAACCACCTCAGTGACCTCAGCCCCGGAGATGGGAGAGCCCACCATAGAGTGCCTTCCTCCTCAGAAGGCATGTTGGTAGGTTTGAGGAGGTCTTCGAAGTATTCCCCCCACATCGTCTTGAGTTGAGCTCAGCAGCCCCCCATCCCCACTGTAGACAATGTTGACGGAGCACTGCTTCCCCCTCCTCAGCTGCCAGATAGTGGACCAGAATCTTCTCAAAGCCATCTGGAAGTCATTCTCCATGGCCTCCTCAAACTTCTCCCATGGTGAAGTTTTTGCCTTGGCGACTGTCAAAGCCACATTCCAATTAGCCTGTCGATACCTGTTAGCTGCTTCTGGAGTCTCACAGGCCAAAAAGGCTTATGTTAAGACTCCTTCTTCTGCTTGATGGCATCCCTCAATGCCGGTGTCTACCAACGAGTTCTGGGATTAGCACCACAACAAGCAGCGACAACCTTACATACACAGCTCCGCCTAGCCGCCTCAACAATAGAGGCACAGAATACAGCCCACTCTGACTCAAAATTCCCTACCTCCCTCGGTAGATGGTTGAAGTTCTGCCGGAGATGCCGCAGATCCTCAAAACACGTTTGAGCATCCGCCCCCACCATCTAAGTCATCGGAGCAGTCAACGGATCACCAGGTGGTGATCCGTTGACTGCTCCACACCTCTCTTCACCTGAGTGTCCAGGACATGTGGCCGCAAGTCCGACGATACGACTACAAAGTTGATCATTGAACTGTGGCCTAGAGTGTCCTGGTGCCAAGTGCACATATGGACACTCTTATGCCTGAACATGGTTTTCGTTATGGATAATCCATGACGAGCACAGAAGTCCAACAACAAGAAGAAAATAGATTATAGTATTAGTAAATATTTTAAACTCATGATTTCCCAAATTAAATCTCATATTATGGTCAGCTGCATTTACAATTACACCCCAACCTATCAAATATTACAGCAAGCAAAATGCTATATATGTATGCATTGCTAGTACCTACTGCTTAGTGTAGAAAGCTATTCAAGGTGAACCAAACAGAGCTACAACACAAGTGGATGGAGAGATGAACAGAAAGGCTGATTGTTTGCTGTAGCTGGTCATTTGGTGTTTGTTGTTTTCTGACAATATGGGAAACCAGCTGGTCTCCATAAAGTCCCTATTCAGCATCAGTCAGCAAAAGTCCATTTAAGACTATATCAGCCTAAAGAACTTAACAACTTGCTTTCAAGAAGTTGGAATCAAGATATAATAAAATGTATCGAATAATGTTATTTTTCTTGCTTGCACAACTCAAATTATGTTTATAGATTTGCATTTGTGTGACAGTGATTTCAGTCAGGGAGGTGCTTGAGCTAAGTATGGATATGAGATCGCACTGTCCGGACCATGACAAGTAAGATGTCAAATTCTTGTCTCGAAATATTTACACTCTGCTTTGAAGTAACTGGCTTGAAATCAGAGTGATGCTATTTTTCTTTGTTACATAATGTTTTTCATTCTGCAGTCTACAAATGGTTTTGTGCTGCTGGCTGAAGGGGTTTTTTATTTACATGTCTGTATGTACTGTAAGCTAAAAGATGGATGGTAGGTGCCTATAAGGAGTTCCTACTTCAGACAAATTTAAATGTGTACTTGGAACTGGATGTGTGTTGATAGATATTGATGGTTACAGTTGTAGTTTGTCTGTCATTTAATCAGTTCATTGAAAGGTACAGTTATGGAGCATATTCTTAAAAGAGCTTCCTAAGACCAAAATTTTACAGTGCTCCATCAGGATTTGATTTTGAAATGAGTCAGTTAAAAAAAAGAGGATGAATATTACACATAACATTAATTGTAAATCCAAATCAATCTAGTGTTCAATTTCAACTCTTAGCATCAGTGTAGTGCTTTATCTTTTTCTATAAAAATTTTTTAAGAAGCTTGTCTGTGCATCATTTATAATATTATAGCTGTTATAAATAATCAAATTCTTCTGTATATTCCAGTTTTACTGACCCATCTCTGATCATATGTGCAGTTTAAGAAGAATTGCAGACTGAAAACCTTGTGCACTTCTTTCATCTGGATATATTGGGCTTTTTAAGTGGACCTAGTTTCCTTTTATTGTGTTTGGTTTTATTAAATTGAACTATACTGAATTTATATCCACTCACTCAATTATCATTGGCTTTGGTCACAGAAATACATTCATGGGTCAATTAGATATTAGCTGATGTGATCCTTGCTGTTCTTGCAATGAATGGGCAAAGTACATAGATGTTTTCACTTAAAATAATTTTTTATCACCTAAAATTTGTTTTTGTTGCAGATAGACTTAAAAATAAATAGCATAATAGCACCATAAACTGTAAATCCCTTTTCTGCATGGGTCCATCTGTTTACTCAGAAACCACTTCTGATGCAGTCTACACATAATTCTGCTGTGATGAGGGGAGCGTTGGCAGGCTTCTCAGACTTTGTGGTCAACACAGGGTGTGTGCAATGTGTTTACAAGGGTGAGTGTGTGTGTTGCTAATCACAAACTCTGTCACAAACCCGCTCTTGGAGCCAGTCACAGGCCACAGCTCTGTGGTTCTAATTAAGAGGCTGGGGAATTGTGCATATGCTTGACTGTGCTGTGCCTATGTGTGTATTAAAGTTGTTTATATATATA
>JBAMHX010000015.1:11418557-11429693 GCA_037177515.1 Pseudomugil tenellus
TATATATATAGGCTTTATATATGTAAAAACAAGGATTTATATTGTATGTGGAATCGATGGCTGTTAGCTTACAAATGCTCATTCGCTCACAGCAGAGTATTTCTATTTGGCCTGATTTTGTGGTTGTAATCAAACTGCAGATGTGTCTCGCATGTTTATCATACTTTTATATGAAAACGTTTGTCATAAGTTTGTTTTTCTGTTGCAGGTGCACAAGCATTAAAAAATAATCTGTAGCATCCTGTTTGTTTCAGAAATGTAAACTAGTGGCACCTGCAACAGAGAAGAACCATTTCATAAGATTAGCTGTAAATACATGGTCAGTATTCGTAAAATCTCATACCACTTCATTGCATTTAGATGTGCCGACACACAAATAGCTTTTTTAAATCTTGTCATGTTCACATAAACAATATAGTAAGGAGTGAAAAATTATATCATTGTGTTTCGATAAGGCACATCCAAACAACATAAAGCATTTGTGCAACATACATACCTTTCTGTTTTAAAGCTTCCAGCAATGCTTCGGGGTCAGTGCCTGAGATCAAACTTAATACTCCCACTCCCCACTCCTTCTGCAATCTCTTAGTCCCCCATTTTACTCTTCTGTTTGTTCTCTTTTAACACAAGAGAAAATATGTATTTATATTTACCTTCAGATCATATCTCCCTTTTATTTAATATGTGCCTAGTCCAGTGCAGGAATAACTGATGTGTCTCTGTCTGCATGAAATCAAAGGATTATGTTTCATTCTGCTGTTTATTAAAAAAGACACAAGGAACGGAAAACGTTATGAAAGGGGAGATACAAATCAGATCTTTTTTCCTAAAAGTTATTATTCTTTTAACCCTTATTTACCCAGGGAAAGTCAACTGAGATATTTACTGCCTTGCCAACTAGGTATTACTTAATATTCATAGTATTACACGTCGAAATTGGGTAGCATCCTAGTGTGATTGTATCTTTCTCCTACTTGCAGTTCTGTCATCCAACCTCTGCCATTTAATGGATGTGTTTTCTTCACTTAAAGAGGTGAGGTTTGAAGAATTTGTAAAAAAAAAAAAAAAATAGCAAAGATGTGCAAAGGAAATAAGTAGGAGGACAAAAATGGAAGAAGCATCGGAGATAAGAAAGAGCTTTATAGATATGCATAAAAAGACAGCTCCGCTTTGACAGGCTGCAGTAAAATGAAGCTGCTTATGTTGGACAGTGAGTGTGTGAAGAGATCCAGATGGAAAACGTAGTAGGAAATGTGAAAAACGACTTCTTACTCTCAAGTTAAAGAAACTGGCTGCTTGAGGCTCTCTTGCTCTCACTTTATCTTGCTACCAAGACTCACAGTGCTAAAATATGATTTCCCCCAAAGACTTTACTTACGTTATAGTGATCCACATATCACGACTCTCCCTTATTTTTTCCTCTCACACACAGTCGAGTTACTCTGCTACTCATTCACATTCTGATGCACCCTCATATTCCTTCACTTTGGTCAAAACACTTAACTTCATTTTGCACTGATGGCTTGATGTGGGTGTATAAGCTATCAGACGGGACCAGTGTGTCTGTTGGTTTATACACCTGTGCCAGTAGCAGTTATGTTTGTGATAACTGATATGCCCTCATGTAGAGTTTTTTCTCCATGGACATGCCTCTAAGCTTATGAAAACACACAGAGACATCAAAGATCAGTCTAAGCAGATTCTTTTTCTCATTTTCGCATTGCATGTGTGCACCTGAACATACCATATATGTGGATTTTCTTAACTGGTCCTCATTTTTGCATAAGTATAAAATCGATAAAATGTATGGAAATCGGCATCAGGTGCTACAAAAGATATCTAGATTTAAACCAGAGACTTGTAGCAGCTAAGTAAATACTATGTGTAGTTTTCTGAAGGGTGATATGAATAAAAAACGCTTTGCCCCCCTTTTTTGTGCTGTCTTCTCTTATTAGGATTTACATTCCCTCAAAGGATTTAAAAAGCACTGTTGTGTGTGTGCGGCAACATTGGAGCATATTAAACTTATTTATCATCTTGTTAGCTACATTTCACTCTGATTGTGTATTGACATTGCTCTTTAAAGCTGACACACGCACAAACTCACCATTCTGAGAGTTGTGACGGCAAATATTTGCCCACATGTTGGGGCAGCTTGTAGGTTTTGCCTAGAATAAACACAACAGTGTGTATGTGGAGTAATAATGTGGTGTTTTTTAGCAACTGCTTGGTCACAGCTTGTTTACCATGTTGGAGGGTTCACTTAAGCACTAATTTGTCACTGTCAACTTTCTCACAATTTTATGTTGACTTTTTTTATATTTAAAAAAGGTAAACTAGAGTTTTCAGTCTATCTTGTGAGTGTTTGTACGTAAATACAGGTGGTGTAAATGTTAGCATGCACAGGTTTTGTGGGTGCAGGAGTCTGTTGCAGGTAGTGTATTGGCATGAGTGCTTGTGTGCAGGTTTTGCATCCATATTCATATGTATTTATATGTGCTATAAACTGACCAAATGAAAATAAGCAGGTTTTTAAAAAAGGAACAACCAATAACAAGCTGATTTGTTATTAATGTTTGTTTGTGCTGCTTTTGTCAGGATATATGTTCCGTTTATTTTTTCAAGAACACGTGTCCTTTGTTGTGTGTGTGTATATGTTGGCACAATTCTGTTTTCTCAGATGTAGGCCCACACAGTTAACCCTATTTTTCTGACTAAAAACATGTTTGTGTGCATGCACAAGCTTGCATCTCCTGTCTGCTTGTGTTTGTGTGTTTTGTTGTTGAAAGATTAACACAGCAGTGTCTCACCTCCATCAGTCAAGTCTTGTCTTGTTTCAGTCTGCCATGTTACTTAGACTAGACACACACTCTTTGTTCTAAGATGATTTGCAACATACTCCTTTTTTCACTGTCATTCAAAAGAAAAGGTTAATGGAGCAAAGACATTTATTACATTGTGTATTTCATATGTAACACTACATTTTGGAGTTTACATAAACCTAGAGAATATGCTTGAAAATAAAGTATAGTTTTTTGTCACTTTTGGAAAAGCAAATCATCTTTGATATGAAGTTCAGAAATAAGTATGGTTGCTTGTACAAAGTAACATTTTTCTTTTCTTATGTGACAACTCTTCTACGTGCAGTTTCTGCAGCTACAAGATATTTTGTGTTGCTCATTTCCAATTCTCCACAACATTTCAGTTTGACTTATGTTCTCCACTTGGCTTGGTGCTTTCACAACCCACCAATTCTTCATTTTGAGATAATCCTGTGTTGGAGATGCTTTTGTGTTTATGAGCATTGAGTTGTTATAAGCTTCTGATTTAGTTTCACCATTATGGAAGCTAGCCACTCGTTTTTCTCAAGCTCTGTTTGATACGATACAGAATTCTAAGCTTAATCATAGAGTTCAAGTTGCCCAGTCACCAAGACAGTTATAGAGTCCAAAACAAAGCCGTTTCAATCACCATACTTCACAATTGGTTTGAAAATTTCCTAGTATGAGGAGATTTTTCCCCTGTCTTTTCCCACGGCATGTATGTCTACTCTTACCATGGCCAAACAACTCTATTATTGATTTGACTCTGTAGAACACATAATTCCAAAACACCCAGGGCCAGATTCATAACACTGTAGTTTTATTACTGTGCGCACAAAAACCAAAAGTGAATACTAATTATTTATGCCATGTTTCTAAAGTTGTGGATTTGTTTTAAGAATCTTTGACACTTTGAAATGATACTTACGGATTTATCAATTTTTTCCACTTGCATGCCATGAATATTGCAGATACAACTTTTATATATATTTTTTTCAAATGAATGACAATTAAAACACACTTTAGTTAAGTAGAGTGAAGGAAATCTCTTGTTTTAGCTCTGGTAGATCTGCTGAAAGGTAAAAGGCTACATAGAGATCAGCATCAGTGGTTTTAAAAAACTAAGACAGCATCAGGAATACAGCATATCTAGTACCTTACACAGCTTTGGAGCCTATGCCAGCCTCATGTTGTGCATGAACCAAGTACCATGTGTTGCCAAAAAAAAAACTGTTCTGATACTAATTCTCTTATAGTCACAATAGCATGCTCTTCAAACAACTACAGAGAATCTTTGCTCATTTTACACAACTGTTGCTGCACAAAATCACAATCAAACCAATGAGCACCCTATGCTTTATCTCATGTAATCTGATTGTTGTTACTTTATTTCTGATTCTATGATGTCACCTTTTATTCTTACTTTTTTGTGTGAGATTCACGTGGTTTTGTATGTATCAATGTGCCTCTGGTCTCTTTAATTCAAAGTAAGCTAATCATTTGTTGTGTCACCTCTATCTGTAATCACCATTTCAAAAGAATGAATAGTTCTCCAAAAAAAAAAAAATCTTTCTTTTCACAACTGTGCAACATTGTCATTTGGTCTGCTGGGAGATAATCACTAGTTAGCATTACATTAGTAAACCCTTCTGTTTTCTCCGCATAAAGGCAAATCAAGTCTCCAAACATCCAGAAGCAGATGGTGCCCGGTGAGATGAGGAAAGATCCTCTGACAGATGGACATCCGCACTCGTTATCACAGGTTTGAACACACACATGTGTATGTGAGTGTGTGTGTGTGTGTAGATGTGCATATTTTAAGGCATCTAATTGGAATTCTCCATGACCTTCTCATCACATATAATTCAGATTTGCCCATATTCATTACACCTGTCAACTTTCTCTTCATTTCATCTCACCTGAAATGTGCAACTTTTATTTCTGTTTCTTTTACACATTTCTGCAGAGATATTATACTACTATATAGTACTTGGTGCCTCTGGTCCTCTTTTCCTCTGCTGATCCCAGTCCTAAGCAGAACCAGAAAGAAGCAGATTATTTACACTGCCCATGAGCAGATACACAGCAAAAGGACAAGTAAAGAACTGAGTGCAGTGAAGCAACTTAATGAACCGTACCTAATACAATTTGTGTAGATGATATCTGCTTTACTGGTAGTGTGTCAGCTGATTGCTGGATTCTCATTGTGTATATGCTTGCATACTTCCCTGCAGGTCTGTGTTGAGTCTGCAGAAATGTCAGGTCATGTCCACTTCTCTTTGCTTCTTTATTGTTTATGCAGGAAGCATCTAATAAACTGTTGTGTCTCCAGTGTGGAAAGCATAGTTTTAAATATTGCTACAGCCTAGCTTCATGTCATGAAGGCAGATGATGTAGACAAAGAATACATGAAGGAGTTCACAGGTTGCTGAATTTATTTTTATAGCTAATTATTTTATGCATGTATACTCTTGTGAGAGCAAATATAGATTATCAAGCTCAAGTTCCAGTTTATTGTTGGTGATCTTTGATGGTCCACCCTACTGGTTTCTTCCACTGCTCTGTTTTATTCTGCGGTTGTATTACGGGCTTGACTGTATGGTACATACCCCTATGTTTTTTAAAAACAATATTTTAATGAAATTTGAAGAAATGTAATACAAATAAAATTATGTTGAAATTAAATGATTATGTACAAAATATTAGAGATCAAAGGTTAACTGATTAAACATTAAGCACTTCATTGTTTAGTACTGCAACACAGGAGCTGAAATATACTGCAAAAACTAAAATCTAAGTGAGATTAAACATCTCAAATCATGGATGCATATGCTTATTTTTTTTAAATGTAAGATATTTATTCTTACTTAGTAGGATTTTTTAAAGATAGTTTTTACTTGTTTTAGGAATTTTTGACAGGTTAATGTTCCTTGAAATAAGATAAATCATCTGCCAACAGAATTAACCTAATTTAATTAACCTAATTTTTGTAGGTTTTTTCTTGATTTTTAAATCCAGTTTTTGTAGTGTAGATACATTGGTACATCTGTATGGGTGGATAAAACATGCAACCACATGTATTTACAGTAAATTTCTGTAAAAAATTGGTAAAGTTGGTTTTAGTAAATATCCGGATAGGTTTCTACTAATAAATATTATTATGTAGTTTGTGCATATTGCAATACATTTACAGCTTATTTGGGTGTGCAACACAACCCATTCAAACAGCCCCATCAAACTAAGCACCACAAACCTTTTTTTTTTTTTTTTTTTTTTTTTTTTATCATCATAGCAATTTTTTAGTGTCCATTATGAAAACAGCACACATATCACAAGTACAAGTTAGACATTTGAACCAAAAGGCAGTAAATTATTTTGGTAAAGTTTTGCATCCCTCTGCATGTGATGTATTGCATTATTATAATAGATTATTTAGGATTTAATTTGTTTACTTTTGCTACTTCAAAATAGAAAATTCAAAAGGGTCCACATACTGTGATTCACAACTGTAATTAATATAAGAATAATAAGAGTTCTATGAAAGTAATATAAAACCTCAAGACTCAAAGTGAAATGTTATAGATACAATATGCACTTTGTATAATTTGTGTCTGCTTAAGCACTGGGTGTGTGTTTTGGCCTCTGCCACTCTCTATTTCCCTTGCTCTCTTTCTACATCCCTTTATCTGCGGATCCATCAGGAACACAGCACGCTCCAAGGGTAAACACATACAAACAAACTCTCCCCATCATTCCAGGACAGTTTATGTGGGATGAAGAGATAAGATCTCTCCGCTCCATTGTCTCCATCTCACCATGCTGCACTTCACAAACACAGAGAAAACACACATCGGAAGTATTCACTTCGGGCTTTCACACAGGACTGTTATTTCTCTTTTATCACTATTAAAGAGGAATTGGCAACTTTCAGAACTACCATTTGTTTTGAAATGCTGAGATTAAAGAATCACTCAAAAGTCCAACAACACTCAAACAGAACGGACACAAATGAAGGTTTGTCCTTCATTTTCCTTTTCTCAGAATCTGCTTTTATGAATATTCACATGGTGGATGATGCTAATGAGCCTTGTTGCACATCTTCTGGCTATTTTCTCCATCTGGACATTTATACAAGTTATTATGATCCTTACATCAGACCAAAATGACTCAAAACACCATAATAATCCACCCCAAGGGCATTAGGTAGTGAGTGGTGCTGCAGAAGCTATTGTCTTTCAGTGTCTTCCTGCTTTCTGTCTTTCTCATCCCCTTTTCCTTTATTTGTACTTTGAGTAATATTCTCGTTTCATATAAATCTCTCCGCACACATACATATGCGCAGATGTGTGTGTGTAGATAGATTTATGCAGTGCTCATGCACTGATGCATGCGAGCACTCTACATGTGGACACATACACACACACAGACATGCAGAGGTACACACAGCTTTTTAGTTAGGCTCCACATGGGGGTTCATCAGCAGCAGCCCCATCTCAGTGGGGTGTGTGCATGAGTGTGTGTGCATGCTTCTGTGTGCAATGTGGGGTCAGACCAGTACTTGTTGATCCTGGTGCATCGAATTACTGCCCGTCTGTCACATCCAATTACAGTTTTTGACTGCTGACAAACACAGCATGCTTCTGTATGTGTGTGCGCATGTTTGTCGCTTATTTCCAACTATGTCGTGCCGACACAACGAACCACAAGTATCCACTTGTGACTTGGCAGTATTTTTATCTCATTGCAAACTAATGCCATTACTTCAGTCTCTTTCTGTGCTGGAATCTTTATAAACTAGTCTATTGTATTGGTTGGCTGACAGCGATGTCAGCATTGGACACGTTTTTTTTGTTTTTGTTTGTGGAGCTAAGACAGCCAAACATATCTTGCGTGTGCCTGGTGCTACCAAAAAAAGTTCCACTTCATCTGAGGAATCCATCACAATTGAAACCTCATGTGTGACCTGTGTTATTGTTTATGGTGTCTGCAATGCGAGAAAACTTTATATTCAGAGTGCTGAAAGATGTACAGTTATTTTAAATATGTCTACATTCATGCTGAAGCTACATACCTGGATGATCATTTCAGTTTCAAGCATATAATGAGTCATGTTTGCAAACACGAAGCAGCAATCTCTGAGATGGAATGTCTCTTTAAGAACAGCAGACTTAAAGAGAAGAAGAGCACTTGTCATCTGATTTTTGTGTTTTACCTGCACGAAGAAAAATAAACCTGTGCGCCTTGAGAAAAGTGTGAATGTGTGAACTTTGAAGTGAGTCAACAATTTCGTAGTCAAAAAGAAAGTAGGGGGAAAAAGAGGAAAAACAGGGAGAATCAGGGAGTTTATTATTTCTGTCCAGTGTTTTCTTTCCCAGTTCCATCAACCAGTGTGGAGACAGATCATTTTCTCCCCCTCACCATAGGTGCCAATGAGGCCACACACAAGCTGTGCACGTTAACACGCACAGTCTCTTCACACACCGACACCCACACATTCACAAACACACACCGGTGTCGGCGTGGAACTCATGGCACTTACAAACTCTGTCTCCCTCATGTTTCTGTTTCTTCTAAGATCCAGAGTCTTCTTTCACCTCAGCCTGTCTTCTTTGTTTTTTGTCTTTTACTTGGACTGAATTCCTTTTTGCAACAGGAGTAACACTTACACCTTTTTTACATTTAAAAAAAATCTCTCACTGACACAGCATAAAACAAGTGCAAAATTGCTTCGCTTGGTTAATTTTTAGAACAAAGTACACTCAAAGACTACCACCTCTCTCCCTGGCTTTTGCTGCTTTCCATCCAAAAATTCCTCTTCTGTACTCTTGCTATCCCCCACCTAGCTTCCACCTGTTTCCGCTTCCCAGGATGCCATGCGGGAGACAGCAGAGCGGATCATGGAGTTGGAGAAGGCACTGAGAGAAAGCATGAACACCTCCGCTCATAGAGAGGCTCTCTGGGCTCAGGAGGAGGCTGCTCGTGTTCAAGCTCACACACAGGTTTACCTGCTGTTACACAGAGCTGTCCTGGACCGGAAGCTAGCATTTACATACATGCACACACACACACACACACACACACACACACACACATACAGATAGCTTCATGCATCTCCACACAAGCAGCATGCTCAGCTCATCCAGGACAGGTGAAAAAAAAATGTGATGAACTGAACTGCACCCCCATGTGGCTTCAAAATGTACTGTAGAGGTATCAGGACGCCCTGAAAGCTGAATCCTACAAATATGATTATAACAGGATAGCTGTATTTTATTTTCTCTTGGTTTGTGCTTTCTAAACCTTCTATGTCTCTCTTCCTTATGGATTGAAATATAAAAGCAAAGTGAAGGAATTTCGGGACGTGTGGTTTCACTTTTTGTAAGGTTGTACACTGGAAAATGTAAGCACATGCTTGACATGTTGTACATTCATGTGCCTGTAATCAGAATTTACTAACAAAGCTGTAGACTACAGGCTTACATACTTGATAGAACACAGGCTGCCCTTTTACCCTGTACGTCCTGCTATCTATCTATCTGTCTTTCTAACTGCCAGCTGCTCGGTCTACATCTTAATGTGGCTCCAAAAAAAAAAAAAAAAAAAGAAAAAACTGTGTGCTTTTGTGTCTGCGTGTGAGCGTAGGTGTGTCTGTGGTGGGAAAAAGAAACAAGACGAAGGGAACGTGTTTCCTCCCGGTGTGAGTATGCATTTGAATGAAAATGACCTCGCATTACTTATGGGTGCCACAAGTAATATGAGAGCTATTGGTGGTTAAAACAAGAGCTAACATTTGGAGGCAGGATGATGGCTGTATTGCTTTAAGCCTTCTCACAAGCAGAACTTAAAAGCTGAAGAGAGGGACTGGTGGACAGAGGGGCCAAGTAAGAGAAGGTCAAACTCAGTTTAAAAAATTCAGCCAGAGCCAATGCTAACTGCGGCTTGCTTTTTCCTCCTTTGTGTACTTTGCACGCTCAACTTACACTCGGCGTGGATACTGTGTTTATCAAACAATATTTTGAAACACTGAGAAGTCAGAAAGAAAGGCGTATTTATGTCTGCGGGACTTTTCGCACGCATAGAAGTGGATGATTCAGCTTTGACCGAAGTTTACTCGTGTGCAGAGGAATCGGAGAGATCCTTTTTCGAAGCTGTGACACATTAACACTCCTTGACCCCAAAAGCCATCATCTACTTGATTTTACTTTAAGTCATTCCAGACCCGACCCGAAGAGAACATAATGAGCCAGCGTACAGTCATACTGGTTACAGAACAAAAATAAAGTTAAAGCCATACTGGTAAAAAAAAAAAAAAGCGGAGGTGCTTGTCCCACCAAACGCTCAAGCATCTCAGCCACTGATGCTCAATAGAAGCTGTCAGTGAGGTGACTTTGTAAACTGACATAAAGTTACCACATAATGAAAGTCAGCAGGCCATTATCTTAAATTTAGACAGCTGTCAGTCAACTGACATACAAAGACTGGAGACATATGTGTGGAAGAACTACTGAGAGAAAGAGACAGATCCCATCAGAGAGATCACCTGACCCTGGCACTCTTTCAGAGTGCTCTGCCAAGCTTACTTTCTCACCCCCCTCCCCCACATTTCTTCACTCTTTTACTTGATTTTCTTCTTTCTTCTCCTTTCCGTCCCAGAGTAATCAGTCTCATGATGCATAATGCGCTGAACGTCTTCCATCAGCCTGACCTACTGAAATGGAGCATGGGTAATGCCCTGGGCCACTTTTCTTCACACCCCCATCCTCAAAGTCTCTTGCTTTGTGTCTGCCCTCCCCATGTCTTTTTCTCTCTCATAAAATCACTTTTGCTCTTCATCCTTGTTCTTTCCCATCTGGCGTCTCACGCAATTATCTCCACAATCCCTTTTCTTTCCCCTTCTGCCTCTTTCTCTCTCTGCTGTTTGAACTGGGCCTTTGAACCAGGAACACGACACGAATGGACAGGAGGGATTTGGTCCTTACCTCTGAGCTCTCAATCAGCTTATCAACCAAAGGGGCTTTGCGCCAGTCTTAGTGAGCCTCAGCCTAGCTGGGGGGGCTTTTCCTTGAAGTTGAGCTAAATTAGCACGCACAGGCTCAAAACTAAGCAGATTAAGTCTCTAATTTTGCTAAAATGTGTTGTATTCCTTATTAATGATGTGATCATGAAGTGAGGACTACCCTGGGTGGTGCACTAATGAGGGGCTTGGATGGGGGGGGGGGGGGGGACCCAAAAGCTTCTCAATGTCTGGTGGATCTTCTTGGAGTTTTGAGTCCGCCCTTTTACCTCACTGCTTAAAAGGCTTGTTTTACATTTC
>JBAMHX010000015.1:11441021-11464725 GCA_037177515.1 Pseudomugil tenellus
CCAACCATACTCTGTTTTTTTTCCCTCCTCCTTCATGAAGTTTGTTTTTTTTTTTTTTTTTTCCGCTTGGTTGGGAAAAAAAAAAAAAAAAAAAAAAAAAAAAAAAAAAAAAAAAAAAAAAAAAAAACAGACTAAAAAAATTAACATAGAAGAAAAACACACAAAACTTTAAACCAAATTTATGTGGAACAAGCATCCCATTTATTCAAGATGGCAACCACAGTGTAATCCGTGCAGTCCTTCATCATTAAAGCTAGCATCAGTAATACAGAAAAGGCCTTAATGTGGGCGGACAGACTGCTTAGAGACGAGACTGGTCACCATTAAACAAACAAAGCAGGAGTCTTGCAGAGACAAGACTGGCTGGAGGGGGTGTGAGCAAAGACAATGGCATGACATTCAGGCCCTTAATGAAACACAGAATACAAACAGTATGTGTGTGCATTCATAAATAGAAATCTGTGTGTATGTTAGTGTCTTGATTGAGGAGAATGTTTGTTTGGTTCAGGTTTAATTTAATTTCAGATCAGAAACTTTGCAGTATACAGTGCTATTTTAGAATGTAGCTTGATAGCATTTATAAATCTCATTGATAAGAGATTTAAGAACTTGCAAAGAGAAATATTTGACATGATTTCTACAGGTCTATACAGCTCCAGTATAAGTATAAGTCACACTCATTTGAAATACAAGTTGAACTCCACCAGGGCCAACTTTTTGTTGCTGATTTTGTTCCTAACCTTCATTGACAGAATTTGTAGGTGCAGCTCAGGTTTCTTAGTTTGGTGGGCTCAAGGTTGCTATTTCCTTTTTGCGAATAATGTGGCCATGTTTACTTCATTAAGGAGAGATTTCCAGCATGCAGTTTGTAGCCAATTGCAAAGCAGCTGGTATGAGAGTCAGCCCCTCCATGTCTGAGGCCATGGTGTTCCATTGGAAAATAATGGATTATCTAATCTGAGAAGACATGCTGCCTTACGTTGAGGGATTCCAGTATCCTGGGGTTTTATGAATAGGAGGAAAATGTTGCAAGACATTGGCAGGTGACTTAAGGCAGCACTTGCAGTCATGCAGATGCTGGACAGGTCTGTCATATTGAAAAGAAAGCTGAGCATAAAGATGAAGCTGCCAATTCACCAGCTGATCTATATTCCAGCCCTCACCTCTGCATCAAAATGAGCCAGTTGCTGGAGCTTTAGACATGTCTTTACAGGATGCTCTCTGCAGGTGTTTAGAACATGACCCACTGGGAAGAGGCCTGGGGGCTGATCCAGGACTTTGCGTGTGCTTTTAGAGAAAACTGGATGAGGTAGCTGGGAAGAAATCTGAGGATCACCTTTCAGGCCTGTAGCCCAGTCCTGGATGAAATTTGAAAATTGAGAAATACTGGATGGGATTGCAGATTGGGAAGCTTTATTACAGTAAAGTGTCTTTTCGTTTGACCTCTGAGTATACTACATCTATCTCTGATGCATTTTTTTTCAGTGACATGCATAAATACCAGTTTGGAGCTAATAACCAAGAGGATTGTTATCTGGTTGGTTAACTTGTGCTCAATAGCTTGAGAAAGGCGTAAAACAGGCTACAGCCAGTCTAGATTTCTATTGGCATTAAAGCTAGCACATTTGTACGTTGGCAGAACTTGGGTTTTCATGGTGTAAATTCAATTTCCAGAGGAAGTTCACAAGGTTTGTACAGATGTCTATTTAGCCACCAGCTTGTTATGACTGTGCAGATCTGTTTGTTAATATCACAGTGTGCACGAATGGAATATCTCTTCATGTGGATATAAAGCTAGTCTACATCTACACAGCATGTGGTTTGAACTCCTAAAAATCATTTTTATATAACATATTTAACCTCCCATTCATTCATGCATTCATCCATTCATTCACTCACATGTATTGTTAGTATGAAGGGCTTAACCTGCCATCAGGAGTCACTTATGGTTTCAATGATTGGACCATGACAATTAGAATCAGTTCTGCCACTTGTGCCAAATATGCAACTTATGTAAGTCTTCTCAAACAATTTTAATCAATAAAACACTGCCATAAACGCATATCGCTGTCAGGGTTCTTGGGTATCTGCCATCATAGTGGCACAAATGTTGCACAATACTTATACACCAGTAAAAGTATGTGCTCTTGCACTATCCAAAAGATCCTGCTCGCTGATGCACATTATACTTTATTACTCTGCTAAGACAGATTAGAGGAGGATCCATATCACTTTACCTATAAATGTGAGATAGAACTGTGGGCTTAGCAAAAGTCTGCTATCCCCGAGTGCTCTTTACATTTTATATCAAGTCAGACTATCATCAGGTAAGAGTTAAAAGTTTTACTGATGAAGACCTGGCATACCAGTAATCAGTACAGGATTTATGGTTCTTGTGCTTATTAAATCATTTAAATGGAAACTGTATCACTTATTTTTCCTAAAATGTGCATTTTCATTGTATAAAGGTTCACGTGCAATCCAGCCGCCCATGATGGGATCATTTAAAAGCAGCATAACATGAGCAACGTTTCTGGAAAATAATAAAGGCCATGCTGAGCTAAGACATGGAATGACTTTCCCTTGATCCTATAAATGAACAAAACCAGTCAAAACCAGAAATTTTTACGCCTGCTAACACCATCTAAATGGGCAAGCATCCTAAACACACATAAGCCACACTTGACGTAAATTCAATATAAAATAAAAACAAACAAAAAAACACAAGTGAAGTTCCTGTTTTATCCTGTGCTTCTTATGTTTCCTCTTCTCTCTATCTTTACACACATGCTGGCAATAAGACACACTGACGTATCTGACATGTCTCTTATCCATTCTTGCCATAGGTCTCTGGGTTTAGAATTTACTGAAATCAAATGTGTGTGTTTGGCCTTGGGTTACACACTCGATTGAATTAGAGAAATGGTGCACACATGCGCAAGAGCTCAGTTTTTCATTTACACACATACACACACACACTTTTTGCCTCACAGGGTCAAAGATCTCTATTAAGTTAAAAAAAGAGAGTTGATTGTCCTTTTCCAATGCAAGGGCTTTTATGTGATAAGATCGGTTCGGGGTGCTCTCCTATGCAGGATTTTTAAGCACATCAAACAACAATAAACCACATCACACACACACACAGGAAGAACTCAGCTCCATTAGCCTGCCCATAAAGAACATGTGTGTCTGTGTAATGGGAGAGCTCCACCAGCTACTACAAACGGTGAACACACTTATGGGACAAACATTAGTTTTGTCAGTATGTCATGTAACATGAATGCAGGCTTTGTTCGGTACAAGCAGTTTGCTTAGGCCAACGGTGCCCAAGTTCGGTCCTCGAGATCCACCATCCTGCAACTTTTAGGTGCAACCCTTGTCCAACACATCTGAATCAAATGAATTGCTCGTTACCAGGCTGCAGAAGAGGCAATTAAGCCATTTGATCCGGGTGTGTTGGAAAGGGATACATCTAAAAGTTGCAGGATGCAAGCACCAGACTTGGGCACTCCTGGCTTAGGCTTTGTTAGCATTTCCCTCATTTCTGCAGGTTTTTTGTCAAGAACAATGCTTTGGTAAGTTTGCGACAAAATGAATAGAGAAGAGAATTTGGGATCGGTTCATCAAGTGCACAACTTGCATTAACATACCCCACATTCATACACACCCAATCCCAGCACCACCTACCACTGCAACACTGCTCCATTTCTTCATTCTGTCTGCATGCATTTAGTGTTCTTTTTTTTCAAGCAAGTGAAGTTGCTTTTATGAGGTGTGAAGTGACAAAAGGCGAAAGAGACACCCAAAAACAGTAAGCAAGAGGAGAAAGAAAGACATAGAGAAAGGAGGAGAGGGTTGAGGGACAGAGAGAGAGAGAGAGAGAGAGAGAGAGAGAGAGAGAGAGAGGTTGACCCAGATTTTATTTACCCATTTTTCTTGCTTTGATTTGAAACAGATCCTCTATGTCTACTGTCCAAGCCAGTAGTAGGCAGTGAGCTATCACCCTCCACACGGACTCCAGAGGATCTTGTTCAGACTGAGAGTCCATCAGTCTTTGACTGACTTTATTCTGACATGAGAGTATATCTCAATCGTCTACTTTGCAGGAATAAGGCATTACAATAAGATTATTTTCTAAACTGAAGGTCTTTGACTTCAATGAACAATACCAAAGATGTTAGGAGAAGGAGGAGTATGATCATGAAGCGGATAAAGACAAATCTTTCCCAACGACAGGACAAAATGGAGACAAGGGGCGCACCCAGCTTTATGCTAAACCATCTTAATGCGTGATAATCCAAAGGTTTCCGCAGCCGTCTAGCATTACAAACATACTGTACCTGTGCCAGTCAGCAATATTCTCCCGGCATAGGTCAACATATGAGGATGAGATCTAACAGTATTTACACCACCGATGCCGCAGAGGATTGTCTCGGGGAAGGTGGATCTGGCTGGAAATGTGTGGTAAAGGAGAAAGATGTTGGCAAGAAGAAATCAGAGGGTGTTCAGTGAGGAGTTATGCACTGTGGCAGGCCTAATTGCTTGTGGCTCCTGTTGTGTGTTTGGCTTTGTTTGAGCATGTCCAATATAACCAGTCACAGGGGAGCCCCTGCCAGGGCAGTGCGGAATCCCAGAAAAGGCTTTTATGGTGCTTAGGATCTCAGTAACCTGACACCTGGAGCAAACAGTGAGTAATAAAGCCATTTCTGCACATTGTTTAAGTCCCTCTACTGGCATGGTTTGTTTATCAGTGTCATTTTTGCTAACATCAATGTCATGACGTGTCACTGGGAACTCAAGTGCATGATAAACACATAGACATGCACACGGACACAGCACACAAGTGGGGTAAACACCAAAGGTATTCGTGCACACATATACAGAAACACATGAGCTGATGAGTCTGCACGCAGGCCACACTGGAGACATCTTGACATGTCAGTTAGAGCGCTCTTCGTGCGAGTGTTTCCTCAAACTTCCAAGCAACCCCCTGGTATGTCTGAATGCATAACTGCAGATAAAAGAGCAATAAACATGTCTTTCTTGCTTGCTAAATTGCATTCATCACATGTTCCTCACCTTGTTTCAGTGTTGCTGTTCAGTGACACAGACAGATTATCGTGTCAAAATGTTTGTAAGTATGTCTGTAACCCTGCAGCAGGATCTATTTGGAATCAACCAGCACTGAGGTGGTCTCCAAACATTTTACAGCACAAGAATATGATCTGTTTGATAAAGAACGTAATGTTATAACTGTGCAGATATGACATGTGCCCAGTTTGTTTCTTGTGCTTGTTTTATTTGAGTTTTTTTATATTCTTCTTCTGCTTACCTGCAACTTCCTCTCTGATACTTGCTCCGTTTAGAATCAGCAATTATTTCCCAGTCCAGGATGACGAAAACATTCCTGCACCCCCTTTGTTGTGTCTAAAAGAAGCACCATATTCTGTAATTGACACTATATAGAGAGAAATTAGATACACACACGCGTAAGCAAATACACATGCATTCAGGAACAGGATGGACTGGAGAGAGCCCAGACTTTTTTCTTTAAAATTATTTTCTGGTCAGATTAAATCTCACTGATGCTCAGAGAGAAATGGTGGATAGTGTTGTGTGTGTCAGTCCTCTGAGGCCAACAGAGCAAACAGAGCAGGTAATTGTGTGGAAAATTAACTGTCAGAAGTATGTGGGAGTTTGTGACGTATCTGTCACAAGACTGGTCACATAACACGCAGAGTGGCTATTACCAAATCAGATTTCAGGAACTTTTTCTGTAAGGGGCATTATGATTGAGTTGGCTATAGATGCTTATTAAGCCAAATTCCTTCTAAATAGTCTAATTAATGGTCACTAACATGTGTGTAAATTAGATAATCAGATGTATTTTGTGAGAGCGGCTTATGTTTTACACTTTACTTTGCATCACTAACAAATTCTGCTTAATTCCCACCTGAGGTAACAAATTAAAAAGATTAATGTCAGAGCAAGAAGCTCTAGATTATTATTTTGAAGAAACTAATTGTAAAAATCTTTGAAGCTGGATTATACACGAGTCTGTGTATAAGTGTATGTATTATAGTGTTGGCGTAGGAGACGGTGGTGGTAAGGAGGTAAGGACCCAAATGCAGGTATATGGCAGGAGGCTGCAGGAGTGCAGATCACTCAGTTTATTCTATGGCTGGAGGACTTGATACAAACACAGACTTCAGGCGACTGGCTAAACTACACCTATAATAAACTAATAATGATCCCACAACTTAACAGAAAATCAGGGCCTTAAATACAATGAACCAAAACCGGTGAAAATGATATCCTAATTAAATCCAGGTGAACTAACAAACAGAAGCAAACAGGAAACTCCACAAAATAAATCAGGAACCAAACCAAAACCAACCAAAAAGTCCAGATCATGAAAATATGCATACAAAGACAGACAGGAAAGGGGGGAAAAATGTTAAGCTACCACAAATATGATGAAAATTTCATAAAGAATGTTAACCAAGTTTAGAATAGGAAAGATACTGACCAAAACATAGCCAGAACCATCCCACTAAAGTCATAGTGCTTACCAAGGTCATTTAGTTCTGAATAACAGTTATTACTGCCAAACTGCACAACTGCAAAAACTAAGTCAAGACACTGAAGACATCCGTGTATGAAAATGATCTGGGATCTATGAGTCATTTAAAGTTGCAGGAAGATATTTAAGCTATAATTGGAGATGTAAAGTGAAAACATCCGATATGTAAGGTCAGCGATGGAGCAGTGTCCCTGCACGTCTAAAATTTCATACGTATGCATAAGAGAAAGTGCAAAAGTGATCTTTTTAGCCATTCTCATGCACAATTCTCTAGTGTCAGTGCTGCACTTTCAGGGTTTGATGTAGCACAGACGGGTGTAATATTTACTGCCTTGCTGCAGCATTTACACGCATGCACAAACACACTCATGCTTAGAGACAGATTCATGTGGCCATGTCTCTCTGAATGTAAACACAACACTGCTACAGAGCCGGACACATATTTGACATAATATCATAACAAATTTAAATTCATGTTGAAACTTGAACATCCAAACCGAAATAGTCAGAAGGAACATTTAAGAGTCAAAAACTACAAAAAGAAAAAAGAGCAACTTTTCTGCATGTAGCATGGCTAGCATAGAGGCTCAGCGGAAAGCCATTGTTAATATAACTGTGATGTGATATACTGAGGGAACAGGGTTGGATGGGTTATCTATCTGGAAATCAGTGGGTCTGTCAACAGGATCTAACTGCATAGCACCGCAGCTCTCTTTATTAAAAACCAGGCATATGCTGGAATTTATGGGCAGGTGTGCGGAGGGCCTCCTGAGCATTTACAACATGGCCTTTGTTTATGTGTAAATATCATCTTTGCATGACTTAATGCTTTTTAAGCATCTTTGTGAGAACTGCAAACACAAGAGAAAATCAGCTGCAACAATAAGGCAATGAAATCTGTCTTGCTTGCATTTTTGCTGGTGCTATTTGTGTCGGCACTTGCAGCTTCAGTTTTCATCCCCTAATAAAATGTTTTAAACTCACATGCAAATAAGTCTCCAAGCACAAGAAGTGTCATTATGAAAACTCTTTGACTGTATTTCCAAACCAAGGGGATGTTTTTGATGGGAATTCACACCAAATGGTGAACAAGCAAATTCAGTGACACAACAGTGTACCAGAGGCATAATCTGTCTTCACTGGCTTCAACGTACAAATTACCTAGATTATAGAGCGGCGTGGGTGTATCTGTCTGCCTCTCTTTGTGTGTACATGTGATGTGCTTGTTTTTGAGTCTACCTGTGCGTCCACTGTACAAATCATTGTGTGCCTTTTAAAGTTGGGCCACGTGAATTCAAATGTATTTGAGTGTGTGAACATGCTCAAATGTGTGTATTTCTATGTGTACTGACAGGGAAATAATAGTGAGGCTTTTTTTTATCAGAAGACCAGGTAGTAATCATGTTTCTCTTTGATCTCATGATCCTTACTGATCCGTTTAAATATACAGCATGCGTGTCTAGACCTGGCTTCAGCTCGTCTAACCAGCACCCTCACCTTAACTCGCTGTTTGTGAGAGTTTTTTTTTTGCTTTTTTTGTATGTGTATAAGAGAGACTTTCTGTCTGTCTTCCTTTTATAATTTCTTTTTTTTAAAATGTAATTCTCCCTCTCCACTCTTATTAAAACACTATAAAGCTTGGCTAATAAAGTCTGTATAAGTTAGTATGTGGTCAGAAAACGTATGCATAGTAGACTGTAAAGAGCCCATGTGTTTCCTGCTGTTTCAACACAAAACAGAGCAGTTTGAGCTTTTTTTTTCTTTCGGTCTTTTTTCTTACATTTTACCATCCTTCATTAAAAGAAACTATTAACTTGGGTTGGAATCAGACGATTGCTAATAATTTGCAGATGTGTTTCGCTGTGTGTTTGTGCTCAATCTGTGTCCCTGTGGCTTTGTAGTTGCAATACAGTTACTCAAGTTAAATTCCTCAATCCTACACCACATTTCAAAGATAATACAATACTTTTTTTCTTCAATAGTGGCTTTATTTAGAATTTTGGATCAGATCATAGTACTGCCATTCTCGTGGTATGTGCATTGCAAGAAAACAAATGCAAGTTTGATATTCAAAGGAAGGTGCCCTTTGCAGTATATTCTCTGCTGTTTATCTCTGGTTGTTTCTTTCACCTTTATGGGTAAGTTTGTCAAACTGTAATAAAAAATCTTGTGTGAGATACAGCTAAGCAAGGAAAAAACATGAATCAAAATCAAAGAAAATGTAATAATTCTGAATATTAATGAAGCATTTGGTTTCTTCTAGGGTCAAATCATAAAGATGCAGCCGCTTAGAATGAGTGTCAGCTCCACTCACCTCCCTGGCTTTCTTGTGGCTGAAATCAGCTGCAGACTGACTGGCCTTTCAACTGGGAAAGGTGTTTCTAAAACAATGTAGAGCATGTATCATGACTCGTTACTACTATTTTTCCAAGTGATATTTTTATGAACATGCATCGTCTTTCAGTCCATGCCAAACCTTTTATTTAGAGACACACTGAGAAAATCTGTCGAATAACTTTAACCAACCTGTTTTGTACTGGATGATGATATGTTTACCTAGCCCTATCCTACGGAAACAAGCATGGCAGATTTCAGTGCTTTTAAGGCATGGCTTCGTGAGGAAATCTGAAAAAGATGTTTGGAATTTGGAATTGTGTATTTCTAAAATGTTTCTTGCTTAAACAGTTTTTCCAGGATCTCCTATCCAACCTTTAACCCCTTAAAGTTGTACACCAAAATGTACAGTTGTACACCATGTGATACTGGTCTCCTTCTCTCTGGTAAAGACCAGAAAGCAGAAGATTTGCTTACAATAATTTTAATCTATAACATAGTAATAAATAGACCAAAAAAATAATAGTTTTTTCAGATTTAGTTAAAAGGTGAAATAAAGATTTAACAATCTGAGTCTTCTGGCCAGTTGTTCTTAGGTCAGGCATTAAGGGGTTCAATTTGGGGAACACTTGTCCTTTACAGGAATCTCCAGATCTTCAAGGTTGTCTCTGTTGATATCAGACCAGTGTTTTTGAAAGCAATAAAGTGTAATGCTTTAGTTCTGGTACCAACATGTCAAAGTACAGATTCTAAGACTCCCAAACGAATGCCACATTCTCATTAGCACTTTTCACCAATTGGTTGCACCTTATAGGAGAAAACATAAAGATGTCCTTGCAAACCTGCCACTGTTTTTCCTTGTGTTTCACACATGCCAAAAAGTGGCTCAGTCCCACATAGGTCTGTCATTAAACCCATGAAGCTGTGGTCATTGAATCAGCTGAGTGATGACAGCACTGTATGTTAGCACACACTGGGACAGACCTGTTTCATTCCTACTATGACCCCTCTTGTGGGGTCAGGATCACTTACTTGTGCCACTCATGATACAAAGGTGAATGATAAAGTGAAACGGCCAAATGACAGATCCACAAAAGTTTGGCAAGGAAGACATTTTATTATTTTGATGCGAGGATTCAAATTTGATGTGGTGAAAAAAATTCTACGTGAACACCTAACCGAGCATGTTAATAGAAAAATAATGATTTTGGCTTTATGACATAAGTCAAAACATATCAAAAACACTAGTTTTGGTAAAAGACATTAGACACTTTATTAGAATATCTGCAAAAATGATAAAACACAGAGTCAGGCTATTTAATAGAAACACCAAAGGACACATAACACGTTGTGGGTATTATTGTTTAGTATCCAGCTGAAATTGTGGTCAGAGTGCACTCACTATTGGGAATAGCCTATTGGGTGATTAGGTGATGGGGTGAATGTTAGTGCGACCTTATGTGTCCTGTATGTACTGACGGGAAATAGACCAGTTCAAGCTCCAAAGAAAGCTATAATTCTGAGAGTATTACCGGCCAAAGAGGCTCGCACATACTGCTCTTGTACACATACATGCACACTCCATTTGCCTAGAGTCAAGTCCTATATATGCTGTAGTGACCACATTAATTGGGTTGTGTAATTGTCTGGCAAAGTTTGTGGGAAACAGACCATGCAGATCTGTCCTTTGACCTCAAACCACTATTTAAACATGAACCTATGGGCGCAACAGTGTTATCCAGGAAAGTGCTGAACATGTGTGTGTGTTTGAGTGAACGCGTGTTACTCTGTGATCGCTTTATGTCTGTGTGAGTGTCTCTATTGCTGCTTTAAAGGAAGTGAGTGTGGTTGACTCCCATTCCACCGCATGTCGGCTGTGGTTCAGCTGTGGTCCACCGCCAGGCCCTGCATTTGGAACACAGAGAAAATACATCAGGGGTACTCTCTCCCACTGTTTTCTGGACCCGTCTTTCATCGGTTTGTGTGTACATGTGTATTTTGGGTGATGGCTTTTTTGTGTGATTCAGAGTATGTGTCTGCGTGCACATACAGTCTCTGCGTGTTATAATGCACCACTTCAGTGTACTCTCTGCCCCTGATATTTTTAAGGTCTTCTGGCCCCACGTCATGAGTATGTGCTGTATTTCCAGGCTGCAGTTAGATGACCGGAGTGAGAGAGCCCATGTGGAGGACAGGAAAGACAGGAGGAATGGTAAGAGAGGAAAGCAAGGAGGGTAATTGAAGGGTTCAGGGTAATACTTAGGCCAAGGATGGCTGTTTCAATGTGTTTGCATAACCTCCTTCAACTTAATATTTAGCCCCTCTCTGGAGTGAGTATAGGGTATGACACAGCCAAAATACAGAATGATAAAGGGAGAGGGATGGTGAATGATAGAGGCGATGCTGTTCTACTCTGTAGAATTTTGTCTCTTTGATCAGGAGAAAAAGGAAGAGAGAAGGAGTGATGGAATGAGAATGACTAGAGAAAAAAAGACAGGAGGCCTCTGTTGCTTTCCTGTCCAAAAGCCTGTGATGTACAGTTCAGCAAAGATAACAGCAGAGCACACATGGCAATAAAAGTTGGTTTTTAAATGACGTAATGCAAAAATTGTCCTGGTATTCATAGTTTTCATCTGTGGCAACAAAGAGTTGAGATTTCACTTTGACTCCTCACACACAAACCCACACAAAGAAAAAAACAGATAAATTACTACCTTATGTACTGATCTAAACATGAACTTTATAGTCCACCAGGTGTCATTTGGAGAAGGATGAAATGCTGCACCGTCAATCATGTGCTGAAAATTAGCCAGATAGTGGCACAAATCATTTCCATTAAAATTGTATAGTAGATGAAGATAATTCATCACTGTTGATACGGAAGAGTTTGAACTTTTTTTTAAAGTTTGTTGGATTTATTGTGCTCCCACTCCCCCAACTATCTGTGTCTGTTTTGGTTTTCTTTACTGTAATGTGACTGAAGCTGTGTTACCCACTCTGTGACCCTCACCTCCCTGTCACATGACAGAGAGCTTTAAAAAACCCAGCTGCTTTGTCTGTGTGTGTCTGTACTTGCATCTGACTGCTAGGCAGGGGAGCCATACATGTGTGTGGTACAGTACAGCCCCCCGTCGTGTTTTTTTTTGCCTTGGGGAGCCACTGTCAGTCAGCTGGACTACAAAAAAGACAAAGCAGAAAACAACTCTCCAGTGTGAGAAAATGGAAAGCAGTGTTCTGCTGTTGGAAATGTCTTGAGAGGTTTGCCTTACTGGTTGAAGCCGGGTGGGCAGACCTTGAGCTAGACAGCTCTGGAGATTGACAGTGGCTTTGATTAATCTGATTTAGATTGTGCTTGTCTCGTACTGATGTAGAAGACTGAGGTTTCACAGAAGAAAGTATGTCTGTACACACACTGTGGCAAACAGTGGGAAGTGAAACACCCAAAAGGAAAAGGATACATTATCACTGTCATTCCACTTGTCATTATTAATTCATTAATCCTGCTTTTACAACAACAAGAATCCACTTGACTTTGTGCTGATCTTCTTTTCAACTTTACTGTTTCAGTATAGTTAAAATGTGGTAAAAAAAAATGTAATTGGTCATATTTAGAAATATGTCTTCCAAAATTTGACACGTCCCTTGAATTTTTTTTGTTACGTCTTTTGGATCCTGTATATGTCTAAAATAAGTTTTAAAATTTAGCCACAAATACGTTCTTCATCTTCTTCCCCATGCCTGTACACAAACAACCACCTGGTCTGGCTCACTTTTCACCTTTCTTCTCTGTATGGGTTCCTCCGTCATTCCCTCCCTCCCTTCCTTTGGCTGGAATGCAGTGGTGGCCGTCTGGTCCTGCTCATCTCTGGGAGCAGTCAGCCATCTCTCCTCGTCCCTGCTCCAACTATAAACATTTGGCTAGTTTTGGCAGATTTGTTGATTTTTTCCCCTCGTATTTTCCCTCTTGTTGCTGTAAAACTGATGCATACTCTTTCAATTAGACTCCCGCCACCACCGCCACCCACCAGTCACAGTATTTGTGTGGGAGTGGGGGTGAGGGGAGTAAGTGGGTTGTATATTTTATTAGTGAAGTGAAAACACACATAACCTGGTCTAGTTTCGAAAGAACCATCTGCTGTCATGGATTTTTCTCAGGGAGCATGTCGCAAGGTTAGCATCTAACATGTTGCATGATTGCTCAGAATTAGCTTGTAATGTTGAATATGCTCAAGACAAACAAAAAAGACAGGCATGCATGTTTTTGGTTGATATTGATGAGTCTTATTTTGGTAAATCAAATCTTGAAAGTATTTAGTTTTGCTACAAAGAAAGTTGGCAGAAGGTAGCTTTTCCAAATGGCTACAAGTTAGCTGCTAAGCCCAAGTTTGCTGAAACTTCGACATCATTTAAAAAAGCAAAAAATATTTAATCCACATTAAGACTTAAAGACAGAGATTTACTCTCTCAACTGGATTTGGAGTAAGCTTACCAAAACCTGGACCTGAGCATGTGTTTTATGTTGGAAATAGACATTTTCCCTGCCTCCATAGTTGTAAATAACATACTGTTCCACGATCATAAATAATAGTGTCACTCAACCATGCCCCATTTTCATGTCCTCTGCTTGCTCTCACCGCAGGCCTCTAGTACTGCTTAGTCAGGGGCCCCCAGACTTGTGCTGCACCATCACACACTCACAATCAAGGAACAGCAATAAAATGGAAGTGGAGTTTTTCTGCAGAACTGGACACTTGAATGGTGGAAAGGCAAGATCACAAACAAAAAGACCACATAATGAAGGTTCATGGAACAAGCCTTCGTGGGCTCCCCTTGCGTTTGCTAAGAAAGAAAAAAAAAAAAAACACCCTCACATGAACATAAGGACATGAAAGCCCAAACGTGTGCACATGCATGCACACACACATGCACAGCATGTGCATGGTGCAGTTAGAGGTAGACAGTTGATGGTTCCCCTGGGCATCTCACAGATGCATCTGTTTCTGTCCCACTGACTCTCCACACTCATAATTTCAAGTAAGTCATAACACAAATTATAAACACATATCCTTCAACCGTGACGCCTAGGAATAACAACATAGAGTGCGCTGAGCTGATTTAGGGTAAGCTAAATCTTTACCTTTTGCCTTTTTCCTCTTCTCTACATTTCTCTAATCGTTTCTCTATCACAAAGCGCAGGTGGCAGGATGTGTTGTCAAACTTCCAGCTTTTCTTTTTGCCACATTATATTCTCCCTAATTTTAGCTTTTAATGTTAATTATCATTCCTCCCCCCTCCACACCTCCACTTTCCATCTTCTCATATCCCCCCTGTTATTTAACTGTGAGCACGAGTTAGTGTTCACTCATGACCCCATCGTCACCCCTGTCACCCAGAAATCTACCTGACTTGTTCTCCCACATGCCCTGTGACATCTGTCCCACCTCAAACATATTGTCATTACTCTCTTTTCTCCTCTTTTTCTTCTTTGTTGCTAAAAACCCGAACTCCTATTTTCTTCTAATTATTTCATTATATTTTCCTGTCCATGATACACACAGCCCTCTCATTATTTTTTTTATGTACTGAAGCTATCCATCTCCCACCTTTGAAGATGAGATCGTCTCAATATGTCCTTCAAACCATGAAGTCTCAATTGGAATCACATGTTGTAGCTGAACTGAGAATTTCACCCATTATAAATAAGATGTCACTTCAGTGGGTGTTGTTCTGAAGAGCCTTCCATGTTTTCCCCACAATGCCGGAACTAAATGTGAGCCATGTGAGCTATGTGCATTCACATAGATGCACATCTGTTTTTGTGTCCACAGGGTTTGCATTAATCAGTTAAATCATTGTTATCTCACGCAGTTGATTTTTAACACTTGAGGAGACCCCATTCAGATTTATTTGTACTTTTATAAGAGTGCCATGACTTTTCTTTTATTTGTTATAGAGACTATAACTATTTTGTATTTTTCACTCTCTCAATTAGACATAGATAATCCTTTATTTGTGTAGGCAATGCCAAGTTAAAGTTAAGCAGGCGGTGAGACAAGACGGTTGAAAGAAACAAGGCTGGCTTCATCACTCAGATCGGCCAGTCAATACAGGACATGCATATTTCTTTGTGTGTGTGTGTGTGTAGGGTGTGTGCATGTGTGTGTGTGACAGATGACTCCTGTCTGCCAGATTGATGTACATTGCAAATGTGTTCTACAACTAAGGCCAAATGGCTACTCAAATTATATGTGATTAAATACTCCAGTGTGATTCAGGTTCAAAGACTGTTTGTAATACTAATCAGTGTGTGTGCCTACATACACAAAGACACAAACACAGTGTACACAAAATCACTGACTGAGGTTGTGGGAGCAAAAGTTTACCAGCAGGCTAATCACAAAAATGCCCCTTTTTATTGTTTTAGGAAGACATAGCTCAGCAGAATACTGCGGCACTCACAGGGAGACAACTCTGTAATGTGTCCTGTGTGACTGGAAACAATTTAGTTTGAACAGAAGCATAGCAGCCACTTTGTTTTAGGGTTTTATTTTACAGAGACTGGAAGATCACAGCAGTGATCAATAGTTTTCTGTTGAGAAGTCTGGTTGAGGAATTCAAAAGACTATTATAAAGCAAGAACAGCAGCTTATTCTGGACCTTTATTATCATTAAAAGGCTTCATCACCTACCAGATTGCATCACTGTGGCAACTTATATAGGAAGCACAACCTGGTCCAAGCAGGCCATCGGAAGAGAATGCTTATTTAGCCTAGTAAAAGAAACGGATCCTGTAGAACTTACATGGATTATTTTTATATTCTTGAAATGATCACTGAACTATAAAAGTTATTCTTCTGTCTTCTCCTACAGTGCATGTCGATGCAGCCTATTTTATATGAACTGACATTGGACACATATCCAGAGTCAGAAAACTTAGGTTAACATTCTTTTTTTGTTTGTTTGTTTCTTTAATCTGGATGAATGTTACATTCATCCAGATTACATTTTGTAATTGTAATTCTCAAGCTGTAACTTTCTTAATAATAATTTCACAGATTAAATGTACAATGAACACTTCATGTGTGATTTTTCACAGATGGGAACTTTGTATTCATGCACAACCTAAGATGAGTATGCACGGCTGTGTAGCTGTGCACACAAATCCTCCATAGCCTACCTTACACCATTATAGTTAGATAAATAAAACAAAACAAACTTAAATTTCTTATTGACCTGATTTGTCAACCAATTAATTCAGTTAACATTCTACGACTATTACATCTATAGTGGTCAGATGTTTTCTGATTAAATCTGATGTTTTTTTCAAAGATAAAACACATTTCTCCAGTGGTGGGATGAGGACCATGACTTTTTTGCCACTTAAAAATGCTTTAAATTATGTATCCTTTAATTATTTTTAGAAGCTTTGACTTAATCCGGATGGTGGTCATTCTAATACAGCAAGAATAGAGCATTTAATTTAGGGGGATTTACAGCTGTATCTGGACTCTCTTCTCCAGCTGCATTTGTATGACGTTAATCTTAAAAGACATAAGAGTTGAGTTTAACTGAGAAACAGCTTGGACATTTTTCATCAGTCTAGTGTAAAGACGGCCATCCTGAAAGTATGTTGGGGCAGTAAATTTGAGTGACTGTTTATGAGCTGTGTCACATTGTGCCACATTCCTTGCCCATATATGACTCTGTGCATTACCTCTTCATTCTATGTAAAACAGCTGAAGACAAAGCAAAGCCGATTATGGTTGTGATGATGCCATTTTCTAAAATGCTCAGTTCATGTTGGACAGTAGAAAGCTTAAAGCTTAAAGAAATTTACACCATTGTTTGATCTGTAAACTTTTTCCATCACAGTCATTTTCTTGATGTTATTCTTAAAGAATCTTTACGTTGCAAGTGGTCAGGTCAAGCAGAATAATCCTGCAGTCCACAGAATCTATAAGTATAATGTAGGTCAGTGTGTGTTCCCATTAAAAAAAATAACAGTGGAGGTGTGGGGAGACGAAAACTGTCATGTGAGTTCTACGCTGTGATTAATGGTGTGATTAGCTGCTCCAGTCCATGTCAAAACCCCCGTGCATGCATATACAAATACACTCAAAACATGCAAGCACACACAATCACACAATGACCTATTAATGGCCTCGAATCGGAGAATCCAGATCCGACTGCAGATAATTGTATGAAAAACACAAAATGTGGAGTCCCAGGCCAGCACGGCTTTATTCTGAGTTTAGAGTGTTTATTTTTACAACCTAGTTCTTTCTGCGGGGACTTAAATCATGAAATGAAAACACTGCAATGCAGGTCAATCTTTAATAAAGACCAAAGTGTATTTTTTAATGCTCCCTAACTCCCCTTTCTACTACCACTCATCTCACACAAACCCACATATCTTCCAGTCTTGGTTTAATGCTTGTTTAATACAATTTAATAGACTAGACTTAAAGTACCTTTAGAAACTACTGATCGTTCGCATAAATTTAAAAAATCGAGCAAATTCCAGAGGCAAACGGGAGTACATAAGATAAACTGAATGTAATTTTATTATTGTCTGCTCCAATTCAGTCTGTGACTAAAGTAGTGGAGGAGTGACTGGTTGTCTGAAAGTTTCAGGTTCTAAATATGGCGAGAAATCCGGCAAGCTTAAGTGTTTGCAATTTTGAATTTACAACATCCTGCTCAATGTTGAAGAAAGTTTTCAATGATCGTCTCTGTAAATGTTACACAAGGCATGCTTTTCTGTATTCTTGGGGTTAATTTGTACATCTGGTTGGTTGTCTATGATGAAAGTTGGTGGTTTGTTTGCTCTGCACCTGTAGACAGTCATTTACTGCTCCCCCTGACACACACACACATACAAGATGTCATATCCTCCTCAGCTTGCTCTAATAGAGTATATTATACTATTACGTGGGTATGAGTCACAGCGAGGTATCACTAATGCAGCACTTAGAAAACCACTTCAAAGATATCTGCTTCTTTTCTGTGGAATCTCTGTCTGGGTTTAAGAAGCTTTGGAAAGAGTGAACTCTCTGTGGCATCCCTGTATGCACAATGGCTAAAAGCTGTAGTGTGATGTATTTATTGTTCACCTGTCAGTTTGTAAGCAAAAGATTTGGAGTTTTTGTCCATTAATCGATACAATCTTTCACTCTGTCTTCTCACCACCTCAGGCAGCAAGCTTTACTGGCAGCAATCAGCGAGAAGGACGCTAACATCGCCTTGCTGGAGTTATCTTCCTCCAAACGCAAGAAAGCCCAGGAAGAAGTCATGGCTTTGAAAAGGGAAAAGGACAGGCTTATGCACCAGCTCAAACAGCAGGTATATACACCATCAAGTTATTTATTTGTACCCATAAAGGATAAATTTAACTTACAGCACTGATAGTCTAAATAATCAACTGGTCTGATCATTAATCGCTTTAAAACTGGTCATCTGGTCAGTGTTTGGAACCAATTTCAGCTTTGTGATTTAAAGCATCCATAAAAATCAAAACCTGCTGCAAAGAGTAAAACATTGGTTTTCTTACTGCAACCTTATGGTGAGACTTTTCAACTTACAACCAGGAACAGATAGAGGTTAATAATTTGTGGTAGTTAACAGAATGCACTCCCCCTCCTTAAACCACACTTGCTGTATTCAATCATGGTAAGCCAAAGCAGTAGAGCAGGAGCGCCAATCCAAATCACAAGCACATGAGGAAACCTATTCACCTAACAGTCGTGTTGCAATCAGGCTTATAAAAATGCACTCAGGTCTCACACCTATACTGGTGTCATTGGTGAGTCATTGGCAGACAAACAGACATAAATCCCAGTACCAGTATATACCTACACACAGACAAACACACATATTTCCCATGCTGCCCTAGCTCTCAATATGACCTGGGGCTGAGGAAGGTATGTAGGTCATTAAGGTCTGGTCAGACCACATCAGTGACTGATCCAACGTGTATGCTAACGATAATGAGCTAACAGCAGGGAGCCGACATGTACGGTCTCCTGACTCACTGAGGCTTCTGGGAAAGATAGTGCATTTAAAAGTCAACAGATGCAGTGGCTGGTTGCGCATATAAGCATAAACCTGTGTTTGTGTCTTGTAAATGGTAAACAGCTCATTGGGGGGCAATTCCATTTGAGGAATTTCTAGGAAAGCTCTGTCTGTTTATCGCCATTTGATGAGTCACGTTTTCCCGTTGGGTAACTAACAGTTATAGTCCACCTGATGATGTGATGAGATCTAATTGCAGTGAATTGGCCTCTGTGTCTAGAGTAAGGAAGAATTAAAAAAAAGGATTGGCGGGCTAGAAGACAAGAAAGGGAGAGGATATGCACCAACCCTCTTCGTCTTGTGCATGCAAGAAGAAAGACAAAGATCGGATGTAAACCTGCATGTAGATTATGCATTTAAACATTCATGAGGATCTCTAATCTATTAATGTCTCAGAAAACCTTTCATATTTTTTCCCTAAACTGAATTGTGCATAAGTTTATAATCACCTTGGAAATCTCTATCTTTTTTGTAGGAACCTAGGGTTTGTTTGGAGATTCTTTCCTCAAACCCTGCAATTCTCACCACAAGAAAATCAGCTTTAAAATGGGCCCTGACAGGGACACGGTATCTTACGGAGTACCTCAGTATTTTCTGGTTGGGCTTGCACTTCTCAGCATGTATGACTGGTCAAGCATTATATCATTTCCACCTTTAATTTTAGTCAAATCAGTTAACTCTTGGCTTTAGTTATCTCATTTTATGAGCACATTTTGACACTAGCTGAGATAAAGTGTCACCTCCATCTTTTTCACTGCCAGCTCTGCCATTTTTCAAAGCAAAATTGTCAGTGATTATAATTAATTTGAGTAAAAATGAGTGGAAATCCATCTGCCTGAGCCATGTCCACCATATGGTTTAGGTAAACAATGTCTTGTGCATAAGTGTTTATCAGTTTTGTTGTTTTCTTTTGTTATCCACAGCTGTAATGTTCAGAAGGACAAATAAAAATACCTCAAATTCACAGAACTTTGTAGCATGGACAGATATGGTACTAATATAGCTGAATTAGACTCCTTTTTCACTTTTACAAGCTCAGACAGGGTGGAGTTATACACTTTAGCTCACTTTGTCTTATCTACTCTTAACCTCAAACCTCAGTGGGGATGCAGCAGACATAGGGTTCAGACTATCTTGGTTACTGGGAAAACATCCAGCGACTGTTAAGCACTGGTCAGATTGTAGTTCATAGCAATGGTTCTTTCCAACATTTAACACAAGGAGTTCAGTTGGGGTGATGTTGCTCAATGTGGTGCACTCTGGCACTCTGACATCTATGCCGACATGGGGTACTGTCCTCAATCACAGATGGCGGAAGGAAACTGACCAGGAAATGCCAAAGAATTATGGGACTTGAAATCTCATAGGAGAAAGTGGATTTTGAGACAGCAGATAGATTTACAGATAACATTGGCCTCTGTGACCTTCCACATCCCTCTTTTTTTAAGATGTGAGCGTGTGCGGTTTAAATGTGTGCAAAGCAGCCTGTCTAAGACAAACTTGTCTTTCATTCAGTTTACTTCCCTTTGAAAGAAGAGCCCTTTGCAACACAGACAACCACACACAGACACACGTATAGTGTGCAATGTTTAGATTTCCTGAAAAGAGCATTAGGACAACTGTGTCCTCATGGGGCAAATCTTTGAGTAATTCATCTTCTTGATAAATGTCCACACATCAGTGGGAGAAAATATTGAGTAAAGAGGTGTGTCATTTTTGTCACTATCCTTCTTTTTCCTTGTTTTTAGAAATACTTAAGGATCCTTCCTCTCACTGATATAAACCTGATGGAGTTTAGTCATTGCTCTAGCAGATTTATTTTACTGTGACAGCAAAGTAATGATAGACAAATACAGAAACAACCAGAAACTGATTAAAGGAGCGTGTGAAACTGCTGCAAAATGTGTCCAACTTTTCCTTGATAGCCTGTTTGTTTAGGGCTTTTTTTGTCAGCGTCCTGTGTCCATATGTGTTAATGCAGTCCATCTCTAATCAGACAGGCTTGTGATTTACAGAGAGGCTTGTGTTGAGGTTTGGGATGCAGCTGTGAGCAAAGCAGTCATCAGTGCCATGTTTACACTAGCGACTGCACATTGATCCACTTGCAAAAGCATACACACAGCACAGATATATAGTCTGTTTTTCTTAGAGATGGAGAACTCCTCAAAGAAGAACTACTCTTGTCTTCCTCCAGTGGTGCCACCTGTGTCTGGTAAACTGTCTGTGATCTACAAGCTGGCCTGCAGGCCATTAGCAAGCTGTTTACTCTGCAAAGCTACTAATTAACACTAATTAAAAACTCACACATTCCACCTCACAGGCATTTTATGTGTGAACACCTTCTTTACACTTAGTTCTAAGAGTATGTCCCTAGGAAAGGAGTTTGTGAGCGCTTTTCTGTGGATGTGTGAGTGCGTACATGCAGATGTGTTTGAATGAACTGGATGGCAAATTGTGGGCTGTCCTTACCACACAACAAGACTCTTCACGAGGCAATTAATCACTCCATTCATGTTTGTTTGTGTCTCAGGTCATTAAATATTGAATATGTGCACATATATACGCACATAAAAATGCAGCTTTAGAGTCCAGGCTTCTTATACTACCAAATACGGTATTATCAGATGAGCAGGAATTAGTAAAGTTGTTTTCATTATAAAATCAGCAACAATTAAATACAGGATTATTTTTGAGCCATTGCTAAAAAAGTGAATACAATAAAAGGCACAGACATTAATCCGCACTGTTTTGGTGCTAATAAAGACTCCCTACTGAAGTACCACCAGTAGGAGGTATGTAACGGTTTGATCAGTGGTGTGGTATGTGATAGTCATTGGCCCTAATGACAGGTTCCATCTCTGTAGCTGTTAAACTGCAGCCGGCCGCACCTAGTCACACCTGCTAATGCCAGCACCGGAGGTTATGACAACCTTTACACCTCAAAGTAGCCTTTAACAATACTAACCACTGGTCTGGTGTCTGTCTGGGCCCCCCCTTCCATCTCTCACTTGTTTCTGTCTCTCTTTGCCTCTCAACACCTTGTCAGTGTTCTCACCTTATCTAAGCTGTTCTTCTCCAATTTAAACTAATTGCTAACTTCTTTAATACCAGACACATCCTTTCCTGTGATCCTGACTGGCTCGTTTCCTCAGTCATTAGGATGCAGCTTCTTATCTCAGCACTAATGTCCTTAGGCTACTAACTACTGCTACACAATCTCCCTCCTCTCTTCCCAGCTGACCTGGGCTGTTTACATATTCCTGGCATGGCTCTCTTTCATTTAAACTTAGGAAGCCATAAGATTTTCTATGAGAAAACAATTGCACCTCTTTACTAGGAGTTAACTCTATCCTATATACTCTTGCTCTGCAATCGTTTTTGTCCTCAGGGGAGGTATGTACAGTTAAGGGAATAAAGCTAAGCCTGTAAATGTTTCTCCACTCACTCTGTCTCTGTTTGCCTCTCTGACAGTCAATGTTTGTTAGCTTATACTGTTATCTGCTTCTGAAGAGCCATTGATGCTGGCAGGGTGTCAATCTCCTCTACACTTACAAATACACTTAATGCACAAACACACTCACAATGGACACATAGTCCGAGTTACACATTTAAAGGCTTCAAGAAAGATGCATATTTTAGTGTAATTTTAATCAATGACATCTAGAATGAGGTTGCTTCATGTGGGCCAGAATGCCTGCAGCCTCAGGCTTCACAACACACTGACTAACTGTAGTACTTAGGAGGGATTTTCTAATCAAATTAAATCATAAGTTGCAATATGGATGACATTTGACAGATTTATGATATTTTAATCAGATGCTCCAACTCGCACAATTTATAACCCGTCAAATGTTGTTAGCAGCATCATTTTTTATCATCTTTGATGGCTTTCAACATACTTTCCGCTCATCCAAAAACTTCTCAGCCTAAGCTTGCTAGTGTATTTTCCTGAAAGAAAAAAAGTGATGTTTGGAAAATAAATAGCTCTATGACAGCGGTGCCCAGGTCCAGTCTTTAAAGGGTACTATCATGCAACTATTAGATTAAACTCTTCCATCACGCCCTAATCAAATGGCTGAATTTCTTCAGCTCTGCAGAGACATGCTAACGAGCCATTCATTTGATTCAGATTTGCTGCAGAAGGGATGCATCTAAAAGGTGCAGGATAAATGATTATGAGGACAGGACTTGGACTCATCTGCTCAGTGTCTCTAAATATAAAAATGTTAAAAAGAAAAATTAATTGTTTTATCCATATCTTCTTCTTTTTTCCAGACTCAGAGCAGAATGAAGATGATTGCAGATAATTATGAGGACGATTACATCCATCCCCAACACCATCCTCATCATTCGCACCACTTGCATCCGGCAAATGTACATCATCATCATCATCATCTGCCAAGAGGGGTCCCACATGCCAACCATAGACCCCCTATGGACCAGGTCAATATAAATGTGTACACACACACACAGACACACGCCTCACTTTGAGACAGCGGCTGAACTTCGGGCTTGTTTACACAAGTTGGCATGTTGTGGTCTTTCATCTTGATGCCTTTAAAGTTGCTGCAGTTTTATATTTTGCCATCTCAACTACAAGTCAGTTGTGGTATGATTTGACAGCATAAAATTTCTTGTCTCTCTTCTCTTCTCTTCTCTTCTCTTCTCTTCTCTTCTCTTCTCTTCTCTTCTCTTCTCTTCTCTTCTCTTCTCTTC
>JBAMHX010000015.1:11478411-11491043 GCA_037177515.1 Pseudomugil tenellus
ATATTTTGTAAGTTACAGTTAATGGGCATAGCTGTGGTTTTTGACCAGTTAATAGAGTAATCCGATATTGATGAGAACTTATTAACTAATGTGATTGTCTGGGAAAGAGATGATTGTGAGTTCTTGAGAAAAAGTAAAACATCTGCATATAAACTTATATTATGTTCAATGGATTTGTACTAATTCCTTTAATTTCTTTGTTTTGTCTTATGGCCACTGCTAGAGATTCAATAAAAATGGCAAACAATGATGGAGAAAGAGGGCAGCCATGTCTGGTGCCTTTCTGGAAGCAGAAGTTTGGAGAAGTTTGATCACTGGTCCTCACACATGGATTTGGGTTGTTATACAATATTTTTATCCAGCCTATAAAGGATGATCCAAATCCAAATTTATTTAATGTTGCAAATAGAAATTTCCAGTTTACATGGTCAAAAGCTTTTTCTGCACCTAGAGAAATTATTGTGGTCTCCAGATTATGTATATTAGAATAATCTATGAAGTTAATTAATCTACACGTTAGTAGAAGAGTTTCTTCCTTTTATAAAAACTGTTTGGTCAGGATATATAATGAGAGGGGTTATTTTTTCTATCATTCTGGCGAGAGCTTTACTGATTATTTTAAGATCTACATTTATTAATGAAATTGGATGGTAACTGGATGGAAGTGTGGGGTCTTTTCCTGGTTTTAATAATACTGTAATATTAGCTAAATTCATATTTGTTTTTCAGGGGCTGCACGGTGGCGAGGTGGTTAGCACTGCAGCCTCACAGCAAGCAGGTTGCCAGTTCGAGCCCCGGCTCGGGCGGTTGCCTATCTGTGTGGAGTTTGCATGTTCTCCCTGTGTTAGCGTGGGTTCTCACTGGGTTCTCCGGTTTCCTCCCACAGTCCAAAGACATGCACCTTGGGGATTAGGCTGATTGGACACTCTAAATTGCCCATAGGTATGAGTGTGTGCGTGCATGGTTGTTTGTCTATGTGTGTGGCCCTGTGATAGGCTGGCGACCTGTCCAGGGTGTACCCTGCCTCTCGCCCATTGTCAGCTGGGATTGGCTCCAGCCGCCCCGCGACCCCGTTCGGGAATAAGCGGTAGAAAATCGATGGATGTATTAGCTAAAACCTTAAATTCATGGTAAAACATATATTAATTAAGTAGCCTACATTCAGTCTTGACCAGCCCCCTCTCATGCATGAATTGTGATAAGATCAGTCAGTGTTTTATTTATACATCTTTAGGGATGTAAAAAAAGTATTAAAAAGTATTAAAACAAAACAAACAAACTTTTCTTCATTTTATTAAGATATATTAATATTTCCACTGAAGTGTGCTTCATGCACTTTGTATTGTAAAAACATCAATGTAATAACATGGTAGTTATATAGGTATTATTTTAATTGAGTTATACAGTTGTAATATGGTACTATGTTGGATTAGTGGTTCCTCCAATACACCATAGGTGCTTTTTGAGCTCTACTGATTGATTGATGTAAAACAAGGTTATAAAATAGAGACAATCTCTGCAAACTAAGGATATTGTAACAAAAGTTACAATATCACTGAACTGAGCAAAGATCCTCTTAGTTTTTAGCTTATCATATTTATTAAAGTCCAGAACAAATTGCAAAACTGTAGCCTACAATACATACAGTCCAAACAGGGGATTGGATCTGTCAGTTTGAAAGCAGATTATCGTGATTGACTCAAGGCTGGCATCGTGATCAGAGATTTTATGAAACTGTCACCATGATCAGAGCTGCAGAGAATACATTTGTGTTCTGAAGCTCCCATCATGACTGATAATAGCTGCTCCCCAGATTGCTATTTACAGTATACCCAAAGCTTTGGGTTGATTAGTACTCCTGCCTGTGGTCACGATTTGAACCTGACTATCCCAGCTATGAACCCCGATGTAGAAGGTACTGCAAAAGTATCTACTCAATCAGAAAAATATCTAATGGAAACACCCTGAAACCGGTTAGAGCCAAGTAAAGCAGGTTACAGTAAGTACTAATAGAAAATAGGGTTTAGTATCTTCTACGATGTATCATATGTTTGCTGTCAAAGCATTCTTGTTGCTCCTTTTTGAAAGTATTTTCAGTGATAGTTGCCAAAGCATCAAAGGCACAAATCTACAAGACACTGACTGCATGTGTCCTTGATTCTTCATGTTCTAAATGTTTAGATAATTAATAATATTGATCAATATATTTTTTTTATTTACAGTTACATGTCAAAGAGCTGTACACTGTAGTAATATGAATAAATAAAGTTGAATAGTGACCTACATGTGTAAAAAGGTCTAAGACATGTTTTGTGTTGTATTTAGAAAGTATCAAAGACATGAGTAACAGAAGATTAATTTTTTATTGTGGTGATCCTGTATTGATGTAGTATTTTTAATTCATGAGCCACAGTTCACCAGACCAAGTTAGTAATATCATAGGTCCACATATTATTAACCTTTACCCTCAACTGTGATGTATTCTTCAGATGGGCTCAAGCTTGCTGATTAAATTAGCATGGTACTAAATAATTCTATTTTGCATTAATATTCAAATGTCTTTTAGTTGTGTGTAAACTAGAATACTTTACTGAACCATTTTATGTTCCCATCTCTGTCTAAACTTGCTAGGTGCAATTTGGTCTGTGTCCATAAACCCCTCTTTCCTGCTGTATGTGCTTTATGTGCAAGCCAGTACACAGCCATAAATCAGTACACCTCAAACTGACCCCCCCCCCCCCCTCCCTATGTTTTATCACTTTTCAGCATCACTTTTTAGAATACGATTTCTGCAAGACACTTTTTCAATATTTTTGAAGAAAAGTGTCATACAAAAGACAACATAGGGAAAGAATTGATCAATTAAATACTTTCTGCTAGTTCCTATTGTGCAGCCAGGTGTCTGTGTGTGTGTGTGTGTGTGTGTGTGTGTGCATGTGTAAGTGAACAAGAAATCACGAATGAGAAAAAGAGAGAAAGAAAGATCCTGGTGGGATTAAAAGGGTGTTTTCTGAGCTTATTGGGATGGCAGCACACAAAAGCCTTTCCCTCAGGAGCAACTTGCACCTGGGGAGGCACTTTGAGCATTTGCATGCACTTATGCATGTGTGTGCCTGTGTATGAAATAGAGAGCAAAACAACTGTACATAAGAAACCTCTCTGTGGAATGATACACAGGTCAAATCCCTTGTTCATGCAGGATTACCTCTTATAGAATAAGTATGAACATCCACAAAGCCGTAGTGATAGAGGGAGGTATCAGGATTTGGAGACTCGGAGAAGGGAATCATAACCTTTTCACTTTAAAGCTGTTATTTTCTTCAGATTTCCTGTTCTCATCTTGCTCTCCTTAACAGACACACTTATACATGCATAAAAAGCACTAAAACAGGCACATAACCTTGGGTCTTGGTTAAAGTCTCTGCTGTTCCCCAATGGCAATTTTGTAACACACAGTCCCTCCCCTGGACTGCCAATCATAGATGAGGTTGCTGCTTCAAGGCAGAAAAAAAACATTGAGAGGAAGAAAGAGAAGAAGTGGGAATGGGAGTGGTGGTGGTGGTGGGGGGGCTGCCTCAAACTCAAAGACTCACACCTGCTGACTTTATTATGTGGCCATTCACTGAAAGGATGTCACACCCTGCAGCATACTGTACAGGACATTTGAAACTTCAGCTAAAGTACCACTGCAGTGCTTGCACACATACTGTACTTAAATGGGCTAATAGAAAGCAAACATTTATGATCAAGACTGACATCCACGGAAATGCTGTGGTGGAGAAATAACACTAAATGTGTTTTAATAGGTAATAGCAGAAGGAATTTCACTATTTTCTTTCCCTATTATAGGAATGCCAGAGCTGCTATCAGATGCTCCTTGTAGAGTTAAAGAGGAAAACTAACAGGAATTTACTTGTTTCCTCTTGCTGAAAGTCATCCCAGTGTACAACCAAAGGAGAGACTTCATAAGGTGGGCTATCATGGAACTGCTGTAATAACAACATCAACCTTTGGACTGCCATTACTGACCAGTAATTATGCCTCGTATAACAGTATGCTGCAGTTTATTTCTCATGCTAGCCAAACACATTCCCAAAGGTTGTCCATGTCAAGTAAACTTGTAAAAAGCAAGATTTGGTAAACTACCAACACTTTTTTCATGTTATGAGATAGGATCATTTGCTTTCCTCCAAAGTCAAGAAAAGAGTTGCTAACATGCTGGTATCTGTATCCTTTTCAATCTTCAATACTGTCCGTTGATATTAGGCTGCAAATCCAAAACTGGGTAATGAGCCTGGTGCTGCTGAGTACCCATATGACATGGCCAGTAAAATGTTCTAAAGTTCCCGAGTCTTAAAGCTGCAGAATAAACTTCTCATTTGGGCCCCACGGTGATAAAAATGCATATAAACTCAAGACCTGAAAGTTGCTCTCAGTTCATTGGAGTTTGTTCTGCCTTTTTTTTCTTATCCAGGTTGTGTTTTCCAGTGAAACATTAGAGCTTCTCTTTCTGTCACCAGAGCAGCTCAGACAAGCAGATTAGTGCTGTATCTGCCCAGCATGTCCCTCATGTCTACAATGATTGTATATCACTATTGTAATCCAAGGACTTCAAAACTAGATGGCAAGGCTGCTTTGCAAGGGCTTCTTTCCCATATATGCATTTCTACATGCATTCAAACATGCACAGAACTTAAATGTGCATAAGAAATCATTCCCCTTCTCTTCTTCTTATCTTGGACTGTGGAAAAGCCACACTTGTAAGATGACATTCAGCACAGGATTAGAGTCCATGTAAGACCTTCCTCAGTTTACAATGTCACTGCCAAAAGGGGATCTATACAATGACACACTTTCATGCATCCCTGTGCACACTGGTAGATACACAGCTACCACTTGCACGCGCAACCTGTACATGTATAGCCTGCATAGATTCAATGGGGAAGCACACACTGTTCCTTTCATCTTTATTGTTTTTAGCATTATTACTTCTAGATCTATGACACACACACTACCACATGCTTGTTGACTTTTTTAGTCACTGTTTAGTTACCATTCTCTCTGAAACAGGGATGGCCTTGCCTCATATGAGACCAGACACAAATCCTATCTGTCATCAGTGGGGTCATGGACACCCCACCAGCCCCTACTTGCACCTAATCAGACTTACATACACTATTGCTTACACTGGCGGTAGATTGAAGACAGACTCCCTGCATTTCAGCTCTGTGAAGGCCAGGCATGGTCAGGACCTTAGTTAAGATGCTGCTGTATGTCTAGGTCATACTGTATATATGTTTCTGTGCATACCTCCAGGGATTTATTCATTGGGTCTGGAGAAGATTCTCAGTGGAATGTGTTCTGATTGGCCTAGCCTGCTGTCATTTCCTGATTTGTTGTTTATTCCCATGCTTCAGCTTTGATGGTTACTTTGAGTTACTACACCACTCACTACCTTCCCATATTTCTCTTGTCTTTACTTCTCTTCCTTCAATCTCAATATCTTGCAGAGTGCCGCTGGCTGTGTGTTTGATGTGAGTGTGTTTGACTAGCTAAAACAGAACCAGCAGTGTGCTGCTTTGTGTTTCTGCTGAGTTAGCCTCTCTCAGTACGGACATGGTTGTCCACAGTTCTTGGAAGATTTTATATAGATGCTACAACAAATGTGTTATGTAAAAGCTAGTGTCGATATTTACTGTAAACCTTCAAAACATTTCACAGTGCCTATTATTCATAGGAGCTACACTAAAAAAATGCAGTAGTTGAAATTCAATAACCATATCAGAATCTTGTTTGAAAAATCTGTTTTAATAGGGATATAATTTGAGAGCGACTTGCTTCTATAGCAATGTGGAGGTTTTATATGAAATGATATGTCTTTTATGATGATAAATGTTGCCAAGATCTACTCTAAGGAAACGTATTAGACATTCTTTGACAGTCAGGCTGGTGTTTAAAAATCCTGCCACCAACCACCTGTAGCAAAAGACATATTCTACATGAACTATACACCATCTTGGTTAAGAGAGCAACAGAGGAGTAACTATCAAAAGAGCTTTTTGATCACTCTAACCACCTAAAAGAGAGCATAGCATGGTAGTATAAAACATCACTCTTCAATGGGTTGCTTTATATTTACTGTAGTCTAATATCCTATCCAGGAGTAAAAGTGCCTGTCGGAGTGTAAGTGGAACGTCTGCAGCTACGGGATTAGCTTCAGTGCTGGGTGGTCTTCCTAAAATTGATATCAGAACACTATTACAGTAATTTAGTCATTGTACATGTCAGGTTTACAATTCATGTTAGGTGACTGATAAAGTGACCTTATGATGTTTGATTTAATTTGAATGTCAATATATTTGCAAAATGTTTAAAGTGAACTCATGACTAGAAAAAAAATCATGTCTCAATGATTCAAGGTGGATTTTGTAGCTAGTGGACTGAAGGACAAGTTTTTAGATATACATGAGCAGTTGCTATGAAGCTAGCATTAGCATTCTACAGGCTTAATTTGCTCCATGTTTCTTTCTGTTCTATTCTCTTCCTATGCATACTAGCAAAAGTCAACAATACTACCTCTCTGTCCTTGGCATGCCTTTTGGATCAGTCTCAAGAGGAAGAAAATGTCATGACTGGTGAGATATTTGGTGTGATTGTTACTTTAGTCAGCTGCCAGCTCCTTGCACCCCAAGGTAAAATGTTGCTGGCATCACTAGATAAATACAGGTTAGACAAAAGACAAAGAAAGGTTTGTGATGAGTGTGAGATGCAACACAAGGGAATAATAACTGTGGGCAAAACCTGTTACAGTTTTTTTATTTCCAGTTCTCTGGCTTCCTGCCTTTCCTTCTGTCCTTGAACTCATCACTTATGAGTAGTTAAGATGGTTGTAATGAGGAGAGAGAACTTGTTGGCACTTCCCAGTTGCACAGGCACATGCACACACACCCAGAACCAGCAGATGTTCTCCATAACAAAACTCACACAGACAGACAGGTACTGTAACAGGAGCAGAGCTGTTGGAGGCCCGGTGTTCTGCCCATGTGAGGGGATGGGAGTGGAGGACAATGTAAACACCCTGTCACACACATAAACAAAGACCTGCTCTGGTTTCATTACACAGTTACAGAAAGCTCACCCTTTCTTTTATAAGGAAAGTATTTGTGTAATTTGTTTATGTGAGATTCTGTGGGACTTATGGGGAAATGGGCTTTTTCAGCATCACACCACACCTGAGTTCAATTTCACTAGCTCTTTCACAGACAGATCGTAAAGATGGCATACCAGAATGGATGCAATCTATCTTTCCTTTCAACTTCTCAATTTAATTTCTCAGTCGTTTACTCTCCCGGTTGCATTCTTTTTGAGTATCCCTGCCTCCTTTTCTTTCTTGCTGTTTTTATCTATGAGTGATGGCTGTGCAAAGTAGCTTTTCAACAAATATCCAGTAACAGGTGAGTCAGAGTAACGTCAAAGCAAATTCATGTGGAGTTTTACATTCTGTTTGTATTCAACTAGTAATTATGTTAGTACTTAGATTTATGTATTTTCTTTGAATTTCCATAGGACAGAACCTATGAACATGTACCAGACAAGGAATAATTTGCTTTACATCTTAATTTCCTTCCTTGATCAATAAAGCTAGTGCTGTATGCAAGAAATGACAAAATGTGAGCTTGTGTACATATTGCAATCACATGCATATATTTGGTCTTTCAGTTTGTAGTGCAATGTGATGTAACCACCTTCAATTTTGTTGTACCTTCAAAGTACAATGAGAATAAACACTTTCTTATCTACATTGAAAAAAAGAGAACTATATGTTGGCACGTTTTAGGCTCAAGATTCAGACAATCCCTGTATGACAAAACCATTTGTTTAAAGAATTTATTGTATATTCTGATATGCTGCAAGCGATTATAATAAGATAGCATGCAACACACATGAATGTGTTCATTCTTGGCTTGCTTTGAGCTTTTCTACCATGTGTTCAGGAGCACAGAAAACATAGCAGAGCCATCTGCTAAATGGACTGAAATACAGACCAGAAAACAACATGCAAGCATGTTAGTATTGTTTTTGTCTTCTAATTATACACACACACACACACACACACACAGACACACAGACACGAACACACACACACACACACATTATATATATATATATATACTGAAAGCCTGAATACATACAATATATATAAAACCAGTATCTCATATAAGTGTGTGGCATGTATACATGTCAAAAGGTTTGTGGGTAAGTGCCATTGCATGCCTCTCTGCCTGTAAGCGGTGTGTTTCACAGCAGGCGTTCCACTCAGACTAACCCTGTTTACTTAAGTAATAACTGGGCCTAGCTATAATTTGTTTGTGTTTATGTTGTTGTAGGATGCTGGTGTGTGAGAGTGTGTGTTTGCATACACGTCCAAAATATTTAAATTAGGCATTTTACACAAACACACACAAAAGAAATAGTCCAATAGTCTTGGCCCTTTGGACCTGGACTGAAACTTCTCCACAAAATAATGTTGATATGTCTCTAATCTTGTTTCTGTAGGACTTTTTTCCTATATGTAAAACTTAACATTTTCTCACATAAATTGCCAAATAGATTATCTTTAGCTTTTGAATTCCCTTGGAACCAATGGTCAGCAAACACACTGTTGAATGTGTGATAGTTTTCACTGATCTTATGTGTGGGTTTGAAGTAGTCCACACCACCTAATGGGAGCATATTTCCTCTCAATATCAGGGGTTAACTAGGGCCAATAATTGCCAGATCAGCTAAGGGGGGGTTGAGTGCCAGATTTCAGCTGCCAGCTGGTCAATCCCTCCACACACCCTAAGATCCCAGACCAGACATTTCATCAGTGTTGCCAGTTGTTATGTCACCTCTGTACCTCTAACTCATCCTGCTATTGCATGCACTCTGATGTCAGACAAAGGGGAAACAGACAACATTTTCAGGATTTTATTAGAAGCTACAAGAAGTTGAGATGTGCAAGGACATATTTGTGTGCGCCAATGCTGGTGAGGTCCAATTTTGTTGTTTATGTGGGCATGTGTGTGTCTTTGTATGGGGATACGAATGGCGCAACATACTGGGACTTTATCATGGCAAAGCAGAAACAATATTAACAACTGGTGAAAGATGTTTTATGAATGTTTCTCGGATTCCCTTTTGGTTGGAGAATAATGAGGAGAGCACAGAAGAAGAGGGAGTAAGGAGGAAAGTGTGGAGCTGAAAAGAAAGCAAAGAAAACAAAAAAATAGACAAGGAGCTTAAGAAGAGTAGGCAGTATTCTAAGAATGTAAATGGAGCAGCTGCTTAATAATTAGAATAACCCATCATGATTTTTTTTTATCATTGTTATGTGACAGTTATGATTTTCCAGACACAAAAAGTGTTGCTTGATTTTTATTATCTTTATCTGTGCATTTTTCTGTGACTTCATCTCCCCCCACCACCAACCTTTTTCTTCTCACATTCTTCCACACATGTTCAGATGTGGGATAGTTGTTTGCTTTTCATGCCAAGGAAAAATGCTTTCTTCTTTTTGCGACCTGCTTTAGTGTTACCTGACAAGAAGGTGTGTGTGTTTGCATCTGTGTGGAGAGTGAGCAAGTGCTAAACCCAGATTCTTGCTTGAGTGCTGCTGCAAAGGCCCCAGTTGACAGAGAGGATTGAAAGTGTCAGCCCTGGGATTATGTGTAATGACCAAGACTGACAGACAAGACAACATTGCACACTTAGGCAGACACATACACACAAACACTATAAACATTCACACAAAAATGTACAAAGGCAATTACAGAAAGGTGTATCAAAGTGTTGGGATAAGCTCCTGGTTAAATGCGTGTGAGCAGACTTTTTTGTCATTACCCGCATGCCTTTACAGAAAACTCAACAACATTAACGCTTCGTACTTTCACTTCATCTTTCCTTTCTTGTCCTCTCATTTAACTGTTCCCATTCTTGTGTGTACAAAGAGTTTGAGTTGATTTCAACCATATTTGCACTTCCTGGTGTCACACCCTTTCATAGCTTTGGGAGCCTTCCTATTAGTCTCCGAAGGTGAACATATAAAGATAAGGCATATGCCTGTGATATATACACACACACACAAAATAAAAAAAATCTTTGAGGGCTATCATTAAATTAGTGATGTAGGAGAGTTATCTAAACATTACAGTATTTAAGCTTGCTGAACTAGCTTGTAAAACTGAAGCTGGGCCAGCCACTGTCTCTCCTTCCAAAGTAGACAGATGTGAATGTGCATAGCAGGTCAGATCATAAAGGACGTGTAAAACAAGAAAATGTGGAATGAAGTAAAAAACTTCTCCACAAAATATTGTTGTTATGTCTCTAATCTTGTTCCTCTTGGATTTTTTTTCTATATGTAAAACGTAACATTTTCTCACATAAATTGCCAAATAGATGAACTTTAGCTTTTAAATTCCCTTGGGACCAATGGACAGCAAACACACTGTTGAATGTGGGATAGTTATCACTTATCTTATGTGTGGGTTTGAAGTAGTCCAAACCACCTAATGGGAGCATATTTCCTCTCAATATCAGGGGTTAACTAGGGCCAATAATTGCCAGATCAGCTAATGGGTGTTTGAGTGCCATATTTCAGTAAAAATTGTCACTGTGCCAGTTCTTAAGCATTTTTGAGTAAACTGAGCTAAGCGGTTCTGTTTTTGTGCAAACCTAAATTAAAAGGTTAACTCAAAGTAGAATCTTAAAAGTTAACATCAGTGTCATTCCAGCTTGGATGAGTAAAACAATGCATATCGTGTCATATAGTATGTTTATAGTGGTTTATTGTTTTAGTAGGTGTCAAGTTAATTCTCAGTGTCTTATCTTCATCCTTCAGTGAATCTAGAAAGTGTAATTTTATGAAACATAAAAAAGGTTATAATCTAAATGTAACTATTTATTACATTAATTTTGACATTTACCAGTTTCTCACGTCTAGATCTTCATTTCAGGTGCTTCGAAGGCTTTAGTTTGTCAGAAGATCTTGTTCATTTTCAATATGTGATTTCCAAATGGGAGCTTACCATCACTGTCCAATCAGATAGCGGCTGATAAGTGTGGCATCTAGCAGTTAGCTTGGCACCCATCAGGCCCTCTTGGCTTTGGTGAAGGTTTGTTGGCACAGTTTGACGTTAAGCATTTGCAAGCTTGTCTGAAGATAATCAGGTTTCATCTTGTCATTTTGTACAGTGACACAGACATCAAAGAGATTTTGGAGGTCATTTTCACTGGCACTGCAATGTGTACATTTCTTTTTTGCGTGTCTATGTGAGCTATTGACATATTCCTTGAAAGCTGTTCCAGGCTTTAAGACTGTCTTTAATGAAGGCAAGGGCATGGCTTCAAAGAGCAGCGATCCAATCTACATGCACAGGAGTGCACACACAGTCTACACACACACCTCTGCTGGCTGCAGAGAATGAAAGACTTAGAGTTCAGTCTCTCATCCCAGTCTTGTAATTTGGCATTACACGTCTTAACCTTGACTGAAAGAGACAGATGTGTATCCAAGAATGAAAAACCTGTGTAAGTGAATGTTAAAAAGCATTAAATTAATGTGCACTTATGTGTGTTATTGCCTGACTCCAGCTGATGCAGCACACATTCATTAAAGGTGACATGTGCTGAGTTTTGGAAATGATGAAATTTCAGAGCTTATGAGTAAATTGTGGGAACTGAATTATGTTAGGCTTAGAACTGAAGCAAAGCTCATTCCCCATAATGTCAGTCATTTGCAGATGTCACCTAATACTTAGTAAAGAGTTCTTTTCTCCTGAAGAATTTCCAAAAGACAACTTTGAAACTCTGTCTCGAAAGGATAGGGTTCAGCTTCTCATTTTCAGACTATTATGACTTCATTCAGTTAAACCTTTTTAGTACATGAATATGAAGTCTAACAATTGTATAAAATGCTTTCTTTTTCTTTATCAGACCACTGGAAGGATTTTCCTCTGTTTAGAAACATGAGATAGAACCAGGCCTAGCGCTGACCCTCAAACCATTTGTTGAAAATCTTTCATGCTTTAAAGTTTACGAGTGTGCATATTTTTGAGTTTGTGTGCGTGCGTGTTTTTGTAGACATGCGTGACTGTGTGTCACTGGTGCCTTTGAGGTGTGTTAAGGTGTGTTACTCTCTTTGATGTTTGGCACTGGGTTTATAAAGAGCTGGTTTAGAGGCATGAATTTTGTGTTTCTGCCTGTGTGTCAGCCAGAAGAGTGGATGTGGTTACCTTGCACTGGCCACCTGTAAGCCATCGACAGAAATTAGCCTCTTTAGTCCTGATGGGATGCAGAGCAGAGAAGGAAGGGGTGGTGAGAATGTTTTCGGAGGGTTGTTGATGGGGGGTTTTGAGGACGTTCGTGCATGTGTGTGTGTGCATATGTCTGGCGGATATTCGGACAGGCCATTTTCAAAACTGCACTCTCACTGTGCCATTATAACACAGTGAAGGAGCAACAAGGTATAGACCATACAATGTAACCATTTGTTTCTCATTTGTCTGTGCTGTCTGGGGATCAGTGTGTGTGTGTGTGTGTGTGTGTGTGTGTGTGTGTGTGTGTGTGTGTGTGTGTGTGTGTGTGTGTGTGTG
>JBAMHX010000015.1:11501848-11519149 GCA_037177515.1 Pseudomugil tenellus
CCTACAGCATCAAAAACAGCTTTAGTAGAGTAATAATACATGCAGGGATCTTGTTTAAATGCATCCTGGCTGTTAGTTGTTAGCAGTCTATTACAATAATCTTGTTAGAGAAGGTAAAACTGTAGATTGGTTTGTATTCTATTAATATATTTTCCCCCATGTGTCTCTTTCCCCAAGTCCAACCTGAGTAATCCTAAATTCAATTGCAGAAATCAAGCCACGTGGAGGACATATACATGCCTGTACACAACCAACCCTTTGTGGTGTAAGTGGGATGCTCTGTACACGTAACACAAGGATTCAATTTGACTCAGTCGGCATCTGCTTGTGTGTGTTTTTAACTATACCAGTGGAGTTTGTGTGTGACTGCCTGGGCAACTAAAAGGGGTCCATTGGTGAAAACGTTTAAGCCATCATCATTAGAGATGTTGGTACAGAGGTATATTTTAGCGAAGGGCGTAATTGGCCAGTCAAAGTGTGTAATCTTCTTATATCCTATGAAAACAGCAAAAGCTATTGGCCATAATAGTCTGTTTAAGGTGGGACCTTCCCATGTTAAACATACAGCATCTTACCTTGATCTAGACTGGGACTGAATGGAAGACAGTGATGACCAAACATGCTATGTTAGATTCACACCAGAAGTCCTTCAGACATATTTTCTGAATCTCTATTCTACATATTTATGCCCCTTTCCTACATAAATTATTTTTTTCTGTCAGAAAAACATAGTTCAGTTTGAGTATGAATGTATGTGAATTTAGTGTGGAGGATATGGGATATTCCATTGGAAATATGACTGCCTCTGAGACCACCCGGGATTAATTTCTCTTTGTGAAAATGTTATTGTATATATGCATGCATGGTTTTGTGTGCATGTCTTGACTCTACTGCAATTAAATGAGAGGGCGTCTGTGCACATACTGAGTCCTTGTGTGTTTTTCTGGAGTTTCATGTGTCGTTGAGAGTGTGTTTGTGTGTCCTGGTGTGGGAGTTACTGTACCCCCACGTTCCACTCCTGCTGTTTATAGGAGGGAGTGAACAGTGATGGAAGGTATGGAGAGAGATGGGCCAGTGATGACATAGCCTTATGTTCACCCCCTCTGGATATGGCCCACTCAATATTAGATCTATCCATCATGAGGCTGCACTTGAGTCCCACATGCTTCCTATACCATTCATAGCTAGATTGTCCACTGTGCATATGTTAGTCTCATCAAGTCTCTGTTCCTATGGTGCATGTCACTCTCATTCTTGTAAAGTCTTAATATACTTTGTGATATCCACTGCAATCGTAGTGTTTTTTTTTCTTTGTGAGTGTGCATGTGGGCATTGATTTTCCTTAGATGGTTTCTGTAAAAGATTGGTGTATAGTATTTTCTGGCTTCGAAAATAGGGTTCCCCCAAGCTCATAAAGAGCTTCCACTTTCTGCTTTTGTGATCTTACTGTGTGTTCATTCATGAGTGTGTAGTCTTAGCGGGAGAGGGTTATTGTGCTCATGTGTGAGTGTGTTGGTGCTGTCACCTGTTCCTTGTGCTCTCTACAAGCTCTGTCTCTGGGCGAGCCTTTGATCATGTCAACAGGAGATTCCTACAGTGTGAAATAGCCCCAGCCAGATTTACTCAATGAAAGAGCAGCCCTTAACCACTGTTATTACCCCCCATCCCCACTCCACCAAACATACCACCTTTTTTTTCTTTTTAAACATTACTTCACTTTTTGTCTCTGAGTCTTGTTCTGTTTCCATGTCTTATTCAGTCTTTATCATCTGCTTTATTAGTAGATGGCAATATCTGGTCATATTTACTACAGTAGTCACTGCATTAGCTTGTATGAAGTAAAAAAAAAAACAGAGTCAAGGTCAAAGTTACAACATTCCTCATTGAAGAGAAGCTATTAGAAGATTAAAAAAATATGTTAAAAGAATAATAAAAAAAAAATGGAAAAGAGACATGAGAATAGTGTGTTTTGAATGTGTCAAAGGAAAATGTCTCTTTTGTCTCTGGAACAGGAGAGACAAGAAAAGCTTTCACACCTTTTTCCTCCTTCCTTCAGGGACTCTGACAGTCTGACTTCAGCATGTTATTTCTTACAGGTGGTTGGGCGTGTCTGTCTGAGCTGTTTAACATGTGTCAGAGCCCAGGTGGGGAGAGACACAATGTAATTATCCTTGTGAAACATTATCCATATAACACAAACACTACACACATGTGTACTGGCAGTTATGAGAGCTGATGCTAATTTATAGCAGTAAATTTCCCCTTCTTTGGAAATGGGAGGACAACGGATGGAGCAAAATTGAGTGGAGATGAAAAAAAGAGGTTGACTTTTTTTCTTGTTGCAGATTTAATTTTTTAACTAAAGAGTAGACATGAAGACGGTGGTGGGTTCTTACTGGATGGTAGTTAGAGTTTTTCAGAGAAGATGCCAAGGCTAACAGCCCATACAGCAAAGACCAGGGCACCTCAGGGAGCAATCTCTGTTTACCCAACCACCACTGGGCACATTTACCACTCGGCTGGGTTGTGTAACCATTGAAATGTTACCCTACATGGCTTCAAATTCAAAATATACATTCTTAAAGTTTAGCTTCACAATAAGTCTGAAGCAGTCAGTTGTAAGGAGTTTAACAGGGCTTGCTTACTTTAATCATGTGTCCTGCATTAAATTATAATAATGATGTAGTATGTTAATTAATGTTTAGCTCACAGCTATCAGATTAGATTAGTTAGTTAACATGTTGATGTCACCATTCCTCCACTGTACCCACAAGAAAACACTGTCTCCAAAAGCACAAGGAGTGAATTCTTACTGAAACTACCGAGGCCTCTTGCACTGTAATTTTCTGCTAAACATGGAATGGATCTCAGTACAAGATGAGGTGATGTGTACTTTTATTTCCTTTCATCACTTCCATTGGAAACACTTAAGGAGGAGATCTCTGACATCAGCCAGCATAAACAGGAGGAATGATTGCAGCGAGCAAAATTTATTTTGGTGTTCATATGGGTATATGAGTACTGTTTTAAGATTGATTTTTAAAGATTTTTAAAAATGTAGGCTATCCTCTTAGGTTTGAGTGCCCAGCTCATGTAATATCAATGTGTTTTTAGCTCCAAATGTTTGGATTTAAAGGGAATAAAAAGCAAGAATCAGTCCAAAAACAGCAACTCTCTTATGTGTAGATGTGCTTTGTTTCTTGAACTAGAATATTAATTTTTGGGGGCATGTTTGGCAAACAAAGTTTCCTAGAAGCTTTATCTATGTTACAATTCTCTTTCATGTTTTTTCCTTATGTTATGGAATAAGAGAATAAGCCTAGTTTGCTATCTGTTTTACATGTGTAAGAACTATTTGGGTTGACTTCTCCTTTAACTGGGTAAGTAGAGTGGGACAGCTGTCACCCATCATTACAGCAAACTGGAGGAGAGATGTCAGGTATACCAGTTAAACAGAACCACTCAAAGATGTGGAGTAATGTGAGTGATGGTTGAAAGTCACAGTCTGTGACCTGAGAAAGCTCCTACTAAACATCAGCACATGACCTTGCATGGGAGGCCTGAATTCTTTCAGCCTTAAGCCGATACTCTTCCCAGCACCGCCCAGACTAAACGGACAGTGTTCCCACACAAAAACCCACTTGCAGTAACAATTTGCACTGCAGTCCCAGAAAGTCTGTAGCTACATCACTAAATTTAATTTTCATAGGCCATTTAGTATTACCCATCATTTCATTATTAATTATATTTTTTTAATATTGTTTTGTTGTGATACAAGCAAAATGTTTTTGATTTTTTTTAGTTATCTGAGTTAAAGGACCTTGAGTTGAAAAGCGATCAGTAACTATGCCGCACATCAGTATTTTCACATCAGAGACACAGCAAGGACAGGTTTACATGCATTACAGTTTTGACTCTACTCTTTATCATTCCTGGCCATCATAACAAAGATATGTTTCCCTAACCAGTGCATGATAATCTGTTGCTTTAATCCAACTGCAACACATTAAATGTTAAGTACAAGCCTTTGCACTGTCAGTGTAGATGACTCTATCAGTGCTTATTTAATGCGTATGAAGTGTTTTCAGCAGTAAATATCACCAAGCTATGAGCTGCTTTGTCAGAACCAATGAGTATTATTTACTTTCTCTCTGCTAACAGAGCCAAATCTGTCACTTTCTACGATGCTTATTTATGATCTGCAGTATCTCCCTTTAGGTTTCACAGGCTGGGTTTTCTATATCTTTGCACAAAGTGCTCCAAAAAGGTTGTTAAAGGTTCAAGATGACTGCACAAGGAGTATCTGTGGTTTTAGTTAGAAAGAAAAATGTACATATTTAGGGGTATACAGCAGTTCAGAGACTTTTTATAGTTCAGCATAGTCTCAGGAATCATTACTGGCTCAGATAACTTAAATGTGTATCACCTTTTAATGTGTGTGTTTTAGGCTCCAATCTGGACAGAAACCCTTGTCTCAGATTATTTTTTCGAGTGTTTGGTGCCACTTTCCTATCACACACTTTGTGTTTCCTGTGGTGCTGTAAAAACTGGGTTACTTTGATATTTTGTAAATCATATTCTCTCTTCTTCCTGCTCCTATTCTTTCCAACTTGACAGTGAGACATACCAGCCTGGTTGAAATGACTGGTGATGTCTGCATAAATATTCAAAGACTTCCATCAAGCCCATTGAAGCTAATTTTGAAATGATGACAGGAAAATAGCAGTTTACTCACCTTTGTTGTGTTTCAATAGGTGCAAGCTAGGCTTACCTTTGGGAAACAAAGTAAAGGAAAATCCTTGAAATAAAGGAAAAATATTATATCAGTCACCCATGCCACACTTAAGAGAATAAAAAGATTTTTTTTTCATTTTTCACATCAACAATCCCATTAGCAACCTTAAAGTAATTTACCCTCACAATTTAGTCTCTTATCTTTTAAGGAAATGCATTGCAATAGCATCAACTTTTAAGCTAATAAAGCAAATATGTAAATGCATAATTTTCTAACCTCTGCCTGTTTTCCATATGCACTTTCCCTTGTGTGCAAAGGACTGCGGGTGCTTTGATAACAGTATTCACAGTGCCATAATTTACATTTTACTGCACACAGGAATAAGTTCTTCCCATGATCCTAATCATCAGGAAAAGTCTTTCACCAAGATCTGGATATGTAGCATCATAGAAACACAGCTGTTATGGAACCTACCTCGTCCCTTAAAAGTAGCTTGTGTTTTTTCACACGTGATCAGCCTCATGAGATCCAAATTTGCCAAATCAAGAAAGTATCTACTGTAAAAAGGTGTTTCCATCTACCCTTTAGAGCAGAAAGTCTTGAAAAACTAAACCCAATATCAAGCAATGTTAATAGTTTTTTTTATGAAACTGAAGAATTTAATTACATTAAATTTTGCCTAGAATGTGTTTTATATTAGAATAAATAAAAACAAAATATAATATTCCCAACAAAATGGCCTTTTTCATCTGAACTGATAACATTAAGTGTTTGGGAAAGTAGATTTCACATGTTCATACCACATACAGTTTATAAGACTTACAATATAAAGAATCTGAGCCTTTAAAAGGAGTTGTGTGAAATGTTTTTTCCTACACATTCCTTCACCCTTTGCTCTTTCTCACTGACACAGAGGTCATACTGAGGTAGAGATCACTAGTAGACCACCAGGCACTGTGAAAGCCTCTGTCTTTATCCTCTGCGTGTATCTTATATGTCTCATGTCTTGGGGCTACACTGACCCTAAGACCACCAAACAGCCTCAGATGACAACATGATTGGTTCTTCCTGAGACTGGACTTACCCAGAATTAAGCACTGCAGAGAAACTATGCTAGAACAAAGGCTATCGCTACATGTGACAACAACCTCAGCTTTGTCTTTCTGTTTTGAACCTGTAGATATATTTCATTTTGATTAATGAACACAGCTACAAAAAGTCTCATCACCATCCCATCACCGATGCTAAATAGTCAATAAACCACTAAAAAAGCACTGGTTTTGTTTGATAACCAAACGCAAATGGTAGTCTACTGTGTAAAACTCTATCTGAACTTGTTTACCATTAATACCTGTTGCTCCTGATTAGACATTATTATCAGATTACTTGGGTATAACTGTTCCACACACATCCAACACAAATACCAGTGCACACACATAAACTAAAGAGGCCTGCTATTTCACAGGAGCAGATTGAGATCTCAAGGATCACATTTATTTGCTTAACTGTTTTAACTGATGCTAAATAAATGTGAGATGACCAGGCTAACCAAACCAGATCTTATTAGATGCAAAGCCTTCTTTCAGTTCTTTCTGTACCCATTTAAAAGGACAAATCATTAACGTGATTTTAAAAGTGTGTTGTAATAATTATAAGCCCATGTTTCAGTAATGTGCTCCTATATAAAGGTCAGTAATGACTTGTACTTTTATTTATGTTGGTTAAGCCAGTCAGGTGAGAATTAATAAGATGTGAAGAGTAGTTCTGTTAACACTGTTAACAACATCACAGTATTCCATTAAAACATCATGAAAAAGTTGACTCTGTTGCTCCTATCTGGTGTGATGAAGTGGCAATAAGAAATGAAAGTGAAGTGAACTGTGGGAAATAAAGAACAGATGGAGAAACTGGGTTTGTGGGCAGTTAAGTTGGGCCGGGAAAGAAAAGCAATCGGTCAATGGAGTTGAAATCATCTTGAGAAGAAATCAAGAGGAGCGTGGAACATAAACAGCACCTAAGAAAACAATAGAGTGCCAGCCTTGATAAAATGCACATTCAGAATTCCAAACGAAAGAGATAGAAAGCAGAAAGTTTGCTGAACTGAAGAGCTTTTCCATAATTTTGCCCTTGGTGCAGAGTATGATTTGCAGCAGCTGCCTTGCTTTTCAGTTTTACGTCTCTGGAAAATTTCTCCAGACCGATTTGTTGTGCTTCATACAAGGAAATTTCCCTCCCTGGTATACGTATCCAATGTATTTCTGTGTATTTCATCTCACAAAGAGCAGCAATGACCGGAGATAAAGTTGTCATCCGTATTTCATTATAAATTTGTTTTTGTAAAGGTAACAGCTTTGCATCAACTTCAGGGTAAACAGGTCAAACCTTCAAAGTAAGGTGAGTACCACCATGCACCTATTACCCTTCCACCCTCCTCCTTTCCAGACCCCCATACCAAACTCTACCCATCCTCTTATACCCACATAAGAGTGCACCCAAACTTGACTTGAATCCACTTGGCTGGTTTTCGCAAAATGTTGGTGAGTCTGTTACCATATCAGCCGGCATTGGCTTCTTATCAGACCATCAGACTACCCTCAGATTCTCTTTCCAGATGGAGGTGAGATAGGGCTTCAGAAGCCCAGACTCCCGCAAACTCCCAAGCAAGGAGGCCTCCCCTGATCTTCTACCTGATGGAGATGCTTTAATGTGGGCTCAGGTTTCACTTGTCTCCCCTGGCTGGAAGGGCCTGCACTGCTTTCAAGATGCAGGCATGTTCAGGCCTCTTAATGTAGGCCCCGGTTCTGATGGGCTGCCACTGCTCCATGTCAAGGTTAAGCTCCAGGTCAAGGTGTTGTTATGGAGCACAAGCTCACCAGGGTTGCTGTGCTATGCTTACTATGAAAAGCAGGTACTGTACAACGGTGGGATATATACCAAGACTTTGACACACGAGCAGCTGGCCCACAGCGGAGCTCTTGACATTTCTCTCAATAACAAAAACACTGCCAATCACACATTCCCTCTCTTTTCCCTTATGAATCACCTAAACAAAAAGATAGATTGAAGGACTAAGCGTGAGATTAGTTGGGGAAGAAATTCTGAGTGCGAAGAGAGACAGATCAAAAGGTTGGGGGTGTGAGATAGAATTCCATGCACCTTTTGTTGCGCAAACCTGCATTTTCAACCTGCTTGAATATTTTGCACTTTTATGGACATACCGTAGTTTCTTTTTTTTTTGCCTCAAGGACTTAAAGTGATTAATGAACATTTGAACTTGTCCAATAACACTTTTTCCCCCTGTGCTCTGATGTGTGGGCTTTTGCATTTGTTTGTGTGAATTTCAGGAGTCAAGCTCATGTCCTTTTTTATGCAAGCATGCCTGATATGCAATCTTGTGTTTGGAGGACTGATTGAGACTGCAGAATATGTCAAAGCAACCTCCACACTAAGAACAGGTATTGCAGATTCCACCCGTATCATTTGTACCTTGGCTGGACTCAGGAAACTCACCACTGTTCCATAGTGATCCCTTCATCATTCCTGACCGGATTAGAAACAAAAAAAAAAAAAAAGAAAGAAAAATTGAGACAGTGAGGGAACAGTTGGAGAGTGTGGTTGCTCATTTACTTTCAGTGGTTGCCAGAAACACTTCTATAGCTTAGCTGAAAGAAAATAAGTTTTTTATATGTTGTCTTTTTCGCTGTCTCTGTTCTTTGCAAGCCAGATGTCAATTTGAGGAGGTGCAAGGAGTTGATGCATGATATTGAAGGAGTTCTCAAACCAAAAGAGAACACTCTCCAACAACATATGTGAAGCATTCATGATGTCTGACTCACTTACAGATGTATGCTGCCTCTCCATGGGAGTTTAATGAGATTGATACATGAGATATGTATTTTTTCAACAACAGTCAACTCCACCTAGTGGTGTTTGTACTGAACACATTTTGGGCTGCAGAGAAGCATGAACTGTTATGAAGGAAACAGTACACCAACAATTGTTTATATCCACTGAGTCACTTCATCCCAAGATTTCTGGAGAGAGGAAGCTCGGTCCTACAGTAGGAATTAGTATATGACTCATTTAAAGCTACGAACAGTGCAGATGATGATGCCTCTAAGATCTGGCATTGTGCTTTTGTGGCACAGGCTGTCCAGAATATCCATAAACTGTGTTAGATCTGCTCAGCATCCCTCAGCCTGGCATATGTGGGGCTTGCTCACATTTGCTTTCACCCAGCATGAGTTTCTTCGGATGAAGGAAATTATATAATTAGCCTGTGAGGAATAGTTTTCTTTCACTCTTTACCCCATAGTCTGTCTACCCTCGCTTCCCTACATCTTTGTTGGAACTCCTTCTGTCGGTTTCCAGACAGCAGGAAGATGGTACCCTTTTAACCCAAGTCACACCCTAGTTCACCCCCTTCATTAATTAGCATCAGTAGAAGAAAATTTGTTCTTGTCAGGCAGATTCATCTTCGCTGTTGAAGAGCAGCTTTGTTAAACATCAAAGTGGGAGTTGAAGAGGTAGATTTAGAAGAGGACATTGAGGCTTTGGATGTGCGGGGGGTTGTGACGGGCTGGGTTAGGTGGGCTTGTGTGCTGGGAGATGGGTTCAGGGGTATACACAGGCTGTACTGGGGAGAGGAAGATTGGGTGAGGTGGGGGTGCGGACCTGGCATTTTGCTCTCTAATTCCAGCCAGCCTGGAGGCCTGGAGCGCTAAGAAGGGCCTCACTGTTGCTCTCTGGATCAGCCAGGTATTGCTTACATAAAAAGCAAGTGAAAACAGCTGTAGGGATAATTAGCTTGATTCTCCATTACATGCCATGAGGGCCAATAACTAAAAAATGGAGTTTTGTTTGGGTTAGAGCTGCAGCCCCAACCAGGAGGAAGTTGTAAAAGTCAGGCAGAGAAAAGAAAGAGAGAAGAAAAGAGGAGAAATTGGGGGATGAAGGAGTAAGCTCTTGAGGAGATGTTCTGCGTTCCTGGGACGGCTTGTTGTACCGGAAAGGGCTTGGCTGGGGGTCCAGAGAGACAGAAGGGAGACAAATCTGGATGCTTTTATTTTTGTTTTGGTTTGTTTTTGTTATTATCAATATATATCAGTTATTTCAAACTTAACCCACTTCTAAGATTTGCTGTAAAGCACGGGCCTGCTTCAGAAATCCCAGTATACGACTACACTCAATAAATCAGTGAAATTAAAAGAGTAATGATGTGTTGTATGGTTGTTTCTCCTGCAAGGCATTCTGTCAAAGCTGCTTCTCTCTCGACCTTTTCTACTTTTAATTATCCATCAAATCTTTATGTCCTCCGGCTACATACCCTACATCCACAGTGTTTCAGGAAACAGTAAAGAACCGTTTGCACAGAACAGTGAAAGAGTAAGCTGACTGTCTGGTTGTTGCCCATCTAATTGCTCTAAGTTTTTCACCCCCCTAAGTTCTTCCTCTTCATTCCATTAATTGACTTGTCTTACATCTCCTCTCTTGCCAGAGCAAGCTGGAGAGGGGCTGGATCTTTGTGCTAGTAATTGAATTTGGTGTGTTTCTCATTTTTTTTTCTGTTTCAGTGAATGAACACCAATCACAGAGTAATTTCAAATAAAAGAGCAGCGCTTTAACACCGGTGGACCTTTAACTTTGAAAAGATCCATTTAATGGGACATTTCAAGTGTCAAGTGCTGAGGATTTAGTTTTATTAGCAATTGTTTTAAAGGCTCAGGGTCAAGGTTTGGATATTATAATGTGATTTATCTCATTCTAGCTGCTGGATTTAACATCATTCACACACTAGAAAATGATACAATATGTGATAAAATATGTCTAGACACTTACTTTTATTTGATGTTGTTTTAAATCCAAATACTAAAGTTAATCTTAAGTTATTTTTTTTTATTCAAATCTAAACAGTAACATGGCGCTTACATTGTATTTTCAAGTGTAGTGTGTTAAACTGTCGCCTGCATGCAATGCAACATGTCTAGCTGTCTTTTTGCTGCGGCCTTTAGTGGCCAATGATGCAGAAAACTGTGGACAGTGACCTTTGGGCTGTAAAAGGCCTCAAATGACCTGTCCCAGCCCAAAAAGCTTGTAAAATTGCCCAATGTGTTTCCTGCGGATACAATATGGTTTGCTTTGCCACACATCTCCAAAACAGACATAATCATGGCCGCAAACACCACACTTAAACCCAGGAACAAAAGATTTCATATGATTTCAACACTCTGTCACTACATGTTGACATGTAAAATAATCAGAGGTCGATAAGCGTACACATGCTGGTGACCACATAGCGACATACTTCCTCATTAAAAACATGAGTGCAGGCATCAAATGTGAGCTCATGTAGTGAATGCTTCTGTTGTGTGGAGGTAAGTGAGGTGCTGACAGAGAAGAAAGAGGAGCAGTCTTCAAACACATCCACAGGCAGGTCATGCTCTCCATTATGGCCCTGCCAAAGGCCATATTTGTTGATTCATGGGCCCCAAAATCATTAATTTAAGTGCAAGTCAGTGGCAAAGAAACCTGAGAATAGTATTCAACACACATTCACATGCGCAACTGTGTACATGCATACACGTGTAGTTGGTGACACACATACTCAGGCAAAGTTATATGTGAACACACATGACCTGCATTGCATAACAAATGATGGCACTTAAATTTTACTTCTGTTTTGTTTATTTACTTCTGCTTGTAATGGATGGCTCGTCTTTGCCTGACAGCCAATCAGAAGGAGGCAGGATAAGTGTGGACACATTCCTTACAATTTGAAATTCCTTGTTAGACACAATCAACTACAGTACCACTACTGCTCACCTACACTTCACATCTGGGCGCCAATTAATATGCATCATAGGATATTCCTCAGGTTTATTGGTACATAAATCTGGTCCCCCAACTAACAACATTTATCTTATTTCTTTCACATCACCCCTTCTCAGTGAGTGATGATAGCATTGTTGGTGATTGGTAGCTATTTTGGTGCCTGTTTTCTCAGCCAAGAGGTACTACCCCCCCACCACCACCCACTCTCTTTGCAAACTAGACATGCATCAATGTTACGCAGCCCTCGGGAAAGAAATGACTTTTTGCTGACTGCTGTGCAGTCTGAATAACAGACACATTCCAATAAAGTTTTTTTTAATTATTATTAATGAACACTTGATGTCTGGGCTGCTGCCAAATGCATTTAGAAATTCTTAAGGAGCTCTGGATGGAGGCTTGGCAGACAGTTAGAAAATTGTAATGCAAGAGCTAAGGACAAACAAAATGTCTACTGTGCAGATTGTCTGTTTATATGTCCAGTATCGAGCAAAATCATTTTATGAGTTCAACAAAGTAAAAAAAAAAAAAAGGCCTTGGTTCAATTATAAAACCTAATATCATTTTAAAACATATAAATTTGACTTATTTAACTAACTCTCCTTCTCTCCCATATCTATTTTTTCTCGTTTAGGAAGGAGATACCATGAGATGAGCATCAGTTACAACCATCGGCTTGTTCATACAAATTTTCACACACATTAGAAAATATCCACGTCCAAACTTGTTGGAAACTTCCCATCTTTTCAAGACATCTCACTCTAAGAAATGCAATTCCTGCTGAGGATTGAGCTCTTTTTGAAAACCTGGTGCAGTAACATGGTGCTACAGAGTCCTGGCTTCACATCACCCAGCTGTCGTTTCCCTGCTGCCGTCGACTGCAGGAGGGGCAAAGCTGAACCAGCGGAACAAAATCATAAAACCATGCGTATCCTGGTCTGGTTTATGTTGGCACCAATGCGTTTACTTCTGCAGCTTAATGTCAGACTTTTTGTAAATATGACAACATGGACCTCAAAACTCAACAATCCACAGAGACCTTTTCAATGTGCTGTGCCAAAGGAGTTGTCCCAGTCTGCTGGGACAAGTTGGGACTGCAACTGCATCATTCAAACTAGTCAGGAAACCTCCCTAGTCTACTGTCTATCTTCCATTCCCTGGTGAACTGAGAAAAGAAATACAACAATTTGAAGATCTACGTCCACCTCCTCAAACCTCCGAACCTTAATTCACAGCGAGGGAAATGGAGCTGACCTCAAATCAGCCAGCTTACTGCATCAGCAGAGTATTTATTCAGCTTCTCCTTGTGTTCTTGTATGTGTTTAATGAACCGATATCATGTTCTGTTTGATTTTCTACAGCTGAAGCGATCTGAGTGCCACTCTGATTTTATTCATCCATCTGATTTTACATTTTATTGTAGCAGCTGTGCGTGTCTTATTATACCAAGGATTGATGTTTCAATTATCTATTTCTTGATCCTGTGAATCTGTGACTAATCCGTCTACATTTAAGTGACTTGCATTTTAAAGAACTTTTTTCCCACTTTATTAAAAAGGTGGACCTGAGGTGATGAAAATGTGCAGTAATATTGTGATTCAATTAGCAGCTTAACAGTTTGGCTGTTACTTAATATGTACAGTTTTGTACAGTGTGTGTGTGTGTGTGTGTGTGTGATATTTAGTCCCAATCGCTTGGTTATGGATACTGTGAAAATCTGAGGTGGAATAGTATTCACCCTTGGGTTGTACCATGGCATGTTACAGCAGTCGGCTTGTTTCTCTTGTTTGAATAAATTTGTTTTCACAGGAAGGTCAACGTGTGTTTCATCAGACATACTATACTGACATTGGTTGTGCTATTTGTAGATTTGAGAGCAACAATGAGTATTTTCACAAGATTAAAGTTTCATCACCACTAATGGCAGCTACAACAATAGAAAAATGCACTAAGAACGAATTCTTCCCAGTTTTCATGGTCTACCAATTCTCTCTCCTTCTCTCTCATAAACTCAGCCAGATGTTGCCCAGTTTTCTTCCTGAGGGGAAAGTAGGGGGATGGAGGAGGGAGGCAAAATGAGGCATGCTGGTGGTGGAGGAGGGGAAGGGGTCTTGAAATGTGGCTGAGCATGTTTTAAGTGTTTTTTGACACAGTCGCAACCTCTCCAGCATCCACCACAGTAACATTAGCTGGAACCAGAACACCTAAGTCTTCAGGTTTTGTTAGTGCTTAACATTAAATTATGTACAAGGCATTGACATACAGCTGTAGACTTTTAGATTCTAGCAAAATGGTGGCACAACAGCAAAGTGAAAGAAGGGTATTTTGTAGTTTCAATAAGCAGTAAACATTTCCTTAATTTGCACTTTTTATATATTTTTTTCTTTTAATAAATCATTGAGAAATAAAAACAAACATGTTCCTGCATTCTGGTCTATTTGTGATGCATAAACAGCAAAAAACATGCTAAAGTTACACATTTAAGCAGAAAAATCCTGCTTATTTAATTAAAAATAATGTATAAAAATTCTGTTATTCTGAACTACTTAAATATATTTATTTCTGTGGGGAAACTTTGTATTCTAGTCATATAAGTATCATTTTATTTTCCCTTTGTTTTCTGTTAAAGAAAACTATAACCTCTTTCAATGTGCACTTGTGAACTATAAATTATTCTATTTTAATCAGAGCCCTGCTTGCATGCAATAAATCTTAGGTCTGCGTTTCTGCAAGATTTATGTTCAACAAAACATGAAACACATCTGTGTTTTCGGGTGACTTTAGTCGAAGTGACTAAAAATCACACATTTGTGCCATGGCTGTAGGGGTACCTTCCTTCCCTTAGTTAAAAAAAAAAAAAAAAAACTGGTAGCAGGTTTGACAAACTGATGCCACTCAACGCTGCAGCATGATCAGCATGGTAATCTCCTTCTTATCTCGCTTGAGGTTAAGTCTTTGTTTTGGCATCCAGCCAGACATTCAGGTGACTGCCTGTTTCCAATCTTTTTAGCATCATTTTAATTACTTTACTTATTGTTTTTCTACCCCCAAAACCACACACACATACACACACGCGCGCGCACACATACAATTCTGTTCAGCGTAATTTACACAGTGTTTTCGCATTTGAATGCCTCAGGTGTGCAGTTAGGGAAATCTCCGCTAAACTATTGCGCCCTTTTGCTCCCTGACACTCAATATTGGTTGAAAACTCCAGATCTGTCGGGCCATCAGATTCATGCAGCATGTTTTGAGATAGTGCTCCATAAAATAATAATTAGGCCTACCACAACAACCGTAATGCGCGCAGGCCTTCGGTGATGAGAGCAGCTTGTGTAAGCACACGATACGGACCTGCTTGACATGATTTTTCATGAGTGGTAACTTGAGCTGCTGTCGGTGAAAATCCAGACTCTGCTCTGGTATGGATAGGGTAATAGCCTCGAGTGCTTTATAAGTTTATTTTAGGTAATAGAGACGCTTGTTTTGTTACAGCCTGTTCCGCCTCTCTCTCTCTCTCTCTTTCTCTCTCTCTCCTGTTTTACCTTTGCTGGAATTCCTTGCTTGTTGAAAGTTGGTGGCTGGAAGAAGAAAAGACATTTGAGTGAAAATATGAGGCGCATGCGCGATATGGAGTACTTTTTTAAACGTCTCGCATCCGTGCGGCAGTGTGTATGAGAGGAGGTGACTGGAGCAGGTGAGGGAGGCAGAAAAGGGAGAGAGAGAGGGCTACTTTTCAGCACTTCAACGCAGGCAGACGCACACATACAGCGTGGGAGCACGACGCACACGGAGCCTCAGCAAAGCCGCCGTTGTTCACACGCTGTGTCCTTTTGCTCCCCCCGCCGTCACCGTGCGTGCTCACCAAGCCGCACTGTTTGGAGATCAGCGCGCAAAGGTTTCCTTCTCTCTCTCTTTTTTTTTATTTTTTGGAGCATACAGTCTGGAGTCGATGCTGTTTTTTCCCTAATTTTTTTGGGGAGATGACTACATTTTTGTGGGTGAAGACTGTAAACTCTGGCTGAGGAATTGTCAAAGCGGTTCTTGCGCAGAATGGAAGGTAAATTAACAAGTCGTTTGCGGAGAGGATCTCCCACTGGATCTTTCCGCAGGTAAAAGGCGCTATGACCTGACCGTGTGAGCGGCTGGATTCCATGTTCATGGCGGGATGTTGCACGTTTTTGTTTTGATATAGTTTATCTTTAATCAGGATTTTTTTCACTTGATAGGGAGTTGAACGATAGATTAAAATTGTATCGTTAATATCTTAGGTCTTCACCGTGGTTCTTTGGGTCATCGCGGATGGGTTATGTGTTGATTGCTACCAGGACAGCAAAGCACTTAGAACTTAAAGGGGAATGACGCTTTTCTCACACCTTTTTTTGAACTTTTCACATGTCCCGCTGCTTCACATCAGACCTTTAAGCTGCTAAGCGCACGGAGCTCTTACAGGGTTTTCAGGGCGACCGTGGTCACTAAATCCATAAACCTGAATTACACGCTCACGCACATCAAGAACATTTCGAGAGATCCGGATAAAAAAGACTTTTACCTTCAGTGCAGCAGAAAAAAAGAAAATCTGAAATCCACCTGGCCTGCAGTGGGATTATTGGGTTGATATTATCCGCAGTGGATTACAACTTCTAACGGACTGGTTCCCTGGTGAGTAGCATGCAGGTCTCCTGGTTGAATAAATTTTTGATTCAACGGGTAGTCTTTTAACAATGGAAATGTGTGTATCAGTCGAATGATTTTTTTTTCTTTTGGGGGGAATTAATACTGATTCTTGGATGCAGATGAAAGTTCTTGACAGTTGTGATGTGTGAATTATGCATACCCCCAAACCGCCCACCCACCCCCTGCAATCCATTCTCCACTGTTCGTGACTCATGTCTTTGCAAACAACTAATTCTGCAAAAATTTGCCACAATCTTTTATGAAACACGTATATGACATATAGTTTTGTCTTTTGGACATATGTAATATCCTCTGTGCTGCTTCATCATCAAATCTTTGTTCCTGGCTCCCTCTCCTGGCTTTTTGTTAACACCAGAACAGCAAGAAATTCCTTTTGTGCTGTTAAATGCGCATCTCATTCATTAAGCTGCGATGCCTCGTAGCAAGAACATGGGGTGGGTTTCCCCCTTTATCGTAATCAAGACCCCCACATATCCGCATCTCCAAACTTTATTGTGAATATCGGTCTCCATCGGGTTGAAGACAATTTAGTGTTCGTTTAACAAAAAGCCCAAAGTAGGCTACTTTAACTAAATAAATTACCAAAGTTTAAAAACATACAATTTTGTAACACGATAGGTTTGATTGCAAAATAATTTGGCATTTTTTAAGAGCAAAAATAAAACAAACAAACAAACAAAAAAACAAAGAACGAATAATCTGTAAAGCTTAAATGTAGCCAAACGCTTGTTTTATTGTAAAAACTTTTTTTCTTCCACATAAAAATCTGTAAAAAGTTTGAATCTTCAACACAGCAAAAGAAGCGCCTGACGTTTAATCATCGGGACGATATTATTCTAATTGTTCTCTTAAATTTTTTTCAAATCGATGCCATTTTTTACACATCTGTCATTCGACTTGTTCTTATGACTGTTTTGCTTGGGTCAAATCGTTTCCAGGGGTCACTGAAGAATGATTTACACGCGGCTATGATGAACCTGCTAAATGTTGGCAGAAGTTACAGAATGATAAAATTAGTGTGCATTTTATTGTATATATAT
>JBAMHX010000015.1:11519185-11533147 GCA_037177515.1 Pseudomugil tenellus
TATATATAATTTCCCAAACTATCGCTGCGTCTAGTTTGACTGGTCCGACCTTCAGGAAAAATGAAGACAGCATCGCCCATTATTGATTATTTGAATTTGTATTTAATTTAGAATCAGAATTACATCTCAGTTCATGCAGATGAAGCGATCTACTTGGCAAGAATTAAATACATTAATTACGTAATTGTTGGCCTCAGTTATTCGTAAATTATTTCTTTAAATCTGCTTCCTCTCGGGCGTGACAGCTCCAATTACCAGTTTAAGATCGGTGTAAAACCACCGCCCTCAGTGGATTATTGCTCTTAATTTGTGTGGAAGAACTGCAAGAATCCTACCATAACCTCAGCAATTATTACCGAGACTGCACGCAAAATATATGCCATGTGTGTTGCGTGTGGAAATTAGAGGGTGTGCGCGCGCTGGGTGAACTTGACTTTGTCTTTAATGAGTTTTACGCAGGCTCAGGTCCCAACAACTTCACTCTGGAAAATAAAAGAGCGTGACAAATTACAACGGTACCCAGTCCCTAAATTCAAACTCAGCCTTAATGGAAGCTTGGCGCATCGGTCCAATGCGCACATTTAGGGGTCATTATTTAAACTCGTTTTCTGCCTTAATAGCAACCCAACGCCATAGGCCATGAAGTGCTTTATAGATAGTTGACTTTCTTCTTCTTGCCCCACCTCCATATTTCCACATATTCATATCTATTTAAAAAAATCAAATTATCATCATCATCCCCTCCTGACATCCAGATTAACTGAAAGAACACAATTATTGTCTTAATTTGTTTTCTGAACGAAAAGATGGGTAACATAAATATTTAATACTATTTAACCTAAAATGGAAATTGTTTTATTGTGGATCATTCTTTTTTTAAATATCTAAATGATTTTGTATAAAATTTTATTAACCCCTAATAGAAGTAATCATATTAAGCTCATTGTGTGAACCCGTTGATATACACACTTAATTTTTTTAGGTTTCACAGAAGAAATATGAACTTTTAATCTTGCAAACGCTGCTAAAGATGGATATATAAATGGAATAAAAATGAGCTGATTGTAGGTTTTAGATATTTTATGATTTTGCATGAGAAACCAATGTCCCACACACTCCCCATCTGACCTGATGTCCCTTAGTCCTTCTGCATAAATATTTCTCAAAAGGTATATTTCAGTAATGTGTCAAGCTGGAATTTGATGGTCATTGTGTTTTCGCTGACTGCATGTCTATCAGTCTTGTATGATTCACACCTGTTGCCAAATGAGGCTCTGACTCGCCTCCCGGCCCTCATAACACACAGGCGCGCGCACACACACACACACACACACACACACACAAACAAGATTGACTTGTTGCATGGGTAGATAATGAAACACAATTTTTAAAAAATGTATCCTTCTACATTTTGATTAAAATATGTTTCTGTGCATTCTGCATGAAATACAATAAATTCCGTGTAACATCAAACATCCAGACATGCAAGCAGACTGATGTTCATCTTGCTCTTTTTTTCCTCCCACAGATCTGTGTCAGTATGAACCTGGGACTAAGCTTTGTGTATCGGCCAGTTTGCTGGCCCTTTGGCAGCTTGTTGGACTCCAGACACTGTGTATTTGCCCTCACGCTCCTCACACTCCTCATGCAAGTGGTGGTAGAGGCCAACTCCTGGTGGTATGCATTCATTTCCTCTGTACAGGGCTTTTGTGCCTTAAATTGTTCAGTGTGGTAATGTGTTTTCTATCAAATGAGAGGAGATTTCAGCTTTCAGACATTATTTTCATCTCTGCTCCTCCAAAACAATTTGATTTAATTTTGAAACAGCACAGCAGTGGCTAAAAAGGCTTGATGGGAGCTACAAATTGGGAGTGCCACTGATTTGATTGTTTTTTTTTTTTATTTTTACTGAGTTTAGGAGATAGTTTGATGTGTGTGCATATAGTTGCATACCATGCTGACAGTAACGCATAGCTTCTTTTGAGAACATTTTACTCCCATTTAACATTTTTTCTTCATTTTTCACCAAACCAGAATTATAAATATTATAGAAAATATATGGGCATAAAAAAGAGGTGGTTAAGAGTAATGTATATTTTTGCTCTAAAAGGTCCACAGGATTCTTGATATCAAGGGATGGTATACTTTAAAAATGAAAAACACTACTTCAAGCAAATCTTTCCCTTTCATGATCAAAGCAAGTAACATGATAAGGTGAAGTTTAAATTGCCTGTTTGTAATGTGCAAAGGAGGATACTCCTCTAGGTTGAGTTTATTGTGGTTCTAGATTAAAGTTTAAATACTTAAGATCCCAGATCCAGCTGAGGTGCAAAGATTCTTTGGAAAATCTTAGTTTGAAGCTTGGGTTGTGTGTGTGTGTGTGTGTCTGTGGCTTTTAGTTTCCTCCAAAAGTGAATGTACATGTGAATGACTTGCCATTGAATGTTGTATGTGTGAGATGTCAGCATGTGTTTGAGTGCACAGACACTGTTTTCTCTTCCTGCTTTGGGCCTATGTGTGTAATGCTGCGTATATGTGGCCTGTGCATTCATTTCGCGCTCCTGTGCTGCTGAGTTTCTTCAGTCGATCAGGTTTCACTGGGGGCTAATTGTGTCTCTCTGGGGGCTCAGAGATGGGCTGCTCTAATTGTCCTGTGGCTTGGAACCAGATGCGCATGCTGGTGGTGTTCCTCTTTCTTTCTCTCTACTCTTTCGAATAGAACAATTACTTGAAATGAAGAGTTTACTATACTCCCATAAGACCCTCCAAAATGGTGCGCATATATCCAACTTGTCTATTGGTACCTAACTATAAGTTACGATAACTTCAGACCTCAAGTCACAGCCTAAAACATCAGTTAAAGTTAACAAAATTGTTTATTGGTTAGTAAAATCTAGGTTTTTTTTAAATTTTGAAATGACTGAATCCTTGTTGTTGTCAAAAAGCTATAAACTGATCTAAACACACTTTGCTAGAGCAGCTTTCAGGCATATAATACAAACCTACACGTAGTGCGTAAGAGTTTTATTCATTTCTTGTCGTTGCTTTTTCTTTCAATGTACTCTTCTTTCTTCTGTGTTTAATTCATGCTTCACTGTTCTCTTTCATAATTGTGTGCTTAAATTAACTGTAATAATTGACTTCTTTTTTTTCAGCAATAAAAAATCTACTAGTAGTTAATGCGTTTAGATTTCATTTGAACTATTCTCAAACCTGTCAAACAGTCACAGCAATGCAAACTTGCAAACAAGTCTTTCAGTGACACATGAGTTAAAACAATGTACTGTGTCCCCCGTCTCCCCCCCACCAGGTCTCTAGCCATGAATCCCTTACTGATCCCAGAGGCCTACATCATCGGCGCCCAGCCTCTGTGCAGCCAGCTGGTGGGCCTGTCACAGGGCCAGAAGAAGCTGTGCCAGCTGTACCAGGACCACATGCAGTACATTGGTGAAGGTGCCAAGACGGGTATTAGAGAGTGCCAGTACCAGTTCAGGCATCGGCGCTGGAACTGCAGCACTGTGGACAACTCCTCTGTTTTTGGACGGGTCATGCAAATAGGTAAGAAATGTCCAAAAATTCTGAGATATGCATATATATATATATATATATGAGAAAGAGAGAGAGAGACTTACAGCTTGCAGCTTTACTGCACATTAAATCTGAATATTATTATCCATCGATCCATTATCTACCACTTATTCCCGAACAGGGTCGATGTCTTGTGATGGTCGCTGGTCCATCACAGGACAACACACATAGACAACCACAAACACACACGCACTCACTCCTACGGGCAACTTAGAGTCCCCAATTAGTCTATTCTCAAGGTGCATGTTTTTGGACTGTGGGAGGAAGCCAGAGTACTGGGAAAGAACCCACGGTAACACGGGGAGAACAGGCCGCCGTCCGAGCTGGGGATCAATCCAGCAATCTGCTTCCTGTGAGGCTACAGAGCTAACCACCGCGCCACCTTGCAGCCTGGAATTTTTTATATATTTTCTCACTGAAATCTTTTTGTTGTTTGTTTGTTTGTTTGTGTGGGCTTAAAATGTATGGCAGTGCTGATTCTCAGCAGCTGTGTGAAGGGAATAGTTGGTTGGTGAGGTTGCTGGATAAATCACATGTGGCTTTGGTCTGATAAACCAGCCCCTGACACGGAGCAAGAGGGAGGCAGAGAATATGTTCTTACCCTGATGAATGGGAGACAACCTAACTCACACACATGTACACACACACAGGAATGCAGGAATGCAGACTGGACTATGACTACCCCCCCATATTTACGAATGTAAATGGATCACAATCTCAAATTGTTTAGATTTCAAATAATACAAATGGTGCTCATATTTCTATAACGTTTTTTTTCACCCCAAGTCCTTATGTATAAACTCATAACTCAGAGAAGTTGTAAGGAAAAAAACTTTTCCAGCCCAATCAGAAATGTCATATTTGTCCAGACTATTATATTTTATTGCAACAAATACAACTGATGTCTAATTCAGTTTCATTTTAACTTAAAAAATAGTTTCCTTTACTTTGAATAATATTAGTGTTTGTTTAGTTTTAGGTGGTAGTGGTGATGGGGGGGTTGGGATTCTTTCATTTCAATGTAATCACATGAAAGTTTGAAACATCCTAAGACATCGGAGGGGTAACTGAACCCTGTTAAACGTAGCAAGGCTTTCTTAACTTAAGCTGTTTTGGCAAACGTTACATTTCATTTCAAAGATAATAGTTTTCCCAACACTTCTTATCAGCTTTTGTTGCTCCTAAAATGTTTCTTCGCCGGATAAAGACAGCGAGTGTGACAGCAGATTTGACTAATCCTGTCCCAGACAGGAGGAGGCGTTTTTGAAACGAAACGAGGGGTAATAAAAAGAATTAGAGCAAATAAGAGCAGAAAATGATTCTGGCACACTGGTTGGGGCTAGATGTGTAAATTTGTAAGATAATATTTGTTTTACCAGTTGATACGCCTTCATTTGCAACCATTTAACTTGTTAGGTGGACATTAGCGCTCTCAACTTCAAACTTGATACTTTTAACCATGATACCCAAGAGGGCCATTTAAACCTGACAAGTTCTATAGTTAATAATATGTTCGGATCCGTTAAGATTTCAGCCAAGTTTTAGATTGATTATTCTGTACCATTTCTTTTTTTTTAAAACAGTTTGAGTAGATACAAGACCAGCAAGGTCACTGAGATTAACTAGCAAATCACAATCAATTAAAAATATCATATTTATTCTTCGCTTTGCAATTAAATGCACAATGGCTCCCATGGCAACAAGATACACGCAGAGTGCTTTGCTGTCAGAGCAACACTTTTCTCAGCAGTTTTACTAACATGAGTCCACAGATCTACATGTGTTCTTCATTTTGCTAAGAATTTATGACTCCCTTTCTTTATCAGCGAAATGGATGCATTTTCCTGATTGTAATGTGCCTGGGAGCGAGTTATATGTCCAACATATGTTACCAAGGGGATGTAGACAAGTTAAAATGACCATTTTCATAACATCATCAAGTCCAGCTCAACATAGCCCTCTAACATCTAGATCCCCGTCATGATGCTTCCTCTGGACATTGTGTTTGAAATGGAATATATTGTTTTTAAAACTAAAGTAAATAAAATGTTGTTTTATTTGGACTGTTGATCAAATTAGATTTGAATAAAAAGCAAAAAAAAAAAAAAAAATTCTGGATTTTTCACATCTGGTGTGCATAGTTTAAGGCTGCCTGGCGTATTTGAACCTGCCTCCAAAAACTCTTCCTCATAGAAACTTCATCAGCAATCTGTGGTTATGTCTCTTCAAACCGAGCCAAGTAAACATGTCCTCTGCTCTATGGTTGTCTGTTAGTGTGAGATTTAAGCGGGAGCTCCAGGGGGGCTGGTGCGGTTGGATTCAGACTCTCCCCTGCACATCTTGGCTCCCTCCCTGGTTGCGGTACATTAGAGAGGACGCAGCCGCATGGAGGATGACAGTTTGTCTGTCCACAGTTAGACTATTATGCCAATATCCTCAGACTGGATTAAAGGTTGTACTCAGCTAATAAATCCCTCACTCTCTGTGATCAGCCCTGTTTCTGCCAATTTCCCACCTGGATACTTTCGAAGGTTTTGTTGTCATCTTTTTTCTTTTTGACATTTTTTTTTTTAATTTTGTATATTTTTTCCCCGTTTTGTTTCCTGTTTCATTCAGTATTGATGTCCTTTTTTTTCTTGGCCCATATGTCTTCTCTAACCATCTGTTATCGTCATTATAGTGCATTTTCTAAAGGATTGGCCCTGCAGGTATATGAACTATGCATTTTTATTGTAAACCTACTTTTCTGTCACTTTGTGGAGTGATAAGAAAAATTCTATGTACATGTTTGTTTTTTTTTTTGTTTTTTTTTTAAAAATATTTCTCAAACTCTTGTCGTTGTGAATGAAATGCTGAACAGATATATAGTTGGAGTGACTCAGTCATGACATATGAAGCAAAAGAGCTCCTGTCACTTTGTTTGGGTGCAGTGGCAGCTGCTTGTTAGGGAAGATCTTGGACAATGAGGGTGCTCTGTTCTCTCTGGCCCATAATAGCAAACTACGTTACATTGGTCAACATATGAGTGGCTAGCTAGGATAAAGTATGCAGTGACGCTAAGACATATTTTATTTCAAATAAATACATAACCTGCACTTAATTAACACTATCATGTGGTACATGATGTGCACAATGCAACATGATGCTTGTGTTTGTGTATCCACAGGCAGCCGAGAAACTGCGTTCACTTATGCCATCAGCGCAGCAGGGGTTGTAAACGCAGTGAGCCGTGCCTGCAGAGAGGGGGAGCTCTCCAGCTGTGGGTGCAGTCGTGCCGCTCGTCCCAAAGACCTTCCCCGAGACTGGCTATGGGGCGGCTGTGGGGACAACCTCAACTATGGCTACAGATTCTCTAAGGAGTTTGTGGATGCTCGAGAGAGGGAGAAAAGCTATCCCAAAGGCACATACGAGAGCGCACGCCTGTTGATGAATCTTCACAACAATGAGGCGGGAAGGAGGGTAAGACATCTAAGCTCTTCACACATCCGCTGTGATTGTAGTCGCTAGATAAGAAAAAAAAAGATGGAAATAGAAAAAAACAAACTCCAAATTGAGACTGACTGGTGAGAGAACGACAATAAGGGATGTCTGGAAGTGAGACAATCTAGGTCAGTCAGAAAGGTCTCCCCTGATCATCTGTGTAACAGCTTCGTCTGCTCAGTCTTCCTACAGCTTTGATCTGTAGGGAGATGGAGTCATAGGAGACAGCTCTGGGGTTTTCCCCATTCCAAACATCTTGAATCCACCTCAAAGGAAATGTAATGCCAGATATCTGTTGCCAGGCTGTTCTCTTTCAAGTTAAACAAATGAGTGGACAATGTTTTATTCTCTGCAGCATTCGAGACACATCCAGGATCGGTTTTTGTCCTCCATAGTAAAGTGATTCCTTATGAGAGCATGAGCAACGTACACAAATATTTATACGGACAGAAGAAGTTCACCATATGAAGGATGTATTTGGGCATGGTTTTTCTCTGCAGCTTTGCTAAACTAATAAGCAATTTTGTTAGGTCATCTGTTTTATGAACACTTTTCTCCTCTTCCCTCTCATTTTTCTAGACTGCGTCAGATCTCGCCCACGTGTCCTGCAAGTGCCACGGCGTGTCGGGCTCATGCAGCCTGAAGACCTGCTGGCTGCAGCTAGCCGACTTCCGTAAGGTGGGCGACGCTCTAAAGGAAAAGTACGACAGTGCCGCATTCATGAAGCTCAACTCGCGTGGAAAACTGGTGCAGATGCACAACATGTTCAACGCTCCCACAAGCCACGACCTGGTGTACATAGAGTCCAGTCCAGACTACTGCTTGAAGAACCAGAGTACGGGGTCCTTGGGCACAGTGGGGCGCCTTTGCAACAAGACATCGGAGGGCATGGATGGGTGTGAGCTGATGTGCTGTGGCAGAGGTTACGACCAGTACAAGGCCCAGATTGTGGAGCGCTGCCACTGCAAGTTCCACTGGTGCTGCTATGTCAAGTGCAAACGCTGCACCAAAATCGTAGACCAATTTGTCTGCAAATGAGAAGAGTAGTCCTGCAGATGATGGCTGTGCATCTGTGTATGTTCATGAGCAGTGAAGCAAAGCAGTGGAACAAAGAGAGAATGGAACAAAGAAACTATATAAATTATATTTATAGAGTTAAACAATTATTTCATTGCAAAAGACAGTCTTTTTTTTTCTTTTTTTCCCTTTTTTTTTTTTTTAGAAAAGAAACTTATGTCTTGAGAAACTGAGAGTATTGTGAAATATTTATTTCAAGATTATGTTTTATTCTAGCCCAGTCATCCCCAGCCAGTTTTTAAATATTTTTTAACCTTTTCAAGTGCCTGAGACTGGCTGGAAACTGATTACATCCCCTTCAGTTTTCTTATCAAATGGGTCATGGTGATGCAAAATTGGACTCTTCCTCCTATTTTTTTCTGCAACAGTTAAGTACGTTTTATATCTGTAGCACTGCTTTTTCACTTATTTGTTTAAGAATGACTGAGTTGATAAGAGAATGCATGTGTGCTGTGGGTGTACCGTCAAAGGGGCCAGCTGACCAAGCCAGAATTCACAAAGACCACTTGCCCCCGCTCAGCCCATCTGCAGTGAAGGACATTGTTGGTTTCTGTATATTATGCAGGACAATGACCAATAAAATAGCAATATTAGTTTTGGGGGGACTGGGCCATTTTTTTTCACCTGTCCCAAAGGTGGGAAGATTCCCCGGGTGCTGGAACAAGCCCTCAACCATTATGCACTTTGATACAGAAGCTTTAACCTGTCTGTATGTGTCTGTTTAGCTGTTACCAGTATATACATATTATATCCTACATTTTTCCGTATTAGTTCAGATTATCCATTTAACATTATTCCACAGTACGTATCATGGTTTGAATATATATGGGCAACATTGTGGTTAAATGGTGACATATTCAGTCTCTCTGTATATAGTATCTCTATCCAACCAATCAATAAACTGTATTTATTTTCTTTTAGCCAGAGAAAAAAGGAAAAAAAATCTCCACAATCAACGACATACCCAAGTTTTAAAACCACATTAGAGTTTAGGTTCTCACTGATGCAGCTCTTCACTGGTTTTGTAAAAGGGAATTGCACCTTATTGTTTTAAAACCTTTCTTTTTTTCTAAAGTTCTCAAATTTTCATGTTAAACACATTGAATCCTTACATTTTCCAGCACCACTCAGATAACTGCCCACTATCCCTGTAATTATTCTCCAGTACAGAACTTGTCTCTATCAGTTCAGATATGTATATTTATAAGCTTCTCTAAGAATTTGAGGATTATTAAACATAATTTGTTATAGCTGATATTTTGTTACTTTTTACAAATTGCCTCAATGCTCTACTTTGTTTCAATAAATATTAAATGTAAAAACCAGCAGAGATGTTTTTAATCACAGTATTCTTTGACATTGTCTGACTTTTGAGTTCACTAATACTTTAAAATAAATATTCTTTGTATTCATAATTAAAATAAGATTTAATCACTTTGTAAAAATATGATACCACGTTGAAGTGTTTCTAAGATATTCAGTCATCTCTCACAGGCCAATTATGTGACAGGCATTGAAGCCTACATTGGACGGTCACAGTTTTAGGTATGTAGTGTGTAAAGACAAGAAGATTTTGTTTAAGCGCTTTGGAAGATAGCCTGAATATCAGGTGTCTCTCTCTGGGGAATGGCTGAGGTTATAATATAATTGCTCTTCAATGATCCTGTGACAGTGGAGTGGTTAATGGGATGATTAATCATTGTGTCAGGAGAATGAGACCAGGGAGCATTTATAAATGGAGAAATTGGGATGTCTGGAAGACTGGCCCTCGTCAGATGCTGCTGGAGCTTGAGAGGAGACACAGAAAGCAGGAGATTGGGTAAGGAGAAATGGAAGATTACACCAGGGTTGAATGAAAAGCAGGTAACAAAGTAATAGGCTGAGAAAGGAAACCCCAGAGAAAGGGGGCAAAAAGAAAAAGCTAAAACACTACTATTCCAGTTTAAACGATCCTGACATTGACAAATATTTACCCTCGTAAAATGATACTGACTTTAGGAGCACATCCCAGATGTGACCCTGCCATTTCAGTCTGAATATTTGCATGTGTGCCCATTTTTTTTAAAAAAAAGTCTGCAACATCCCTATAGTGTTTACTTTTCTGATTGGTATCATAAAGGCTAGTGAGGAAAACCAAGAAAGATACAAGGATAGTCAAATAGTGAGAGACGGAGAGTGAGAAAAATTTTTTAAAAGAAGACTCAAAAGGCAAGCCAGCCCGGCGAGTGGTTTTACATGTTTGAACCGTCTGTCAGCAGCGAGGTTTATAGGAATATGAAATCACAGCTCTGCTTTGGATTTAGTTCCTACAGGGAGGTTGGGTTGTGCTTGTCAAGGCTCCTTCAGAATGATTGACTGACTTCACACCAGCAGGGTTCGACTAGCTGAAATACAAAACAAAAATCAGAGTGCATGGCTGGTTGATGGGAACCTGACACCCACAGGTGCACAGGTACGAAAGCTGACACACATGCAGGGGAAGAGCCGTAGATAATTCTAAATGTTCAAACAACACCCACGCCCTCTCATTTTCTTCAAGTTTGACAGCTCATGTGGGTAACCATAATATTTGTGTATCTGTCCAGCAACAGCCTATTTTTTTTTCTTTTTTTTTTTTGTGGTCACTTAGTCATAGTGTAGGATTTAGACAGAAATATACATCTACTGGGTGTTTACTGGGCTCCCTGTGTTGCGCAATAATGTTCTGAGACAAAATCAAACTCGTTACATGAAGACAGGAAGATTTCAGTTATATTCAAGAAACTTGCAAATGCTTGGTCACTGATTTGTTGAAAGGAATTATCCAGCGTTACAGAAACACATATGCAAGTTAGCGTAAAATTATTATTTTGACTTGAGAGGTGACGATTTGGTGTGTGTCTGCACCATGTTTTAACCAAAGAACTGGTATCCGTCCGATATTCACAACCCATATTTGTGGAAAGGGTGAAAGAATGCAGATTTTTCAAAAGGAATTCAGAAGTAGGTCAAGTAGGACAGATACTCATTGAGCTAATTAAAAGCATTTAATTTTTTTTTCAAGATTTGTTGACCAACAGAGATCATTCCAAGTGGAAAATATTAAAGAGTCATCATTGATCGAGGAAAAGACAGTCACTGCTGTCCAGAATGAACACTGCTGCCTTTGAGTGAAAGAAAACACTGGATTTTAATACATGAACTGTGAAACATGGGGGTGTTAGTATCATGGTCAGGCTTTGTTTTCTATCTGGGTCAGAATAGGTTGTGATATTTCATGGAAAAATATATTATCAATTATACTAACAAAATCTACAAGAACATGCCAGAACATCTGCTGGCGAAGAGATTCTCAACATAAAGTGAGTCACGAGAGCTGCTCTGAGCACACATGTTGCTTCTCAGTATAATGATTAAATAAACACAAAGATTATGTTTTCAGATGGTCATGTCTAAGTGCTGGCTTCAGTTCAGCAGCAATGCTATGAAATGAGCAGTTTGCATGAGGAACCCTACTGAAAACTTTTTGTACAGCAGGATGTGTGAAAACTCCCCCAAGCTGGTGATCAGGGCTGATCACCAGTCACTGGAACATTCTGTTGCATTTATTTCTGCACAAAGCTTCAAACCCTATTCTAAGAATAAACAGCTGTATTCATTTTTCACTTACAGATAACTGTACTGCTTTTCCTCTGTAAATAGATTAAGTGAAATATAATATCTATATGCTTAGGCTAAGTCATTGCATTTACTATTCTGCATTTGTTCTTTTGTCATACTTTCTCATAAATCATCATGATGATGATGGACCAAACAGGCATTATACAAACTGAGGTTTTCAGAGATTATTGAGAAATTTAAATCTATTCTTCTTGCACTGCATTAAAACTGTTCCAGGGCTCCTCGGGACGATAACGTGACAAGCTGTGTTTACCTAAAACAAAGCAGCCGGTTGATATAAGTTGGTATATTATGCTGCAGCCTGACCAGCTGACCACAGCCCCTTATATTTGAGAATAGTATATTCGTTACTGCTCTGGAAAAAGCCAAACTCATTTTTTTTCTACCCTGCAATACACCATGCTACACCGATGTAAGACGTTTATGCCACATTTTACCATCTGTAAAACAAAATCCCAGTTCGAACTCTGGTCTATGCACCTTTTTTCAGTATGCCACATCATGGTTGGATGAAGACTGTGGTAAGCTATACCAGTAGTTTTATCCTTATGTATGCCACTACATGACATTATGACAGTAATAAAACTGTCACTGTAGAAAACACCTAATGTATTTTTGAATTGTGGGCAAGTAGATATATGCAAAAGAGAATCTAAGTATTGTAAAGCATAAAAAATGTGCTGCCAGTGCAGTTGTCTGGCAAAGCTCATCTCCTCCAAACCAAAGCAGAGCTTGTTCCATTTCCCGGCTTTTGCTGTAAAACAACATGTGGGCCAAAATGAGAGCACTTCACAGAGATGTATTTAAGGCTATTTGAGATTGTGGTTGGTTTTTTTATGTTTTTTTTTTCTGGGCAAAAGAGGCCCCAATTCTGTGACGTCACAAACTGTCTGGACTGGATCAGAGGGACTGGTCGGTGCCGTATAGTTACTCCTCTCCTCTCTCTGCCAGTTTTATTGCAGGGTCCCCAGAAAAACAAAACAAACAAACAAAAAAAAAACACTGATCCCACAAAAACTTCAATGACTCAGAGCTCATAGCGAAATTAGAAAGATTAAGCGCAAACGTCCCAATTTCACCATTTGCATAACAAAATCTTTGTGTAAAGAGGAGAATTATAAGGAGAGAGGGACTGCCAGTGGAAATCACCACCAGCTTAATTACAGCTTTTTCACGTTTGTATCAGATGCACATTCATCTGGTTGATCTAGTTATAATGACAACCCACTGAAGAAATAATTCAATGCTACACTTATTACAACTTGTGGTACAATATAAAGTTGCAAAGCATAATGATGTACAGTCATTATAGCTGACAAAGTAAACACAAACTGTACTGTTTGCAAGTGCATTGATGAGTAAACACATCCATCTTTATGCAACAGTTCTGGATTATAATATGCTGTTCTGATTAAATGTAATGCTTAATTTTAAGTTAGCTTTCAATGAATGTAGTTGCTTTGATTTACTGACCAGTCCTGAGAAAGGTAAACAGTAAACATTCATGTTGAATATTTCACTCTGACATTAGATCTGTTGAACTCATACATTTAGTGCATTGTGTTTCTACATGCAACAGCTCTGCTCTTGCGCTTCCCCCTTGTCGGTTGCATGTAGGAGTTGTGTACTTCCACTACCATTGCATCATCAGTGTACATGAGGTATATCACACAATGAGACATGTTTACAAGCAGCCCAGAAGAGTATATTGGGTCTTCATTCTTGCCTTTTCAAACATTCCTGCTGTGTGTGTGAGTGTGTGTGTGTGTGTATGTCTACCCCACAGGGAGCTGAATGCTAGGTCAGAGCCAGTAGCTGAGTAATTCTGTCAGCCTGCTAAGCCTTCAAGGATTACACTAAAGTGGTCCCCTGGGGTTACATCAGTGCAATTTTGCCTTGTTATGGCCAAAGAAAAGCCCAGTTATTGAATTTTCTCATGCTCATCCTGATTCTGCAGACTTAATTCTGATATCATTTCATTATAGGTAAACACTTTATGGTGGCATTGGGGTTAAACACATAAGGATCAAGAAAAATCCATCCAAAAATATTCTCAATATTCTTTAAATCAGACTGTTCATAATGGGCTGGAAGTAAAATCACAGAAAAACTAAAACCATCAGAGAATATATATATATATATATATCTATATATATA
>JBAMHX010000015.1:11533247-11543383 GCA_037177515.1 Pseudomugil tenellus
TGAAATCAGACCTTGCCTGATGGGCGAGAAGTAAAAGCCCAAAAAAACTAAAACCATCACAGCGTATATATATATATATATATATATATATATATATATATATATATATATCAACATTTAAGAACATACAAAAATACTTTTCAAAGTACAACAACATCCCAGCCTGTATGTCAATGTGGGGTCTTTAAAGGTTCAATTTGAGCTGCAGATAATGGTTCCATTTGGTTTTATCCGCAGCTTCCACACTGGTCTTAACTGTGTTTCCCATATGGGTTTCAAGTTGGATTCCATTTGGGACCCATGTAGCCAGCCCGCGTGTGCTTTTAGATTTGCCCACAAAGGACATATGGGGCCCAAGTGACTGAAAACAAATGACACCAGCAAAAATGGTCCACTTCAAACCCATACCCACTCAGTATTCACACTGCACAAATTTAACCCCACATGGACATGCTGAAGCATATTGGGCTACAGGGACCCTGTGCAACCTGTTAAGCAACATAGAATAATAGGGAATGCTTCTAGTGATTCTTTTTTTATTATTTATTTTTGTGGTTGTGTTTTCTAAAATGCAGTTATTTTTCAGTTTGGTGTTTCTATGTCATTTGGTTTTTCTGAATAATTGTATTTTGTGGGCTACTGTAGAAAAATATGGATGAAAAACTCACATACACAACAGTAAAGAACAATGAGCAGATTTTTTGATACTTGCAACGATTCTTGTAATGTGAAAACATTAAATATTCTCAAATTCTCTTGCAACCATCTGAGTTTTAAAGTAAATCACATAGAGAAATTAATTTGTACTCTTTTAAAACATTTAAACATGATGGACATAACTTGCCATACTAATGACACAATTACCGTATCTTTATATGAGGAACGCAAACTGGGTAAAAAGCAAGCAACATTTTTGTCCTACACACTGTATATGTGTAAGACAAAAATGATAGTTGACTTAGAGACGAAGTCATGTGCTTGGATGATTGCATTAATGAAGCATTTCAGCTAAGTGTTGAAGAATCTTGGCCCAGCTCTTCCACTACACAATCCACTGCAGATACCAATACTCTAACGAACAGAGAAATAACAGTGATAACAATAATAATGATAATGTAAAATGTGTTCCATCTGCCACAGACGTGTTCTCAAACTTATTGAGTGTTAGATCGATAAATGACAGTATGATTGTTATTAAACTCAAAATGGATTAAGTGACAAGAATGAACTTTTGGATTATGATGCACCACCACCCCACAATTTATATATATCAATCTTAGAAACCTGCAAATCTACTTCATTGTTAGAAGTGGTTGTAACATTTTCTGTAATGTAAGATAATGTACACACATTATATGCATGGACACGTGGTGTGTGTGTGTGGTATGTTTATGGATGATGTTCCGATTAATTTTCAATGCACTTTTGTTTTACAATAGCAAGGTGTATTCTATGTATTCTATTCTATGTACACACACGTGTGTGAATCAGTGTGTATATCGATGGAATTCTGTAAGAATGTTATAGATAAATCTACAATCTAGGGCCTATGATGAATTGTGTCCTAATTTTTTTGTAAACCTCTGCTTCTGGGGGGTAAGCTCCCCTAAGTTTTACACTTCTTGTTTAATTGATTTGCACACTTCTGCTTACTCCTTTTGAGCATTGTGACAAAGGTGGATGTATACTGATTATATTGTATGCCTGCTCAAATAAAATTCACAATAAAAAAATGCACTGATGCTAATGTGAAACAAAGAGCTCTACATCACTTTCAGGTCATCCCACATATGGTCACACAGGATGCACTTGGACTCAGAATGAAAAGAGAATGGACACATGCACTCGTCATAACTTTTACCAACATAGAAAATATGTAACAGGCCGCAGAAAGACATAGTTTCCAGGAGCTTTTACTATCTCTCTCCTGATGACTGACACTCGGGCTAGTTAGCGGCCTCATTAAAAAGCACTTAATGAAACAAGCTGTTTAAACGGGGACTTCACACTGAGGTCTTTGTGGTTAATGAATCAACACAGTAGCCTACATATATGGAAAAAGGGAATAGTTTCACATGAAGGTAAAGTCGTGCTAAATCTAATAAATCTTACACGTTTTTAAAGGGGAATATCTTCTGTAAGGCCTTGTGTTTGTGTGTGTGGAACATTTACATTTCTTATTGGCTGTGACTCTCCTGAGAGAGAGAGAGCGAGCGAGAGCGTGGGTTGGGAGATGTCATAAAGGATACCTAATTCCCACATACTGTAGGTTGTACTTATTTGTCCCATATGAAAAGCACCAAGGCTTTTCTGAAATGTCACTGCTACATCCTTGCAGAACTATTAATTGAAATCCACTTGAAGGGGTAAGAATTCTTTATTAGTGGGGTAGGGGGGTTGTTTGTTTTCCACATTATTGATGAGTAATTTACATTATGGGAAATTAATTTGATTTTTAATTGTTTCACATAGCGTTGCCGATCTCAGTGAGAGACGAATACTCCATTTATCATCACTAATTGACTTTATACAAGAAGCATGCGGAAGGTCCACTGAAAGAAACATTTCTTTTGACATGTGTAAGGTGGAGGTGGAGTAGATAATAGTGAAAAAGTATGACTATTAGGGACCGAAAACAAAACTAGCATAGATATGAGGTGATAATGCAGCCCAGAATTTTGGCAAAATAACTTCTTTCTCAGGTTTTGACAAAGTTTAAGAAAACTATTGCTTAGATTAGATCAAAATACTAAAATTTCCCCTGAATAATTCATATCACACAGCCTGTCAATCAACATTATCAAGTGTTTGTTGAAACATGAATTTAGTTTTAAGTCACCTTAAGTATTTTGCAGGATATTATGCAATCTATTGTTGGAATTTTGCACATGGTGAAAGTGCACATGTAAGGTTTTTGTATGCAAGGGTGCCTACATGTGTTTTTGCTATGGGATTGAGTGAAAAAAAACAGTGGGGTTAATCTGCCTAGGCAGACAAGTGTTGGCACGCTATTTCAAAACATGACATAATTCAAGAACTTGTTGCTCTTGCTTTCTTTCCTCCAATGCAATCAATCTCTAAGAGCTCCAAGTGCCATAAAACACTGTATTTCAGTCTTCAGTATGATGAATATCTGACAAATTATAGCTCAGCATGTGGAGCAATAAAAAAAAAAAAATGTATTTATTGCTGTGTTAATTAGGTTGAGTTCTATAAACCCTCCAATTCAAACAATTAGGCTCACTTAATCATATTAGATTTCAAAGTATTTATAGCATTGATTTAACTTATTAAAAGCATATGCAATGGAAACTCTTTGTTATTATAAAAGTAAATAAATATATAATAAAACAAATCTGGATGCATCTACTTTATATTTGCATATGTACACATTCTGACTGCTTGTGGTAGCTCACTGACCCGGTAAGGTTGCTGTGTAACTCCTGTGCTGAGGGGGCCACCCTTCTTCAACCATTTGGCGATCCAGCTCACATCAAAGCTGATGGAAGGCTGGCTCGAGGCCCAGCGCCATGATAGACTGGCGGGAAGCCCAGGACTCAAGCCCCTGGCTTAAGGCCTAAAGGCCTGGGGCTGGAGGTTGACAGGGTGCAGCTATGAGGGGCCTGATGAATGGGTTCTGGCACTGGGCTGGTGATATGTGTAAGTCTGTGTGCACGCACACATACACACACACACACACAAAACTCAGACTTTCAGAAAAAGATTATGATTATCTGTTCTCTGAGACAGAATGAGAGAACCAGCTCAAGGTCCTCTGTAACCCAGAAGTTTGTTCCCCCCTGAGGATTTGCAGACATGCAGACAAATGTTGGAATGAGTGCAAACATACACCACAAGGCAATGTACATCGTTATAATGTAAAGTTCTGCTGATGCGAGATGGAAAATGTCATTCCTCACTGACAAAGAGAGTAGTAGATTGTTTAGAATCCATAGGGTTTATATACTTTGACATGAATTCAAATAGTCTGACTTGGGCTCAGAGCTTAGAAAAAGAGCAGTTATCTCATTTATTGGAAATACATACATCATACTTACTTGGATTAGGTCTCCTTTCCCCAATTCAGCTCATGTGACAAAGTGAAAGCTAATTTCCCAGCAAACAAAATGACAAAGTAACTGAAAATGACATTGACACAGTGCTTTACTTTCAAAACACATAATTCAAATTACATTAACCCCTTTAAGCATAATATGTTTATTTCATTCTCTGATTGGTTGTTGATGTGCATATTTGAAATGACTGAAAGAAAAATGTAATGATGACATCTCAAAAGAGTAACAAAAAAGCCAGTAAGTAAGAAATGATGGAGTGTCCCAGCTTCGGATGGAAAATGAACAAATATAATGGAGACATTTTTCTGACAACAAAGATCAAATATACAACACAGACAAAATATATTCTGCCCTGCAGCAAAACAGGGGAAATATCTGGTGTCAATATTTGCCTCAATGCCTCTCTTGTCTTCACAGGCCCTCACTTTTCACTTTTTATGTACTTTACTGTCACACAATCCCTATCTCTCTCTCTCTCTTGCCTGGCTCTCTCAAACTTTCTTCTGGATGTCAACAAAAAGAAATCTGGTTCCTTGTTTATAGAGAAGACAGCCAGAAATGAAAGTGAGAGCAGTAGTCTGTCCACAAACAAAGCATGCTATGGTTTCACCGTGTCCTGTGAAAAGATGAGCCTACTCACATGTGAATATTGATGCACCTCAGGTGCAAAAGCACGAAAACTTTTGCTGTGTAATTAGTGCACTGATTCCTGGCCAGTCTTCAGCTTAGCGTTTAACTCATCACTCGCTCCATGATTTTCTTAATGACTTCTGGAGCATTACAGTATGTCTTCTGCCTAGGAAAACAAGCCAATGCTAACTAAGGCAGTGTGTTAAGCTGATGTATCGTACTGATCTGTCATCAACCCTGAGGCCAGGCTAATGAGTCACAATTAGATTATACAGATATCCCACTGTGCCACCTCTTCATATAAAGCTTGCATCTGATCATGTTCGATGGCCAGCACCCAAAGAAAACATAGTTTGAAACTTAACTAAACTCTTCTCATGAGGTGAGGAACCCAAAATGTAGCAGGTGACCCAGATGGACTGTACAAGAACTGATTGCTTTGCTACATTATGTGAAATTCACAAACTTAATATATGTGAACTCAGTCTGAAGACATCCTGTGTAATCAATGGAAGCTTTACTAATGAGAAAGTTGCCTGAAAGGCACAAAATACAAGGTCTGCCCAGGAAAGCTGTTTCCACTGAGCCAAGATCACGCTGTTCCATTTACCTTGTCCTTCTCCCCTGGCTCACATTGAGGTGAACAAAGTTAGACCAGTAAAACCAGTCACCCATCCCAGCAACAGTCCAATGCAAGGCTACAGACGTGCTACAGAGCTGTACAAATAACTCACTGTCTGCAGAAATACATTTTTTTCCACCTGAAAGTCTGAAAAGGAGCAAAAGGGGAAGTTTATTTGGGAGTGTAAAGCACTTTTGGAACTTGTGCATTTCTTTTACAAGTGGATAATATTGCTTTGCACTTCATCTACTGAATGAGAAGATAAAAGTGTTGCTTATGTTGAGAGGGCTTAGTCGTCATGGAAAAGATGACACAAGCTACATGTGAAGGAATTTTGACATTTTACTGCGTGTTAGCACAAATGCTTTTCATACATGTTTGTGTGCATGTGTGTTTAACCTGCATGCATGTATATGTTTGTGTGAAAGCGAACATTCATGAAAGTATGCACTGGATCAGGCTGTTGAAGCTCTCTGTACACTAAAGGTACAGGTGTTTTCAGTCAGACCGTGGTTCCTAAGTCTTGACCTGAAGGGTTTTAGGAAACTGACATTCCTTTTAGACCTGTCCCTCTGCAATGGAGCTCAGGGGAGACTGTGCACTGACTTAACCTTCTGCATTCACAAACTCACTGACTCCTTCGTCTGTTCATTTATGGTTTCATTTTACAGAACTTAATGTAGTTCCGCGCAATTATCAAGTGTGTCTTATAACCCCTCTGATGTAAAAGTCAGATGGCATAAAATGCAACGTGTAATGTTTCAGTCTTATAGCCGGTTGTTTTTATCGTATATGGAAGAAAAGAGTGTGAAGCAGAGAAATTGGTGAGGGGGTGGAAAGACAGGGGGAGGATATGGTTGTCTTCTTCTTTGTAATATATCACCATTCCCCTGAGCATCCCATGCTTTCAGGGAACACCACAATAAATAAATGCAAGCATGCACCTACACATACTTTTTTTTTTTTTTTTTTTAAAAAAAAGCTTCTCAGATGTGAATCATACCTTTACAGGGTTGAAGGTCCAGGGGAAAAAAGAAAGAAAGAAATTCCTTTGGGAAATGTAAAAGGTGTGAAGATCAAGAGCATATTTTTAACATCTAGACAATTTCTTAGAAGTTCTAGCATTTGTTTCTGAATGAAGTATTTAACAAAAAGTCAAGTGCCTTTCTGTGATCAGCTTTATCTGTAGATCAGACAAGCTGAGCTTGAACACAATCAAATAATAAGTGAGCAGGGAACAGTAGGGGAAGCTGTCAGCGGTGCTCCAGGAAAACATGATCTCTCCTCAGGGGGGATCACTGCAGCTTCTATAACCCAATGGTTCAAAACCCGCAAACAGCAGCACATATTAGATTGATCAGTGCTGGCTTTAGCAGACTAACAGTTAAGCTAGAAGTTAGCCACTGGACAGAATGATCAATTAAACATGACAGGGGGAAATCAAATCAAGTTAGGCCGACATTTCGAGTGCTAAGGTAAGCTTTATACCCCATTTAGGGTATCAAATCAAAAACCTATTGAGAATTGTGTTACCTTTATTGGATCATTGGTTGCTCTCTAAAAGATGAGCAGTTTTAAGATTCAAGCTAAGGTTAAAATCATTCATTTTCTAATATTCTGGGAACCTCACTCATCAAAGGCTCCTAGGCCATGTGTCTGCTATAAAACGAATGATTTTTGCAGGGGTATTTATCACTTTAGAGTCTGTCCATGGACTCTGTTTGTCTAGCTAGTTTTAAGCTCTACTCCTGTCTCTAACAAATCAAGTTATGTAAATGCAGTAATACAGTGTCAGGGTAATGATACAAAGGATACAGTGCTCACATTTGTTTTATTGATTGAGACCTGAAGTGAAAATTCCATATTTCTTTTATTACATGTTGAATTGCTAAGAATGTGAGCTAAAACATCCCATGTGCAGGCGGCTTTTATTTCTCTTTATATAAAGTGCTTTTGATTTATGAGCCCACAATGTATTTTTCCTGCATGAAATAAATTATGTAGGTGAATTCCCCCCCATACGCAAAAAGAAATGGGGGGAGAAAGACAAACTGAGAGACAGACGGACAGACAGAAAACCACAAAATACAAGCCAAAAAAAAAAATGGTGGAAGTCCTAAAACCAAAGTCAGACTGTCTGCCAAGTCTGAAGTATGTATCAGCCCTCCAGGTTTTCATATGATGGTATGAATGTGTGGTTGAAAATAAAATGAGACCACTCAGCTTTTTAACAGCTTCACTGTTTATATTTCTTGTGCTGGAACATTAACGGAGAAAGTGGGCATTCATTAAACACTAACAAAAATAAACTTTAGAGAATTTTATCAAAGAGTAGAGTTTATATTACAAAAACTGAGAACTTTAGAATTAAGATGAGTTGAGTGCACTGTCAGTAGGTATAGAATGCATGTTGCGACACATTGCAAACTACTTGAACTAATACAAAGTCAAACATAAACATGCATCATGCTGTAGAGAATATCTCTCTCTAGCCAAATTTCCACAACTCAGTGTCCTGAAGCAGCGGATGATCACCACATCTGCAGTCCAAACATCTCCTGATTCAAACATCACATTTTGTTCAGAACCTGGTGTATTTGAAAAGATGTGTTTGGTACTGAGAGTTGGAACATGTTGATGTAAAGAGACAACCAATTGCAATTGCTATAGCCTGGTTTCCCCACTTTTCTGACCACCTAGCAAAATTGACACCTTATTTGTTGCAAACAGACACACACCTGCTACAAACACCTGCTGCTGTTGCTGCCATTGAGAGGGCTCTAGGTCAGGAGGTCTGCTAGAATAGAAAGTTACACCTCCCTGAATGGAAAAGAAGAAAATGAGAAATTCAGACCAGGCAATTTGTGCCTGCTTTCACCCTCAACTCACATTTACCCAGGGGTGTAATTTACATTTAAACTTTGGAGGACATATCTGGGGAATACTCATGGCTCCAGAAATTCCAGTCTCATTCATGCTCATATTATAGTGTGTAACCCCTTGGCACTCAACGCAAATTAGTGGTGTATAAACATCATTTCAAGGAGACATGGCTGTACTTTATTTGACATACTGCCCTGGATAGCATTAAGAGAAAGTGGCAGTATGTGCTAAGGTTGATTTACAGTAGTGGTGATCATATGATTGAAAACCGTTTTATCATTTATGATAAACTAATCACATGATGGATTTAAAAAATCTGCGTGATGTTCATTATTAAACCAGATATACTATACATATGGTGTTGAAAATCAGCAGCAGCTTCATCAGAAACCTGGCAGGATTTTTCTTTCTTAAAATTCTTCATTTTTCACAAAGCTCACAAAGGTTGAGTCTCATGTGTCATCTTTTAAGTCAATTACCACAGCACTTGGAGAGTATTGAGCCTCTTAAAAGCCAGAAGTTTTGTTTCCAAAGGAACTTACGCTTTCATTTTAAAAACATTCTGTAAATGTCTGAGTAGATAGAGGACCAAGTTATGTAATTTAAAGTACAAAGTACCCCCACTGCTTCGAAGTTAAGCTGTTCAACATTTCATTGTGTCCTCTGTTTTGTTGATTACAAGTGGTTTTGCTTTTGTATTTTTTAATTATTTTCAAAGTAGACTTGTTTTTATCCATTTTAATAATCTGGCTAATCTAATGCAGGTTTGTGGGTGTCTGGAGTCTCAGCTGCTATCAGGCGAAAGACGAGATAAACCTTTGCCCGCTTGTCCATCACAGCTCCAAAGACAAATGTAGTATGTAAAATTACCATTTATCCTAACGAGCAGGTTTTTGGGCCCATACAGCCCAGTTTCTTTCGAATTTATGTGTCCTTCCAAATTATGTAAAAGATGTGCCAATAAACATTTTTAAAGATGAAAACGTTTAACTATTTAAATGAAATGTTGGCCAATGGATCTTCTTAGTTCACAAAGTCCTTAGAATAATGCCAAACACAAAGTAGCACCTGTTTCATTTTTTAAATTAATGTAAATATGTTTAGTAAACTTTTTTAAAAAAGAATCCTAACTTTTTGGAAATGGTTGTGATATACATCTGTAGCCGAACAACTTGATTTTATGTGCTGTTTGTTCATAGCCTGAAACGTAACCCATCAAGGTATCCTGTCAAGTAAAAAAAAAAAAAAAACTTTAATCAGCATTTATTCATACGAGTAAAACTAATTTTCAGGTAAAAAAGAAGAAAAAATACCCTAGATACGTTTAAAACAGCACTTTATGATTCCTGGTTGGTTTTAGCTTAACATCCATTTAAATACCTTTTAGGTTGGTCAACAACAACCACAGAAATGATTGACTAAATTACAGTATATTTTAACTGAAGCAGCAGAGAAATGATGGTTTCACAGCAAATGCATACAGTATTTACTAACACATACGCTTAGGGTAGGCTGACACTTGCACCACTTTTGGCCACGATTTTGGGGCATGAACCAGGAGGCTCCAGTGCATGCATAGTTCACAACGAGTTCACGAATAGTTCATGAATGCGTGCCCATCAGTGTCTGCATTGACATGAACTGGCATGATGAGTTCATGCATAGGTTCACGCACTTGGGGCGCAGTTTACTAAGATCTCATTTTTCGTGTACTAATTAGCGTGTGGCATCTAGAATTTAGCGTGTGAGGCGTGGCCGTGATTAGTACATGATCTACTAAGATTGCTCACGCAAATGACAGCGGGGGCAAAGTGTTGGAGACACGCCTATTTAAATGAGGATTTAACATGTGTCATGGTTTTCATGATGACAACTTTACAAAACCACAAGCGAAAATACACGTTTGATCCAATGGAATTAGAGGT
>JBAMHX010000015.1:11565090-11575533 GCA_037177515.1 Pseudomugil tenellus
ATAAATCTTGAAATGATCTGAACATTTCAAAGCGTTCTTGTTTAACATTTGTCTTTTTTTATAGAGAGAAGAGCAAGTGTTGCTCCGTATCAAGGAAACAGCTGATTGGTTGTCACATGGAGAAGAAAAAATAAAAACAAAGATAAAAAGTTCCTTTTTGCAGCTTTTATATAAACATTTATTTAAAAGTGAAAATTCTTCAGGTCTTAAGATTCATTCCTGTTAAAATCCCTGTAAACATGCAGTTTAATGCACTTTTTCCTAGATGTCATGATTGTATAGCTTTTATAAACATAACATCTATGGAATAATCTTTTAAACTATTTAAGGTAAAATATATAATTTGATCAGTTGGTTAATTATAACTGTTGATGAAAGTCTAAGTCTAAATGTGTTTGCACACCTCTTGCACCTACATAACATACAGGAGCATATGCATGGTTCACACCTTTTATGAAAACTCTGATAACCATATTATAACCATGATAAGACAGTGATGTTTTTATGCATTTGCCAGAGTATCCTTTAAATGAAGAAGTACAGTGCATCGCTGAAGAGTGCGCTCTTACCTTTAGCAGTCACATCAGAGTTCCACCAACTGTACAAGTTGAATTCAACCAGGAATCTAAAAGTGGAAATAACATAAGCATAACTTCAATGTTTTTATTCCACACAGCAACACTCTTCTGCACAGCAATCATTGCCTTTGCATACGTTTTTGTAAGAATGTAAGACATTGCTGCATGCATTTCACATAACGAATACACCTTTAAAATGGACAATATTACATGAATAAATATTAACAGAGAATTACATTGATTTACTATCTCAGTACCTTCAGGGTATTGTGTTGTCACAACAGCTTTTACCATTTTAAAATCAGCCTGTCCATGTATATGGCACCTGACCTTACAGCTTTGTCTACTTTGCTGCAACTCATTTGCTAGTTTAACCAGTTCCAGGAGTTCAAATATAATAAAATAAAATAAAAATAATCGAAAATATATTTAGTTTTGATTAGCCTTTTTTTTGTAGTTGTTTGTTTGTTAGTTGTTTGTTTATACGTTAATTTTTCTGCATTTTACTTTTTCACTCAGCTCATTCTAATTGGCTTAATTCTTGCTTTTATTTGTTTTTTGTTTGTTTTTGTTTTTTTGCTTTGTTCTTTTTTCCCCACAAATACTACATGTAACATTTTTCAAAATTTTCTGGTTTTTAGAATAAATGTTTTATTATTACATTTTGAGTCTGACTTTGATCTGCCAAAACATAGTATGATTGTCTGTGATGTGCACATCAGATAAATCTTACTTATTTTGATTGTTGATAACTACTAAAAGAAAAAGGAAAAAATTAAGTTTTTGTTGCTCATTTTCCTAAGAAAATTACTAAAGAAATTTCAACAAAATTTGGAAATAATAATAATAGAAAGAGAATAATAGAAATTAAAAGAAATAAATACTTTATACTTACATGACAATATGTTTTTGTGAGAAATTGCATAATAAAATAGTTTTCATATGAAACAAGTCTTTACAATGTGTTAGTAAACTGGATACGGGATGCTTTTTGGTTTGTTTTTTTAAACGATGAAAGACAAAAATGTACATTTATGGCAAGACTTAACAGTTACATAATTTAATTTACCATTGCATTTCCATTGCAAAGTGAAGCAAAACTAAAAAGCATAAAAATGGAAGTAAGAAAAAAAACTTTTAAATTCACTATATAGTGTCAAAATGTGTAATTAACACTAACGATTTAATCCAACCATGATGCACTGTCAGTGACAGACCTCCTAGCAGGACGTAACCACAACCACATAGTGGCATCAGAGCAATGCCCTTTCTACAGGGAACATCAGGTAGCCATTACTGCTTATGATCACTGACTGTCTCATCAACATACATGTGGAGGCCTCGTAAACAAGCAGACAGTTGATATACAGTATGCTCACAAACACACTGTTAATTCTAGAGTGGGGAGGCATAAATACAAGTCCACCAAAACCACATATATGCAGTGAGTTTAAGCTTTTACTGTATAAACAAACATTCTCAGAAACACAGAAGTCTTACATGACGAGCTCAGTAAGGATCCACTTCACAGATGAGAAGAAGGCAAAGTAAGGCTAGAAGAAAAAAGAGAGAAAATGCAGACAGAACAGGGCAAATGCAGGCTGTTATAGTGACTTTTTAATAAATGGACTTAAAGTGTAAAAGTGTAAGTATGTGGAGAAAATGCAGTATTCACATCCAGTAGTGTGTGTCCATTGTCGCTGCTCTCTGAAAACACCCAACACAGAGCCTGGTAGTCATACAGAGTGACCCTGAGGAGATAAAGATGGTAAAGACACATCACAGAGGGACACAGAAAGTCAGAAGCAACGCTGGAAATGTCACTTTTCATAATTATGTTTTGTTAGGACGTTTTATCCCAAAAACATCTTCATTCACACATTCCCAACGGGGCTTTAGTACAGCTGTGTGTGAGCAGGACGAGAAAGTCCAAACACTGCAATAATTACTGCTTTATTTGTATGTAATAAATTGGATGGATATGGAAAGAATGGGAAAAGCAAAGCAAGTGAAAGCTGAGAGTTTCCCGAGAGGTTTCTCAAAGCGATATAGGAGAGAAGGTGTGTGTGTGTAGATGATTTGGGGGGATATTGGGGGAATATCAGAGGATTTAGGGGCTTAGCGGACCCTAAGGGTGTGAGATCTATGTCTGTCTGGGTGAGGTTATTGCAAGGGATCCTGACTCACCCACACAGACACACACACACACACCAACACACACAATGGACATTCTTTCTTATAGCCTTTGGAAAGTGCCTTTATACCTGATGATATTGTGTGTGAATGTTTGTCCAAGCATGCATGTGATGTCTGAGTGGGCCCAATATATCCGCAGCCCTGGGCGATGTTCAAAGCTCAGTCACAGTACCGATGACACAACTATAACACACCGCCAGGAACCAATTAGCGCTAAGCCAGGCCTCATAATGTTGTTAGCAGCTAACTTAGACTGGTGTAATATATTTTCAATAATATGAGGGTGTATTGGCATGAATATGTAAGTGTGTGAACATTTTCTTTACTTTTTTTTCTTTCTCATGGTTGTTTGGAATGATGGATAACTCAAAAGTAAGACATAATAACATGCCATATTGTAATTTGTCTTTATGTACAGATTTGAAAATGACCAATAAATTCAAGTTTGTAGTTTATTAAGTTTAAGTAACACACTTTAAGATGAAACCTGTATGTCTTTTTTTATTTTTATTTTAATTAAGGCAGAAACTGTGATTAAAATGAACTCACTACAGATGGCATTGGGTTTAGGCTGATCATATTGGATTTATTAGTGTTAAGATCTACAGTCTCTGTGACTCATAACACTAATACTTCCCAATCACAAGTCACATTATTCATTCATCATATGTCCCCCTCAATCTTAATCCATCATCATCAAACATTAAAGATTCAGCAAAGCACTTGCAGGCCTCTTTGTTTTTAAGATGGGTCTGTAAACTATTTGCTTGCAGATTTGGAGGCTCATTCCCATGATCTAGAGGGGTCTTTATCTACTTGTGCGATGATTTGTCACTGATTTTTACAGACAACATGCAGAAATATCCATCCACGTCCTGAAGGCAGATGTGATGCAGGGCGTAGGTCTGCTATAGAGGTGGAAATGTGGTGTAAGCTTCTGTTCAACTGCCTTAAGATTCCACTAATTTCACATCGTTCCAGCTTGACTTCATGTTCAAACTGCAGTTTCAGCGCGTCTGGTTCTGCTTTTCTGCATTTCTGCTCAGTATGACTGAGAAAGGTATACTCATGGATTAAATTTCTAAATTAATCGCAGAGTGTCGCCACCCAGCGCTCTTGGCATTCTCCAGGAGACACATTTTCACTACTGGCTCAGCATGCATGTCTATGCGCTTTTGTCTGTGTGTGACTTTCTTAATTCTTTTGTTTCTTTTTGTTTCTGACCTCCTAATGAAGAAATCTTCTCATTGTTTGATTATAGTTCAGTGCTAAACAGCTCAACACAATTGATCAAGCTGGTAGCACGAGAGCAGACATGTTCAGATACTGCAGCCAGCATGATACGTATTTACACATGAAAACACAGACATGAACACGCTTGAGTTGCACATGCTTGCCATCTGAAATCCTTACCTCTTGAAGGAGCCCATCTGCAGAAGCTTATTCATTACAGCACCTTCAGCTTCACCAAAAAATTTCCCTGTCTGAAAACAGAAAAAGCAGTTTAAAAAAAAAATTAAATAATGTGTTTGAATAATTTAAAAAATATTTCTTTTACATAATTGGAAATACTTGTCAATTCAAGAACTGATGTATCTGTCACCAAGAAAGAGGCCTTTAGCATTTTACTAACAAATCCAGATGACTTGATCTGCTCATGATGAGGTAAATCTGCATTTGACTGACTGTGCGTCAGATACAACTCGAGGTCCTGCAAAATTTTTCAGAGTACCCTTCAGTGCTCCGCCTGTAGAAGCCGTAGTCCAGTATATTCATGCTTGGAATAATAATCATTTGACCTCTGACACTTTCACTAAACTCTGATACAATGTTTGCTATTGTCACAATGTTCAGCAAATAAAGTGGAGCACAGCAATGCACAAGGGGGCAATGGTTGAAAGCTTATTGGCACTAAGAGTAGTGTTTAGTAGAGAGATGCCATAAACAAGGCAAAAACAACTTAAAGGAAATCTGGAAGTTTTTGTCAACATGTCAGCATGGTCATTGCAACTGATTTGCTGTAATAATAAGTATTTGACAGGAATAAGGGTCATTTTTAAATATTTCATTAGTTCTGCAAAGGAAGTTATGGATGGATTTACATGAACAGTTTGTATGAGTTGGAGCATTTCAGTGACTTGGTGTTGAGCTCTAACAGGATCAACATTTTCTTTTCTTTTTTTTAATTCAGCCCCAGTCTTTACCCCACCTATTTAGCATGCTTATGGACGACATACTCAATAAATGATAAAAATGAGAATAAACATATCAATGTCAGGACTGTAATTTTTTTGTCTATTCCAAAAATTACGAGAAGTCACAAAGTGAAACAAGCCATAGAAAAGAACATGTAGGGGAAAGGAAGATCACATGTCTGGTGGCAGCAGAGGATATATGATTATAAGCATGGAACAATTAGAAGTATGGAATGCAAGTGATGCATACATTTATATATTATATGGGACATAAACATATCCATAAAATATGGACTCACATTTCTGCTTTGAAAAGCAAATATAAAGTATTAAATATTTGGAAATAAATAAATAAACAATGAAATTGGAAATAAATAATAATAAAATAAATAATAAATAAAATAATTATGCAAATATTTTTATTCATAGATTTTTGTGTATATTTGTCTGTGTGGGACTTACCAGAGTGTAATCTTCTGCTACCAAAATGAAGCCGTTGTTGTCAATTAGGTAACAATTAATATTCTGTCACAGACAGAGCACAGTGTTAGGAAAGCCATTACACGAGAAACGTAAAACATTGTGAAGAAACAAAAGTTTGTCTGACCTCATCGTCACAGCTTATGGAGCATTTTCCATCTAAGGCAGCACACTGAAACAGAAAAATGTGCTAAATATCCTTTTGAACTGATCATCTGACACAAAAAAGTTCAGCTGTCTGCTTGAACCTGCAGCTAAAAATCTGACAATAATGACTTCTCATTTTTATTACTTTACCATTTTAAAATACTTTTAATCTTTGACATTGTTAAAGTTTTAGCTATTTCTATTTTATAATATAAAAATTTTAGACAAAATCCTTATTCTCTTAAAGCTGATTATTTGTTACATGAAAACACACAAAAAGCAAATCAACAAAAGAATACAATCTAATTTTGAAAACCTGAGTATTAGTGGCTTGAACCCTTCTGCATGACAGAATTTGAACCAACCAGAAGGGGGCATTCATGTGCATGTGTAGCCAGATGGACTGACTGCAGGCAGAGAGAATAAACTCAAAGGATTTTCTGTTTTCGTGTCAGGAGACACCTGAGTCTGTGAAGCCAGTGGGAGAGATGGCAGCTAGTGCTTCTCTGGTGACTAGATTTGAAGGGAAACATGTGTGCACACTGTGTGTGCTCTTTGCTCACAGATCATGAACATGCAGCAACCAGGAACTAGATTCAGCTGCACCTGATACATAATGTGTGTTAAGCCTGGTAACATCCAGAGGAAATCTAAGGTTTTCATAGACCCCCTGCAGACTGGGAAGGTTGGATAGGGATTCATTGTGGACACAAGATCAACAATGAATGTGAAGGCAAATCAGCTACGGAGTAAAAGAAAAACTAAATGCAGTAATAAGTATTATTTCAATGCTCTAAACGCATAGAGTCAACGTTTAACATGTACATGCAAGCATATACCACTGCCTGTTGGTATTTGTTACATAAACACAGAAAACCAGGCAAAACTGGAACCAGAGATGCAAAATCTGAATCCGAAAACTGATTTGACATTCATAGAAACAGATGACACCAAGTGGAAACAAGTGAGTCACATAGGATACTGTATAAGATCTATATGCTGTTAGCTGTTATTACTGTTTGTACAACTTCTTGCAAGTTTGTCAACTCCCAGTAGGTATCCATGTGTTTTTGTTTGTTATCCTGTATGCACTTTTCTAAAGCAGCATGTCATTACTGCTTGAGCTGCTGCAGATCAAATATTTGTCCTTTTGACAATACAGGCTTCAAAAAACTTTTAAACAAATATTTTTCCCCACTTTGACTCCACTTGCCTTTGTATGCTGTTTTTGTTTAAAGTTTTTCATTGTTAAAGCTTACTAAAATTACATCAGTTCACCACATTTGTTGCCTCTGCAATTCATACATTTGGTTGTGTTGTGTCATTCAACTTGGGACATTTTTAGACAGATCAAATGAGTTGCAAAGTCTGAATATATGGGCAAAAGGTATTTTAGAAAGCAAGTCTGAAACACATTCATAACTGATCTTTTAAAGTTTCAGTGCTTTACACTTTTTATTAATTTCATCACTGCTGTCAGTCCATCCTGTTTTCATAGTTATTTTAGGATTTTTGCACTTTACATGAAGTATAAAAACACATTAACACATCCTGTGCAAATGTGTATACCTGTCTGCTGGCGGTCCAGAATTTTCTCTGAAAAAACTCCAGTTTCATCTGGATGCCCACAGCTGAAAGACAAGTAAAAACTGTCAACATTAGATGTACAATGTATGCTGTATGTTGAATGCACGTGCACTCTGATCCCTTTTATAGCAGAAGTCCCCTTACAGCCATGTAAAATTTAAACATATAAGTCTGGTATAAGTATTATTCATTAATCATTCATGATGAAAAAGATAAAATGTCATTAGATCATTGTAAAGAGAGTAAAGTTGGTCCAAAAGGCCAATCGCTTACTACATCATACATGTGTCAGTCTATTTTTCCATGAGTGTGACCGAGTCTATATAATACTTTGCTATCTGCACATATATGCAGCTGCTAACTTCACGTAAAATATCAAGTGATACTAATGATACTAAATTATACAAATGATAGACTTCTTATTCAGCAGTTATGTAAAATGAAGCCCAGGCCTCCCTCTAATTTCATGCTGCTATCCCATCACGCTTTCAATACAAAGAACTGCTGTTACACCCATAAGCTTCAAGCCAGTAGGTCCCTAAATGCTAAAATCTGAACAGAATTCCTTCCCTAGAAAAAGAAAAAAAAAGTCATCACTGCGTCACATTAAATGTGTCAGCTTGTTCAGAGTTGGCTGTGGAAAGATTGACACATTCACCACAGGCTTAATCTTTACTCCTCTCGTTCTCATCTTCCTCGCCCCCTTCCCCCTGCCTTTAAGACTTACTTTCTCTCAGTGGGGGGTTTCCTGTACTCTACGAGTCTGTAAATCTTTCAAGCAGCGAATTTAAGAGCTTCACCAAAATGAAGAACAGGCAGGTTGTAAAACTGGATGGAAATGTGCCATTTGAATCCACATTAAATTCAATTCCTTAAAAAAAAAGAAGAAAACATCTTGGTAACACTGCTGATGAGCACAAAAGCCCAAAATGTGAAATTCTTTTTGTGGCAGCCAGCTTTTAAAAGTGACGTGTCTCATTTGAAAGCTGCTTTTGTGTCCACCTACTGTAACATTTGGGACAGGTCATGTAAGCTAACAATCACTACTTTCATGACACTTTAATGAGCTGCCAATAGATTGCTGCCGTTGTTTTATCGATGAACACTAAGGACGCACATAATACATCTTGGTTTTCATCAACACTTCAGAGAAGTTTAAGTAAGAGATAAATAAAAAAGAAAGAACAAAGTCTCTGTAGATACTGTCAGTAGTAAATTAGTTCTAATTTGCATTTCTCTTGGTGCGACTGGAGGTTTTGCACATGTTTGTGTGCAGTGTGGCGCCACTGTCACCCATTTTAGCTCTTGCCCAGAGGAACAGGTGCAGATTATCCCATCATGAGGTTTGCCAGATCCTTTCAGCTGCCCACCATTTCTACACCCACATGGAAAACCCAGGAGGAGAGGCTAATTTAGGATTCTGGGCAACAGTAACGGGAAAAGAGGAAAAAAAAAAAAAAAAAGAAGCCTAAAAAGCCTGAATAATGAAAACAATGGTTGAAACAAAGTTGTTAGACAAAACGGTTGGCCATTCTAAAACATGATGTCAAATAAGTAAGAGATTAACTCATATGCGTATAAGGTTAAAATAAATAAATTAATTCATTAGATTTGGTAAGTAGGCCAAAAATCTGAAAATGCTGTGTGAAGCCTGCAGTGGTTCTCAGTAAAAGGATAGAGGTTAGAAGTGCAGCTGTGTTTTCATCTACCTGGATGAGAGCTCTTTACAAAAGCTTAAAGCTGTCTTACTAATGCTTGGGTCTTTTCTGTAGTATGAGGGAACATTTAATTTCCCTAGGTAAGAACTTGGGGATATTTATGCCCTGAGCCGGTTTTATGAGTCCACAGATGAAAAGACGGAAAATCCACTCTAAATCCACCCCATCACCAATATCCTATCAGTAGAATCCCAGGCAGGAAGAGCTGACAACTAGTTTACAGCCCACAGATTTGGGATTCTAATAAGGATTGTAATAACGTACGTTCATCACCACGAGAGGACTTTGGAGTGTGTATGAGTGCGATGATGTATCTTTACTCTAGGTAATTGTGACTGTGTACTGGGCAAACAACATGTATGTGTTTGGGTGTGCATCGGGTCCCATTTCACGGACACCACAAGTACAAGCAAACACACAGAATACACTGTGTTAACACTGTGAATTCTGGAGTAAAAATTTTTGCAAACGGGTTCTGTTTTCCCGTTTATACAGCAACACATCAGCAACCACATCAAAACCGCACCAGCTGCACTACTGAGATGAAGCTGACAAAATGTTTTAGTAATTAATCAAGGAAATTAGAAGATTTACAAATATATATATAAAAAAATACTAGCTTTAATCATTCATTCTTTCATTTTCCATATAAGTTAATCCAATTCAGTATCACAAGTTGCGGGCGAATATCCCAGCAATCATTGGGTGAGACACCCTGAACAGTTTGCGAGTCCATCACAGAGACAACACAGAGAGACAAAGCAAACCAACACACATTCACTCCTAAGGACAATTTTAAACAAGGCCTATGCCGTTGGAAGCAACCTTTTATTTGCACTTCATTTGAGGTCAATGAAAGAAATAGTTCCAGAGATATAGTAAAAAATTTGATTGCTCGTGAATAAAGCGCCACCTGGTGGGAAAACCATAAATCTGATAATCGTGAAATTTGATACAGGTCGTCCCTGAGGTTATGCCTTTCATTTAAGGGCAATTAGCCTATTAGTTCCAGAGATATATAAAAAAAATCTTATATTTCGTTAATAAATCGGCACCTAGTGAGGAAACCATAAATCCCAAAATGCTAAAATTCCATGCAGGTTGTCCCCCTGGGGACCTAAACAGGTACACCAAGTATCAAGTAAACTGTTCAAATTTTCTAGCTCACATGAAGGATATCCGATGGCGGACACGGCGGACACAACGGTTGTGTGGAAACCATTATATCTGTGATACTCCGCTTTCGAGGATATAGTGACAAATAAACCAAACATGCATGTCTTTGGATGGCGGGAGGAATCTGGAGTACCCAGAGAGAACTCACGCTAACACAGGGAGAACATGCAAACTCCACAGAGAAAGGCCACTCTCCAAGCCGAGGCTCGACCTTCTCGCTGTAACCACCACATTACAGTGCAGCCTCAATAATAATGCCTAAATTATTATAAGTATTGTTGTTGCTATTATTCATTATTATTATTATTATTATTATTATTATTATTATTATTATTATTATTATTATTAATAATAATAATAATAATA
>JBAMHX010000015.1:11575633-11588651 GCA_037177515.1 Pseudomugil tenellus
AATAATAATAATAATAATAATAATAATAATAATAATAATAATAATAATAATAATAATAATAATAATAATAAATACATACATATTTCATGTTAATTACCATCTTTGCATTTGCCCTTAAGGCATTTGTATTGCATGCATTAGATGCATCACCAGAGTTGAATGAGTCATATGAAATTGTACCTATTTGATTCTAGGAATTAGAAAGGTGACATCACATGTGCAAATCGATTTGCCTGTGTATTTGCACATGTATTTGCTTAGGTGTGCAGAGGCGTACAATATGTGCTAAGCCAACATTTTTACTCATTTGGAAAAATGCATTAGTTAAATATAAGTTTGTGGCACACGCTGACTTTAGAGAATAAAAATAATTGTAAGGCCCTTCAGCACATGCAAGGATTTAAATGTGGATGGACAGGAGAGCAAATACCAGGGAGACAAGGTCAGTGTGCAGGCTTAATCATAGTCATCGTTAAAAATGATTTGATCATTAATCTCTTCCTATTTCTGTCCATTTTTTGCTCATTCATTTTTGGCTTATGACTCAATCCTTTTACATGCAAAAAGGGAAGAAAAATCTAAATTTGCTACAACAGCTTAATATTCAACTGTGTCTGTGTGTGTTTGAATGTGTGCACTTGTGCGTTTTGTGTTGCTGTGCTGGGGGCGTGTTCTGCCAGCCCCTCTGCCCACGGCTTATGCATAATATCATCAAACCATGCCACAGCAACGAGCATCCTCTGACAATGTTTGCTACGGGTTGAAGCGTTTGAGTATTTTTGTCACCAAGCTGCGATTGAGGTCTAATTTTGTCGTGTTTAGTTCTTGCCAGAGCAACACGAGGTGTAACATGAACATCGCTGAATGTGTTTGTAGTGTGATTTAAGAGGCACAGCTGTCCACTGGGAGATGACACACCATCACACACACAAATGCAACTGGAAATGGGAGGTGGGGGGGGGGGAGCAAAACAAAAAGGAAGAGGGACAGACAAACAGATGGAAGAAGACAGAGGGCTGATTTGGTTTCAGGAGATGAGAAAATGTGTGACTAAATCAGGCCAGAGGAAAAAGCAAAGGATAAAACAGTGCACAACAAAATGTAAGGAAAAAGGTGAAGGGTTGAGAGGAGAAATGAACAAAGAGAGAGATAGAGAGAGAGAGAGAAAGGCAGAGATAGAGAAGGAGAGAGAGAGAGAGAGAGAGAGAGAGAGAGAGAGAGAGCGGCAGAGCTCCCTACTCAAATGATTCCCAGACTGGCTGACGAGCTGGCAGTGAGCTCTGTGCTCTGATCTGCCCGCTCTGATGGGGTTTCATGCCCTCGCAGGCTGTGCTGGGGATCCTGAGGGCAACGCTGCTTTCTGCTGTTGATCTTGTTTTGTTTAACTCGCAGCATTGATTATACCAACCAACACAAAGTAAGAATAAGCTATTCCCAGCCTCATTAATTGCAAATGGATCATCAACTAGTGACAGTCACTACAATCCAGAAAGGAAGCTAAAAGCAGACTGAATGCAAGGAGCACCGAGACAACTGGCAGATATGAGAGGTAGGAGCTCTTTCATGGGCTGAGTGTGTGCATGCATGTGTGTGTTTATGTATACACTAAGTGTGCATGGTTAAATGGGCTGCTATCAGCTGTTAAAACGAGTGTGTTGTGTAAACTGTTGTATAACTGAGTGCTTATAGATATAAGCTAACAGTTTTCACCTTTACAAAATGAAATGCATAATTACATTCACAATATTGTGTTAAATGAAGTATGCATGAATTGTTTTTCTAGCAATTAGATGCTGAAATTGCCTTAAAGTGGTAATTCCTGAGGGTTATATGTGTATGTCAATAAATACTTCTTTGCGTTTACTTTTGGCTGGAGGAACAAATCAGAGCAAAAAGCCATTCTCCAGTGTTGACCTTATTCCATAGCTGTTGTCATAATGCTCCACTTAGCTGATGCTGTATTTACGTGCACACTGTGTTTATTCTTCAGTACATGCCCATATTTCAGAACATCTAATTGAACGTAGTTTAATTAACATCACAACAATTGAGCCATTAACACAAGTGCTATACGGCAGCATGCTACATCTTAACCCTGCCATGCTCTGATTGTTGTTGGTGAAGCAAGCAAGATTATATCATCGTAGCAATACAGCCAAGAGCCACTGTACCAAACCAGCACCTGAGATTAGACATAGGAACACCTGTGCCTGGATGTTTCTAATACTGTAACTCATTACACACTACAGGAAGCCCACCAGAAAACTATGACAGAAAACTGATTGTGTACTTAAAATCCTGGAATATTGTGAAAATATTATGCTTTTTGAATTAATGCAAAGAAGCTAACTGCCAGTACATGTTTCCTTCCCTATTCACATTAGCATCCCTTATTGATTGAAATTCATCTGGTTGATATTTTTGCAAAAACACAACCTGATACAGAAGAAAGACAATTACATAACACCTCTTGGGCAAAGCAAAACATATTCCCGGGTATAAAACTTGTAGTCTGATTAGTTGGATAGACATTTTAGCATTGTTATCTATGAAAACCAGCATGATCTAATTTATCTATCTATTTATTCAAGCTCTGCTGAAGTTCACAAGCTAGCTTAACTCATAGGCATGGGTCAGAGCTTCATTTCATTGAGCCTGAAGCTAGACAAACCAATGCTATAAATACTGCTGTAATGCTCCAGAAGGAGTGGACGTGAAGTTATCTAAAAGGGAATCAGACACCCAATATGTGCTGGTATGGATTTGTGTGTGGGTGAGGGGTTATGAGGATTTGAAGAAGTCACCAAGGGTCACTGTCTATGGGGGTGGGAGGTTGGTGTTGGCATACTAGTTAAAAGTTTACTTTTGTGTACAATGGACAAATAATCCTATATGAGAAAAAATAAAGTGTCGTAAAGATGTTATATGTCAGTATCAAAATAAATTAAATATATATGGACCGGTGTTACAGCAACTTGAGATGTGAGTGCAGGGCATTGTTGAAAGTGATCAAATTGTTGATTATGATTCCAAACAGTGTTTAGACTGGGATACACAACTCTGGGGTTTCAGAGTTGAAGTCCTGCAGGTTTTAGATACCCCTCCCCCCTCCCTACCTTTAACACACTTAATCCAAATGAAATGGCTGGCCGCAGCAGCTTATTGTTAATTTCTGCCCAAGCATGTTGACCCATTAGTCTGATTTGTGTGCTGATAGGTGTGCTGCATCAGAAAATATCCGATATACCTGCAGGACGTTGGCCCTTAGAGATGCTCATCCCTGGTTTAGACGCATGTACGGCTGAAAGTAACTTGCCTTTAGCTTCGAATGCCTAATGCAATATTTTGTTCCTATGCTTCCACAGTGATACTGGTGTGTGCCCTCCTCTCCCCCCTGTCTTTGTCTCATGCCTGTCCAAAGGAGTGCAGCTGCAACGGCAACGCCAAAATAGTAGACTGTCGAGGTCGAGGCCTTTATGACATTCCTAGAAAACTGCATCCAGACACCCAAGAACTCTATCTGCAAGATAACCGTATCAGGGGGCTGGGATCAGTGGCTTTTAGGGAAATACCCCTTGTCCGCATTCTTGACCTATCTAATAACTCCATAACAACTATTTCACCAACTGCTCTGCTCGGTTTGAGGTCATTGCAACGCCTCAGCCTGGCCCACAACAGCCTGAAAGAACTTGACAAGCGGCTGCTTGGACCTATACGCTCCCTTTCACACCTTGACCTTTCACACAACAGGTTAAGCTTTAAAACTAGAATATAAATAAAATTTGTTGTGATACATGTAACAAACAGTATACACTAAATATTATCACATATAATTTATGAAGTTTCCATAATATACTTTCTGCTAGCCTGTGGGGTTTACCTGGAGCCATGGGGGACAGTTTGAAGAACCTCAGCTACCTGGGACTAGCAAACAACAGGCTAACAAGGCTGGATCGCTCGCTGTTGGAGGCCCTGACCCACCTGGAAAGCCTAACACTGAGAGGCAACCCCTGGAGGTGTGACTGCCAGCTTATAGTCCTCAAACTCTGGCTGGAGACCTACCTTTTTAAAGGTTAGACAACTAAAAACTTTAAGTAATGACATGAGAATGATGACTTCTTTTCCAATATTTACTGGAACTCTTGTTGGACACACTATTAAATTGATGCAACATTTAAATACAGTAATAATTCCCAAACTATTCTTTAGCTTTTTAATTTTCAACCTTGATTTAACGATTTACTTGTACTTTTGCATTATTGAGCCTCAACATATAGGAAGACAGCAAAGGAAGAATGAAATGCTGAAGACATGTTTTCTAATGTACATGTGACTTGGGCCACTATGCTTTCTCTGGTAAAGTTGTGCTTTAACACAACCAAATATTGTAAGAGTAAGGATAGTGCGGAGTGTTGTGGCTTTGGGGAGTAATGTTTTGTCTTCACAAAGACTGAAGCATTACAGTTAAGATGCAGATTTAAGTTCTGTTCTGCTATTAAAGATGGTGGTGAAAGTGCTTGTGTGTGATTTATGTGGATCAGTGTGTAGCTGTAGAAGCGTGCTTTTTTATTTTAATGAAATACAAGATTTGGACAGTATTATGTGCTTCGAGAAAACAAGAAACATGTCAGATATTTATTAGATAATATTATGACAATTTACAACATTTACAGTCGAGCCTTCATTGTGACTAGTCGTTCATGCATGAAAGGGGAACTCCCGAACACTGCAGCTCTTAGAACTAGAGTACTGCAATCACCAATGAGAGACAGTGCAGGCAAACCACATCTTCCACACTACAGCAAACCCAGCATGAATTAGATAACAAAATTACCACTGTACACTGAACACTAGGCTTACATAGAGTTTGACGGTTTCGCCTCAATGTCTATTATGTTAACTTTGTCTTAGAGGCTGAAAATTCTAATTACTGCAAAACAATACAATGGACTCAGATATAAGGACGTGAGCTTAGTAAAAAGCTAGTCTTTAATCAAGGAGACGGATAGAAAGTGTGTGACAGAGCATGCACCATATAAGACAGATGAATAGAGATTTAAAGGAAACACAAAAGGTTGTAATGAAGTCCAAATTTGATGCTTTCCTAATAAGACTCCAATAATTTAGTTTTAAGGACCATTTTTGAGCTGCTAATCATATCACGCTTGCTGAGTAATACAGTCCTTGTGCTAAGCCAATAAAAATAGAAAATATGAAGAACTGAGCTGCTTTAGATGTAAAAATAGTGATTAAAAGTTCCACAGTGGTCAGCTGCCAAAAAAAGGAAAGTTGATGTGTTTAGATAACATGCAACATCTCACGGATTGCTTTGCTTTTCTGTTTATGTCTTTAACACTAATCTTAAGGTGGCGTGGTGGATGAAGTGCTTTGCTCCCAACCAGAAGAAATGAAGGACAAAGACCTCCAGAAAGTCCCCTACCAGCTCTTCCATAGCTGTATGACTACAAGCTACCATTACCTGTTTGCAAACATACACCACCTGGAATCTGAAAGGCTACTTCGTGGCCACACCCATGGCAACCATGCTCACCCTTCCAGCCATGCTCTCCACATCCCCATGGCAATGGGGGAGGGTTTCGGTGGTGGAGGAGAAGGAGGCGGGGGAATGACGGAGTGTGAAACTAAGCAGAAACAACGGCCTGTCAACTTGCGCCATGCTATAGCCACGGTGATCATCACCGGAGTGGTGTGTGGGATCGTGTGTCTAATGATGCTGGCTGCTGCAGTGTATGGATGCGCCTACGCTGCTATCATGGCCAAGTATCAGCGGGAGCTAAAGAAAAATGAGGAGTTGGTTGCAGCGCAGGGGGCAGATCATGCCACAGCAGACGAGAAGGAACCACTAGAGAATGCTATCGCCTAGGAGATGATGAAATTCACTCTGGACTTAAAACCTGGGCCTCAACCCTTTAACCTATTTTTTTCTGGATGCCATGTGTGGGCTTGTGCATGTATGTTTGTGAGGAAAAAAGGGGGAGAGAATAAGACATTTATTTTTGAATAATTTCACCTCATATCTCAGATCTGGGTAGCTAAATTCCACAGGTATTTGACTATGCACTGATAAGACAAGTATATTTTACTGTATGCAGGTTTAAGGGGCAGGCCAAAGAACTCAAACATGAACATTTCATTTTGACTAAGAAATGCATATCACAGATAGGAAAAATACTATATATTTATAACTGTGTACTAGTAAGTATTTGTAATGTAAAGCTCTGGTATTTATAAAGTGGACTTTTAGACTTTTACTGTCTTTTGGTTGTTGCTCAATATTTGGAGTCGGTTTTGGACTCTTAGTAACTCATAGTAGGCAGCTGTTGTTAGTTAAATTTTGTCCTCAGTTGTTTGTATCAGTAATGTGTGTATGAGAAAAAGTGGTTTTTTTGTGATTGAGTGTGTGTGTGTGTATGGAGATAATTTGCATATTGCAGACAATTCTAAGCGTTTGTGCCTAATAATGTTAGGTTATTTTGAGAAAGAAACATGTTTTCTTAAAGGATATTTTTGTTGTAACTGAAGTGAAAATGGGAAATTCGTTGAAGCAATAATGAAACAAACTAAAATGAAAACGGATACAAAACCTGGACTCAGTCTTTCTCTGTCTTCATTGGTTTATATTTCTGAATCTCCAAAATGCTGGGCGGTGACATCACACATAAAAAATGTAAAAAGTATAAGTTTAAAGATTAGTTTTGACTGTGTGATAGTATGTCCCTCAATATTTATTCAAATTAATAAAAGGAAGCATTTTACCTCGTTATTCTATGATACTTGCAATTAATGTGCTCAATTGCAACGTTTGGTGAAGGCACTGAAACCTGAACAAGGATTTAGTAGGTTTTTTTTAAGTGTTTTAGTACTCATGTTGATAACCTTTGGTGATGGCTTTATAAAAATAAAAACTTCTAGAAAAAAATTATAAAATATTTAAATGATAAAATTACAAATGACTATTTCAATTAGCAACACGTTAGACAATAGATTCAATAGATTTCCATTTCTGTTCGGTGTTTTTTCTCTTTGACATCTTTTTCTTGAGGCTATAGCACCTTTCCATTTCCTGGTAGAGCTCAGTGGTATTGTATAATGCAATATCCTGTGGTCTTTAAATCGAATTATTGCCTAATTACTATTTTATTATATGTAAGCTGTAAGAAAACGTTTAAATGATGTTCAGGGGAATTATAAACTAAATGTTATTCCAGTGTAGTGTGGAAGCACACAACGGTACACAGATGCCTTAGGTCATAACGCCTGACCTGACTCTTATGGGTCTGTGTGTATTACCACAGCAGACTCTGCACGTGGCTCAGGATGTGACCACAAACTCTGACACACACAAACCGACAAGCTGGCACACACACGTATGTATGTACGCGCACAGTAAGATTGTCTGCAGGGCCCATGGTGCGTGATGTCATCAGCCTGTCCTGTTAAGTTAGCGTGTTAGCGTATTCACAAGTCTACAGCTCAGTGAAGTGCAGGGCAGTGAAAACTGGCCCTAACCGGCCTTCGCTAAATTTGCATTTTAGCGTACATCTCTCCTCCCATCTGACATTCTTATATAAAAATCTTCTTTACAGACATCTCCCATTATGACAAGCGTGGTCGTCATTACTGTACACCAGTGAGTGCTGAAACAATCACGTCTTCATGATAAATTTCTTTTACTTATTAGTCATATGGATCTCTACTAAGCAGGATTTGAGCGAAAACAACAGCGATAAAATCAACAGGGTCAAATTATGCTGTGGGCTGGTGCAAACTGTGGGCTGCTTGTGCACCACCGCTAGAAATCTGATGCATACTCTACATGTTTGTGTGTGTGTGTGTGTGTGTGCCATGGCACTGCACAGACTCTCCCATCTCTGTCCTTCTGCTCCAGTGGTTTCCCCAAGGCAAATGCTACCCACAATGCACTGCTTTCATGTCAACGCATTCAGGCACCGTGAAATCATTTTTTCTTTCTCTGCCCTTTTACTTCTTCTCTTATTGTATGTTTGCATTTCCAAAAAAGCTTTCTCCTCTTCCTTTTGTCATAATGTCTCTTCTCTGCTTCAATATTATTTAGTGACTCTGCTGCTGGCATAACTCAACATCAGAAGTTGACGAGAGAACGAACACAGGGATTTATTTTTTTACATGAAGCAAAGGTTGTGTTTAATCCTATACAGTGAGTCTGTACAGAACACTTTAGCTGTGTTTCACAATTTTATGCACTTCCTTTTAAAAAAAAACAAATAAATAAAAAGAAATATGAACATCTAGAATAATTTCTAAACTATCTTTACTTTCGATGCTCATCTGCAGTGTGACAAAGCAGTCTTTTGCTTTTCAAAGAAGGTAACTGATCTTAGCTGATGATCAACTTGCAGATGGTTCATTACCTACATATATGGCTCTAACACTGTGGGATTTCTGAGTCACTGGGATGCATGATGCAGCAGGCCACAAAGAATTCATCTAGGCCAAAGAACAGGTTTATGAGCAAAACCAAAAAGGGGGTTTATGCAACAGTTTTAAATATATATACTCTTTGATGTAAAAGTTGATGCTGTATAGTGCGCTCATGCAGCAGCTAAAGCTCAAATAACACAAGCAGCGTAGTCAGAGTATGTGGGTTGCAAGTGTTTCAGCTCAAAGTAGAGAAAGATGTGGAAAGGATGGAACGACTGTAAAGTTGGAACATAAATCAGTGCGAGGAAAAGAATATAGTAGTCTTTCTCAATGTGAAAAAGTGAGTGTGTCAATGTGTGTGTGTGTGTGTGTTTGTATACAAGAAAGAGTCACTTGAGTCCCCGCTTACCCGCAGCTATGGGAGATTTCCTCTCATCCAGAAGCTGAATGGCAGTACTGGCCAATACAACACTTTTGTTTTCTGATCCTAAACCACAGACATTAGGGAAAAAAAAACAAGACCAGCATGTAAACACACACAGGCTGAGTTAATACCTCATCTATATCACAGTCCTTCATATTAGTTCTGGAGTTTCTACAGAGTAGTCCAGAGAGAGTATCTGAGGTAAGTCCTGCAAGTAAATAAGAGGCTTTCAGATAACTTGTATTAGCTGGCACTAATGGAAAGCCTAGGGCTGAGGACAGATGAGAACATGTTCTCTCTTTGGAGTCCAGACCATTTCTCAGAGAAACAGTTAAACTGAATTTGCATGAAGTGCTTGTGTGTATGCGTGTCCTGTGATTGTGTGTGTGTCTCTATATGTTTGTTCTGGGCAAGTCACTATGGAAAGAGGTGAACCTCTTCCTTACATATCTTATTTCAACCCACAGCAATCAGTCCTGTCCACAAGCACACAGCCCGGAATTAATAAGAAAGAAAGAAGAGGTACAGATGCTTGGTCAGAGAAAATGTCCAAATATGGATGAAAAGGAAAAAGCTTTTTTCCAAAATGATACCAAATATATAGTGTAATTACTATTTATAATTTCATAAGAATTTAAATCTTTTGGCTAATCTCTAAATATCTTTTATTATGATATTTCACAACTTACCTGTATTAAAAGGCAGTGAGTAAATAAAAGTACCAGGAACTTGTTCTGCTGCTCTCTTGTACCACAGAGGAAAGTGATCAGCATTGAACACCCCCTCTTTGTCTTCAGCTGTCAGGAAGTCTCTTGGGGCAGAAACAGATGATACAATTGATCCACACATAAAACATCACACTGATACAAAAACTAAAATAATTTAACATGTGCTTCAGCTGATGTATCCATACTTCAAGCTTACTTACTGGTTTGTAAGTTCATCAGGTACCACAAACAAATTAATTCTGGAAAGTCCTGTTCTTGTGCCAAGGTAGGCTATCTCCACACCTTTGTCAGAGTTCCTGCATGGTGTGGCACATTTATTTATGCTGAAATGCAACTTTGACACAGTTAGGATTATAGAAGACAGACAGAAAAATGCCTTTATATTTGCTTTCTTTGATTCCTAAAAAATAAAAGTAAGTTATTTCTGCATTTTTGTAGTGCGAGTGACATACTCTGACTTATTGAGTACAAGGCTGGTCCAGTATGCTTCCAATGGTGCAGTGACCACAGCGTCAAAGAGAACTTCCTGAATCAACTCCTTGTCACCTAAAAAAGTAAAGACAGAAGACTCACATTATGACCAGAATTCTTCAGTTCAAGTCAGTAAAGAAAGGAAGATTTGAATAAGAGTATAACTAACATTGTAAGTGGGGTTCTTGCCCGCTAAGGTAAATTTTAATTGCCTCTATTTGGGACAGGTAGCGGTGCTCAGAGTGCTCATCTGTGTTGCAATATGTCCTGCACATAAACAAAGATGGAAAAGAAGTGTATTAGTTACACACTTACTGGTGTTAAGCTGATATCTTAGTAAATAATCAAGTGAATGCATAAAATTTCCAGCATTATGCAACTTGCGTTGCACAATATTTACTCTCAGTTGATTTTGGACTGTAAAACATCACCAACGATAAAATGTTTTAACCAAATTATTTGTTATTTTACATTTACACACATAAGGTAATTGTAATCTGTGGAGATGCTGCTTCTGGATCCCAAGTCATCATGTGACACAAACCATAAAGCCAACAGTGCATAGATTACAAAAGCTGTTACAGAATCTAGATAATAGATAGATAAAAAACTTTATTAATCTCCAAGGGAGAAATTCAGGTGTCCAGTAGCACACACAGACTTGCATAAAACAAATTAAAAGAAAACATAAAAGCAATAAGATATTAAAAACACTACTATCAATATTAGAGAATCTGCTGTATTTCTGCAAAAAAAATATGACTGATGGATTTTATAAATTAGCAGTATATTCAGGATGTATCCCAAACAGTATGTTACCTAAATTAGAGAAAAGGATGACACACAATACTGCCATCACAAACTCACCATTCATCTGCCAGAGCAACATCAGGATGCTCCAAGTCATGAAGTCCTGCAACACAATGATACGTGTACATCTCAAAATAAATCAGTAAAAGCCCTCAATACGAATTCATAATAATAGGGGAAGGAATCTACAACTTAAATGCACACACGCTTAAACACACACCAGAGGTGAAAAATGTGCTTTTTGAGTGGATGTGACATTTCTGATTAGATCAGGAAGAGCCAAGTCATGCTCAGGGGGCCCCGCAATGATGGACATGTTTAGAGAAACACACAGACAGACACACACACCCTCACCACCACATGAATATTAACATGCATGAGCTTTGACATCAAAATAGACACAACTACACATGGAGTCACACACAGACACACACTATCAAGACAAGGACACATAGGAACACACCTAACCCACTAAAAAAAACATTTTACTTCCTGTCTGGATTTGGCTTTTAAATTTATTATCATTAAATTTCTATTAAATGTGCATGTGTCTGTGGCTATGAGAGCGTCGGCCACAAAAAATGGGGCATGAAATAAATAGACAAAAGTCTAGATGGATAAGTGTAAGAAAGTAAGGATGTGTACTTGGATGCTGTGTGGTGGTACACTTTTACTCTATTTTATACAAGCAAAACAATCCAATGGAAATTTAGTGTTATTTATAATAATTTACTTTTTTCTGAGCTGTACTATCATTTTAGTTTTTTTACTTTGTATATAAAATCTAAGATTAGCTTACTGAGCATAATGCTCATTTACACAATCAAAGGTAAATACATAGAAGTACATACGGTATGAAACACGTATTTCATTTCAAACGTGACAATGTAACATTAAACCATATTCATTATGAAATCTGTAACAGTAATATAAACCTACAAAGATATTTTTTTTATAATAGTTGTAATAATATTTATATTAATATTTATATAAAGCACTTTAGCAACTTGTAGCTTTAGTAAACATGTGCTTTATCCAATGATAGGAAAGAACTTCTCTTCAAATAAATAATAAAAAAATGACTCCAAGTGTTCAGTATTCATCGTGACAGTCTATGTTTTTATATTTTCCATTACTGTAAATTTTTATACTTAATTAAAGTGTCTACTCTATGCTTGGAAAATAAACCCACCAGCAGTAGAGAAACATCTCTATTGCTTGGTTTGGGTGTTACTAAAAGTTAAAAATTATTATTATTATTGTTATTGTTGTTGTTATTGTTTCAAGAAAGTGAATGATGTATTAAAATATGTTTTCCATTTTTTTCTATTTAGTGGTTATAAAATATTATATTTACATCCCTCCATCCATTTTGTCATATGCTTCATCCAAATCAGGGTCGCAGGTTGCTGGAGTCTATCCCAGCAGTCATCGGGCGAGAGGCAGGAGACACCCTGGATAGTTTGCAGGTCCATCACAGATTAAACTAATATATAAAACTAATTTAATTGTCTTTATATATAAATAGAAGCCGTATTCAAACTCTAAAATATTTACTTATCTATGCTTTTCTGGCACTAATAAGTAATCTTCAAACGTCCACAAAATGAGAGAATAGAGAATTTTCTACCTTCTTCCACTGTGACGTTTCCTCTGAAGAAAAATTTCCCATGGCCTCTAGAAAGAGCAACTCCTAGACTAAAGATAAAAAAAAAAAAAAAAAAAAAAAAAAAATTCTATGAAAAACATCCAGATCTGCATTGATACTAATACAGAGGAATCTATCCAGTGTTCTCACCTGAAAGGAGTTCCTTTGATATCTGTGTAATAGTAATCATTGTGCAAAACCAAAACACGTTTCTGGAATAAAAGGTTAACAGACTTTTAGTTGGGCGACAGTTTTCCTAAATCATTTCTTGCAATCTAGCTCCATCTAGTGGTCAAGGAAGTGTATAATTGTTGTTGGCTGGCCTTTTGAGTATGGAAGGATGCGAATATGTGACTACGTGTGTAGTTACATATTTACGTACTGAATACTTAATAATCTGGCTTATATATAATGCTGGTACAAGACTGAAAATGCAAAGCCCATACACACACACACACACACACACACACACACACACACACACACACACACACACACACACACACACACACACAC
>JBAMHX010000015.1:11592640-11609022 GCA_037177515.1 Pseudomugil tenellus
TATTATTATTATTATTATTATTATTATTATTATTATTATTATTATTATTATTATTATTATTATTATTATTATTTTAAAGCTGCATAAAATCTTCTTAAGAAAAAAAAGTTGATGGGGTTTCTGCAGCATGACCTAGTCATATTATCTTCTTGAGAGACCTGCAAAACTTCCATGACATGTTTTATTCATGTTTATTATTTGCCTTAAAATGTGTTCAATCAGCGCCTGTCTTTGATCTCTTGCAGAATAAGCTTATCCAAAGGCAGCGCTTCCAGTCCAGATCTCCCTCTCCAAAGACTACTGGAATAATCATGATATTTATCTTTCCAGCGACTCTCTGTATCTGACAACGATATCCATTAGAGATGAAAGCTTGACACTGATATGAAGAGGCTGGAGAAAGACTTTGTGCTCAACAAAAATGTTCTAACCTTGTCCAATCAGAAACTTTCTGACTGTCAGTCATTCACATAATTTATCGTCATGCCACGTCCTAATTGGGGCATTCAGTGTGCAAAAGAATAAAATGTGCAATAGTTTTAGACTAGATGAGGTGGAAAACACTGCAAAGCATGGTCTGTTAGTGCTGCAGTACTCAACCAGACAATGTTATCTTCAATCCTGTCGGACTGACACCCATTATGATATCTCATCATGGCTTTTTCTTTTTTTCTAACCCTACAACTCCTTTATTTGACCACGTCTCTTACCATGGCATTACACCCCCATTGTTCACCTTACTTTCTCTATTACTCACCTGCTTTACTATGAAAAATAACAGACATTGACAAGACGCAGCATCCATTCTGTCTTCCCCATACACAGAGGGAAATAGGGGTTGGTGACCTGAGTTCAGACAGCTGGTAATAGCAATCTAGAGCGCAGTATTACACATCAAAGAGAGAACAAAGCACAACTAAGTACAGCTTCTGTAACAATGAATGGTCCTCCTGCTGTAGAATGCAATCGATCAAAGGACAGGCGCTACAAACAGAGCATCATCTAAAAATACAAAATCTATTTCTAAGCTCAGGCCTATTGGATCATATATCTCTAGACTGGTAAACAATGCCTGCCATGTATACTCTGCACATAAGCATCAATTCTAAATGTTATATTTTGTGTCAGTACAGTTACACCAAAATCAGGCCTCTTCATAGCAGCTCGGGGAAAAAGCATGATGTAATAATAATAATAAGCTGCATGGAGAAATGTTGTAAGGTAAGTAAATGGATTTCATGGTTATAAATCCACCAGATTCTCAAATAACTTTGCTCGAGCAGGAAAGAAGTTTGGACATTTGCTTTGTTTCTGAATCTTGGAGAGCACATGAACTTTCTTGAACCCCTAAATAAGCATCTTCTAAGACGCATATAATCTAGGCTTCAACCTCAGAAGCAACTTTAACACATAGTAAACATTTTGGGATTTTTCAGCAGTCAGTAAGACTAGACATTAAATGAGCTGTATAAGTCCTTTCCTCTGCTCTGGGTTTTAGGATGAAAAAGACCACTAAGCTTTAATACATTAAACACCCCACTGACATAAATATCCAAGCATTTATGCCCCTCAGAGGACTAAGATACACACCTCTCTGGCCTGCATTTGGCATTTTACAGAACAACTCATAATCTAGGTTGCCGTGACAAATTGTGTGCTGGAATATGAGGTGACCCTTGTTGCCTTGGAGACACGGTTTAATGATGCTGGTCTGAGTAATCATTGGAGCCAAAGTCTCACCCTTTGGACTCCTGTGGGAGAACTAAAAACAGAACGAATGCAGACATGGCGTACAAAGCTGTTACAGACCTGGTAAATGTTTTTACAGCACAGGTGTTTTTGCAAAATCAATAACATTTCTAAATAATCTCAATCAATAATAAAATATTTATTTGGAATTATCGGGTTTATTATCATTCATTATGATGTTTTTAGCAACTTAACGCATCATCAAGAGTTAATAAACACTCTCAGCTTTCCCATTTGTCTGTTTTCAAGCGTAATCAAGAATAAATCAAACTTGAACGCCTGAGTACAAACCTTTTAAACCTAGCAGCTCTTTTTTCACATCTAACATTTACTGATATTTTGTTCTTTACTCCTCATAAATTGTTTCTTTAACTTTTCTAAATGTCCATTCACCCCACCCACCCCCCATCCTGCAGAATGCATTCCTCACGCTAACCTCACTCGCATCACTCTTGAGCACTACTGTCAGCTCAACCTGGCAGAATGGGAAACAAAGCCAAATGAGCCAGGCAATGATGGATGATGCTAGGAACCTAAGGATAGGAGGGAACTGGAGGGGAGCAGTACAGGAGAAGACAGCCCAGGTGGAGGGAAAGAGAAGGGGAGGGTCAAGCAAAGCAAGACAATAAAAAGAAAGGGCAGATAAGCCCTTCACAAATCCCAAATGTTTGTCACTTCCTTGAGAAAGACCAGTCCCAAGAGTTTTAGAAGCTTTTTTATCTGACACTATGACAAAATGGGTGTGTGTGCTTTTCCGTTACTATTTTGTTTTCTTTCGGTGGGGATGTTGTGTTTGTGTATTCACAGTAATAGGGCCAGAGTGACACGACAGTGGTAAGGCAACAAAGCAAAGCAGAATCCTTGCTAATCCCAATTATGTGTAAAAACATGAGATTATATATATATGTTTTTAGATGAGTTAATGTCAATTAGCCTGGGTGAATCTCTTAGCAGTGCTACGTCAGACATACAACCTGTCTAATCTAATACAACTGCTGCGTACTCAACTCCTGCTTATAGAGAGGCACAGTACCCTTTTGTTCCGCACGTATGATTATTATGATCATAGAGCTACTAATCTCAGCCCACATATGATAAATCACTAAGAAATTAAATGCTGAGAATGATGAAAGGCACTGGAACAGATCGTCCTGCCAGTCATTATAGAGTATTGGATTTGCACCCTGAAGATGACAAAACAGCTTATTTTGGAGAACCCTACCAAAACAAACAACAAAACAAACAACACAGGCAATTTTCTTTTCAAACCAAAAATCACACAGGCTGAACAGCAAAACGTAACCTCAAACTCACAAACGTGACAACACTGCCAGCCTGGAGACACTTGCAAAGCACGGCGGTTTAGATCATGTTATCAGTGATGACTGAGTGTGTTAGGACATGCACGTATGTTCGATCAGGCATGCAGAAGAGAGCGAACCACTGAACCAACGACAACCATGATGTGTGGATTGAGTCAGGAACCAACAACCTACAAATGTCACACAAGATAATGCCATGAGCCCAAAAGAATGCCTTCAACTCACAGGCATCAAGAACCCTAAATGCATGCAGATGAAATGTACAACAATACACAGCTGGCCTCAACAATGCACAATACAGCAATGGCCTTAAACCAGAAGTTTTACCTTTTGTGCTTGAGGGAGCTAAAAGAGCAGATTAGATAGGACGGGAGGAAGGGGCAGAGGAGAAGGAGGAGGAGGAGAAAGATGGTCAATATATTTAGGGAAAGTCATTTGGAAGCTTATCAGTGTAATTTTCACTGAATGGGGTGGCAGTGGGCACTTAAATGCCTCTGATGCAGCGCAGGACTTAAACCAGACAGCTTTCATAAGTAATACTTAAATCGCTTTTAAGGTTTTAATTATTTGAGTGTAGTTTTTCTGGCCAGTAACAGCACAGTAGTTTTGATCATATTTGGACAGAAAAAGAACTTTTGAGTGAAATTTGATGAAATTGCAAAATGGACAAAAGTTCAGTGGCAGTTAGGTGTTGCACCATGGTGCAGTTGTTGGTGCTGCCACCACGCAGGGAGAAAATTGCTGCTTGAATCTTGGTTGAGGCCTTTCTGCGTGGAGTTTCCAAGGTTTTTCCGTGCTAGCATGACTCTTCTTTGGACACTTCAGGTTCTTCCAATGATGCAAAAACATGCATGTAGGGTTGAAGTGGTGATTTTAAATTGACTTTAGGGGTTAGTTTGTTTTAATTTGTGGTGGACTGGTGACCCTGCATCTCATCAGATGTCAGCTGTGTAGAATAAACCCAATAAGGAAAATGAATAAAAATTAGATGTGATGAAATATAAATAAGGATTTAACTCCTGAAGTTTTACATTTCAGTTCAAAACAAAATACATTTATGGGATCAAACCATCAAGTTGCTTTTATACTTAAGTATTCTTAAGTATAAAGTGCTCTTTAGTATTCTGGAGTCAAATATGAGCTCATAACTAACAGCCAAAGCTTGGGCAAAATTATATCATGGAAAGGGAAAATGATCCAGAACAGACTAGCCAATTCTTCAACAAAATGACAAAGAACAAAAAAAATTAAGTTGTTGGAATAGCCAAGGGTCAGGCCATACCTTAACCTACCTGACAAAAATGCTGTGATAGGGCTTTAAAATAGCTCTGCATACATGAATTAAGCTTCAATTAACTGAAGCTTTTTTTAAAAAAAAAAAAAAAAAAAAAAAAAAAAAAAAGCAGATTAGGGGAGAAATTCTTCCACAAATGATGTCAGACACTGATAATGTCTCACAGAGAATCACTACCTCAACTTATTCCAGCTAAAGGTGTTTTTCTTTTGAGATTGTACTTGAGTCATTATTAAATATTTTCTATACTTTGCTTAACTTTATTCAAAGATAGAAAAAACTTATTATGATCAATCAAATTTAATGATGAAAATGAAGAGAAGGAAATAAAAACCTAGACAGATGATTAAAAGAATTATTGGTGAGAGAAAAAGTGCACAGTCATGTAGGTTAGTGCTGTTATTTTGGGGTGTTCCTGGTCATTTTAATCAGTTGCAATTGTCACTTTGATAACAATTACTACAGCAAAATGTACAATTGTGCATGCATCAATATTACAGTACATTTTGAATAGATTATGGCATGTAGTGGATGAATGGTTATCATTCAGGCAGTTATAGAAACAACATCTGTGTAACAAAACTATAAAACATAAACAGGATGATTTAGTAAATCTGTATAATTTTGTTGAGCTATATGGGAATGAAAAATGATTGTGTGCCATATTCATTTTGGGACAGGTTCAATGTTACTCTCACAGTACAAGACTCCCAAACATACACAAGAGACTCATTGACTAAATGGTTCCATCTGCTACCAATACACACATACACAGCCTTCTCCATGTATGTTATCACCTTTTTAAAATCCATCCATGAAAAAGCAAATGTACTAAACTAACCCAAGCTTAAAGAGAGAGGGTTAAATTTAAATAAATATTCCGGACCTATAATCTAACTAGCAGGTGTGCATAGAATAGTGTGTCTGCCTACAGAAGTCTGACAGATATAGTCAACTCACAGTACTATCAATGTATGCTTCGGTCCATACTGTGTCATGCTCCCGGTCAATCACTTTGGGACGACTTAAAACGTGGAGATACTCCATCACATTCTCCTGCACATCTGCCAGTGTGGAGATCTGAGTGAAGTAACCTGTACGGTAACGAGACAAATAGAAGAATGTTAAAGAACATATTATGAACTCTTGAACATATGTAACCTGGTGGTGGTAAAAACTTAAATTTTGGTTTTAAAAACAATTTTATAAAATTCACTTTGTTCACTTTTGCTGGTTGGAAAAGTTCAGAAGTTTATCCTGATTGTGGACAGCAGGAGCCTGTTGGTGTGTTGATAAAAGTAATTTACTTGTTGGAGGAGCTCATGGGAAAATAATTCCAGGAAGTAGACAGAAAGCACTCAAGAGGGCCTGATTGCGCATGTCAGCAGTGAGAAAAATGTGTAACAATCTTATAGAATATGATAAATAATTATTGCAATACTGTTTAAAATATAATACTGTTTAATTTAGTTTGTGTGGAACAAGTGGAACAAACTGTCAGTAGATATTAAACTTTCACAGCATGTGGAAACATTTAAATCCAGGTTAAATACTTTTCTTTTCTCTTCCTGCTATAAATAAAATCTGCACAGTAATTTTTCTTCTTAATGATTTTAATGATTTTAATTTAATTTATTATTGTATTATTATTCTTGCTCTGTTTTTATCCTCTTTTTATTTCTATTTCAACATCTGCAATGCTTTTAATGTTTTTATGTAAAGCACTTTGAATTGTTGCGTTCATGATAGGTGCTATACAAATAAACTTGCCTTTCCTAATGACTGAAATTTTCTTATACTGGATACAAACTGTATTTTGGGTTGTTGCAGTGATATGTGGATGGTGATGGAATGAAAGAGCAGCACGTGTTGGATGTTATTGCATGTGCTAGGTAGGAAACTCCTTTTTTTCTGTTTTAAATGTTGTTTTATTATCTCGCTTGTGTATTATATTCCTTCATATGATTGTTTTGGTAAGAAAAAAATAGATGTTTTGCACAGCAAGTGTACTATGTCGTGAGGAGGCAGTATGGTGACAATTTTTTTTTCCCATTTAGGTGCCGATGCCACCTAATACCACCTAATTGCTTCCTGAATTTTCTATACTGCTGGACCAAGGTTTTACATACTGGCAAATGACTGGCATAGTTAAATGAGTGTTAAGGGGAAGTCAGTGTATTCCTTACTTAGCCACAGTTAAAATTAGTTGGGAACAAAAGAAGGGTAACCAATTTCCCTAAGCTTGTTATATCCTAGCAAGAAGTTTCTTCTCACTATCCAGGCGGCAAGAACAAAAAAAATAAAAGTTATTTTTGTTCTGGTTCATTCATACTCAGTGTGTACAGTTACATAATGCTTTTAATTCTAAATTATTAATTCCGAATTAACTAAATCTGAACTAAATTAATGATTTCTTGAAGCTTTGAGTTTACATGGAAATTTTAATTTTGAATAAAAAGTTTACATGGAATCACGTTTATTCTCATCTCTGAAATTCCGACGCAATGGAGGAAATGATGTAATCACGCAGCAAATCTCTTCCTGTTTGTAGCCTTAGCAGCTAAATGGAAAACGATCTAATATAAATCGTTTAAGCTTCAATTTTGATAGAATTTTTGAAGTACTACCTTGTCACAAGTATAATATTTCACTATGTTGACCAGTTGAGGAGGAGAATAAAAATAGACGGATCGAATAAATTGAAGAAGGGGAGGCAAACTTTTTTTTATTACATTTACAAAACAACAAGACGGGAGGCAGAAGACTGCGTATGTTTGTCAATGCAGCGGGAGAAGGTAAGCACACGCAGAACGAATTAGCCACGAGAGGAACTAAGGGTTTACATGGACAGGAATTATTTAATTCTGCTTTTAAAATGAGAATAAACCAGCCAGTTTATTCGGAATTAAGTTTAATTTCGAATGAACAATTCCACTCAGAAGTAGATGTTTACATGGTTGCTTGTCATTTGTTTAAAGCGGAATTGACTTTTACTTGGTATTAAAGAGCAATTAAAAGACCCATGTAAATGGGGCCAATAAGAAGCTGGGTAGAATATCTGTGGAACCTTTGTAGAATCTGTGTTTCATTCTCCAAAGAGTAATGCAACCCAAACTGATCAAACCAAGTTATTTGCTTCCAAAATGACTTTGGATTTTATCCCATCACATTCAATATTAGCTTGTCTTTAGAAGGTTTTTTTCATTTTTTAATAATCTTTATAACAAAGCAAATAAACTACATCAAGAGTGTGATATGTTGGATATTTGCTTGATGAGGTAGAGAAAAATGCCATGGAATAATGGTCATATAAGAGCCAACCAGCAGGGGTTTGTGAATCACTAAGTGGTATGTAAAAGTAATGTAAAACCTATCTCAGTTAAACTAAAATGTGATGCCATTTCTTATAGTGGTAACTGTCATTATGATGCTAATGTGCATGTGAAGGAAGGAATACTGTTATCTCAGCGGGGGGAGAAAAATGGGAGTGAGAATAGGGCAACAGCAAGACGAAAGACAGAGGAAGAGAAATGGCACTGTAGTTAAAAAAAGACAGACGGATAGAGGGAGGGGGCAAGAGAGAAAAAACCACCACATTCGCATCCGGCTGTAAAAACTGAATAGGCCTCATTCTGATGCAGTCAAGTAGAAACTCGTCGCTTAGGTCATTGTTCTTGGCAAAACTTTTACTCCATCAAGACAATAGACTGAGTCCAGACACATGACAAAATCCTATACATTATTATTAAAAAAACAGGCTCTAACTATGATTAACAATGATGATTATTTCAAATTTATGGCCACAAAAAAGAAAAAAACTTTATTAAGGTAGTCACTGCAGCAACAGATGCACTTTGAATTTAACCTAGAAGTGAACTTTGACAGATTTCACAGATATTTGGATATGGCTAATATTCCACCAGACATAGCAATGACAATGCACGCATTAAAGACCCACATCACACACAAAGCAAGCTGTGGCTGCCTCGTTTATCACAGCAGTGAGCTAAGGCTGACTGCTTTCTCTAGAAAGCTGAGGGTGTCCTTCGGGCTGAGCCACTGGGGCCACTCAGATGAGCTGGGTGAAGAAAAATGAATGTGCCCTGCTCAGTGACATGAGTTGTACATATAGGACAGCCACAACATGACCTAGGAAAGGTGAGTGCATCAATATATCTTTAGAGGACCTTGGTTTAGGGTCACATATACACAAAAAATATACAACAGGGTGCTGCTGTAAAAATAATGGATGATAAGAAAAATAATTTCATGGTGTTCAAAAGAACTACAGAAGTATATACTGTAGAGGTGCTTATATGGTCCTGATGTTTTTTTTTTCTTTTTTCTTGATGCAATGCTCAAAAACAACTTATGTGTATTCAATTGGACTTAATAGTTTAATTTACAGTTGTGCTGTTCACAAACAAACAAAACCATGGGAACCGAGTTTCATTTGATTAGGAGTCGTTCTTTTTCTCCTTCTCTCTCTCTCTCTCTCTCTCTCTCTCTCTCTCTCTCTCTGAGTTCACACCCATGAGCATCGGTAGGCCTATTTGAGGGAGGCTGGAGGTATATTTAAATATTTATGTCTGAGTTTTCAATAAAAAATGTTCTCATTTTTAAACAATAAGTCTTTTTGAGATGATTTAGATTAAGAACAGCTATTTGCTGTTTTAAACTGTGTTTAAACTTGTTTAAAATTGGCTTAAAGTTGGCTTTTTACTGTTTTCAGCTGATATCCCTCTATAAAACTCCAACAGCAGTTTAGACTACATATTTTTTAACAACGTATAATTGGTGTTGCATTTACCGTGCAAATGTAAATATGTGTGTGTGTCAGCAAAGGAAAATACTGTCCTGCAGACACCAACTGTCCCCTGGATCACATAGGCTGCTTTTTATGTTTTTGCAATTGCTATAGAAACCCTTCAACCGTGCATGATACTGTCACATAACCTTACAGAAACACTGTAGACACCATTTTAAAGGCTATGTTTCAAGAAGTCCCTCATTAATCTATAATTAAAAATTTTCATTCAAAACCAAATTTTATAAAGAATTCAATTGCTACAATCACTTAATTTTCCCTAAAGATGTTATTTATTGCCAAATTTACAAAAAAAAAAAAGCTGTGACCTGCTGACTGGCAAGGGATTTATTTGCTTTGAAATACAGCGTCTGCTGATTTTTTTTGCCTGTTTGTAGTTACACAGGTAATTATTATTTTTTTAACTTGCATGTCCATTTTATAATGCTAAATTTATAATATGTCTTTTTCTTTTCTTTTAGCTTTTACATAACCTTTGGAGAAAACAGCTATTACACAGTTTCACATCCTAAACATAAAAAAATATAATTACTTTTATATATTACTTTTACTTTTGTATATTTCACTACACTTAAAAATATTTGCAGGAACATTTTTAAACTGCTAGAATTTAAAATATTGTTCCAACAAAATAAGTACAAATATGATTTGTATATTTTTAAAGGTTCAAGATTACTTAAAATAAGTATTTTGTCTGGAAAAAGTCTGCAAAGAGGGATTTAAACTTTTGAATTGTGCATCTTCAACATGTAGCTTGCCTGAGCCATTTTTCCAGGCAACCCTGCCTTTAATGAAACTGAACAGCAGCTATATGATGCAACATCGACATCATAGCAATCATAGCAATATTCCTGTTTCCTTTTATTGTCCACAGAGAAAGACTTTGATTGAATTCCTCTCGAGAGTGTAGGCTTGCTGAGATACTTGTGCTTCCTGGAAAACTATCTAAAGTAAAAGACAGAAAAAAGAGTTCTGGTTTTTGTAAAGGAAAACACTGGAAAAAGGTAGATAGAAGAAAGCTGTACTTCACAACCTTAGCAGTCAGGAGAGGATGTAACTGTCACTGATGATGCCTGCATCATCAGCTGGAATACACACACACACACACACACACATACACACACACACAGACACACTCAAATGCAGTGGCCTCATCATTACCAAAAACACCCTCGAACTGACTTGATGGGCTCTCTGGTATCGCTTCTATGGAACACTGTGAATGCCCTTGTCTTTTCTGTACAGAAACACAAGCACATGCACAGCTAGAAACACACGCACACCCTTTATGTGACCTGTGGCTTGCCTTTCTTATCTTCTGCAGCCTGAGGAAATGGAGCCAGACTGTCTCTGTCACCCACCGTGTGGCTAAATATAGAACATGAGGGAAAGTGCTCCATGTACTGAGGCAACCACAACCATTCACAGAACTTGTAAAAACTACTATGATGCTATATGGATGTTCAGCTTAGAGAAAAATTAAGTAATGGGAGGATGTAAGACGCATACCGACATACATGTATTATTCATGTTACATGAATTCATACCAACAAATACATAAAACAGGTCATTGGACTCATTTCCAGTCAAGACCAAGTTTAATCCAATTTTCTGTACAAGATTTTATAAGTAAGAGTTATTAAGTTATAAAATCCCACCTTTGTTAGCACATGCCATCCATTTCAGATTTTCGGCGAAGGCTGACTCTCGACCAATCAGATAAGGGAAAATACGAACCTATGGAAAGACGGTACAAAACGCCTGTCATTCATTTAGTCACTTTTGATAAAGTACAGGACAAAATCATATACAGGAGATAATATTGTCAAGGCCAGGCAAGGTTATTACTCTTTATCTGCCACTGATTTACAATTCCTTTCTGGTAGAAACGTTTTAAAAGGCTCCTTAATTTTTCTTTTTTTTAATTTGCAATGATTGTTATAGTTTTAGTTAAATTAGGACACTGTAAAATAACAGATGCACAGATGTTCTTCATAAACTTAAGTTTATGAAGAATCTGCAATAACAGTGCAGACCAATGATGAACCATGAAGTGAATGTGTCAGTTTAAAAAGCAAGATTTATGTGCTCAATCCAGAACATCTTCTAAGCTATGTGCTGTCAAACCTAATTTTGGGCAGTTCTAGGTTGGCTGTAGTAGCAGGTGTAGTTGGCAAGTGTGCATTTGCTTTTTTGTATGTGCCTAAGTCTGTGTGTGTGTGTGAGTGTAAAGAACATTGTTGCCAGATTGAAGCAGATGCAAGCCTCTGGGGGCACAGCTGTTTTAGCTCCCATGCCTACATTTTTCACCATCTACCTGACAGCATGTGTCTGTGTTTATGTGTGTATACATACATACATGAATGCCCACATAGTGGATACATTCATGTTTAGTATGTGCTGGACTGCACTCAGCAAATGAAACTAACAACAACACAAGCTAACATCTTTCTTTGCTTAGGAGTACATCTGAATTAAAATCTTTTTTATTTTAGCTTTCTTTTAGCTACAGCATGCAACCTTTAACATACCTGAATACACACATTCTGATTGGGCAGGAAAACAAATGCATCATCCTTTTCCTACACACACATATAACTAACTACATCTCTACAAATTCGTGTGCATAAAGACACGCTGAAGCACTGTAAAGCTAACTAATTAGCATAACGTATCTGGGCTCAAACATCATGCATTTTTATGTCAAGGTATCTGGCTGATACGGAAAAGAAATCAACAAATAAATTATGTCTAATTGATCCATTACAAATCTAATACACATAATGATGCAAGCGCAAACCCCGCAAAATATACTTGTGCAGATTAATATTCTTAAAGCAAGGCTTTCCATCCACAGTTGCAAGCCCTTTCATTTTAATTACTGACAGAGTGGAACACAAAGCTTTCAAGCTTTTATCCAATAAGAAATCAGAGGATCCTGATAACCCTGAACTACAATTTCTCAAGATAGCAGCTCACTTTATTTAAGTCACAAAAATATCAGTTTAATCTCCTGCATAGCGTCTAATGAAATGTCTTATCTTAAAGTCTGTTTTCATTCTACCATTACTAACAGCTGGTGACCCAACACTTTTAAAGTGATTACAGGAGCAGCTTTGCATGAGAAGGAAACTTTTAATTCAGTTTTTTTTTTTTAATTTACCTTTTCTTTCTGCCTTTTTTGTCTCTTTGAGCATCAAGTTTGTAGTTTTAGAAAAAATTGAAATAGAAGCACGTGTGTAAAGAATATATTTTTTGTATATTTGCTAATCCAAAATCTCTTCATACAAATAGTGCAAGCCAAAGCCTACATACATAAAATGGTTTCTGGGCCAAATGATTCCCAGGTTGTATGTCTAAAGCTCACAGACTGACTGGTCGCAAACACCTGTGGTCAGCTATGGTCAGCATTTTGCTGTTATGACACCAGAACCAATGCTCTCAAAGAGATGGAAACTACGGCTACAGGAAGGATAATCAAATGGTGGCAACATATAAAGTATTTTCAGTGTACAAAGGGGGAAGTGTATAGTTGTACACACACCAACATATTAACCTTTTTGCGCTGAAGGGATGCACATTTGATTTATTCCAGATCGTATCTCAAACTGATAGGTGGTTTACTTTTACCATGCCTCTGTCTGAATTATATAACTAATGTTTATTCAACTATTAATGAATGAAAAAGCAGAGGGACACATTTAAATGAACCTTAAATAGCCTATAAGCTTCAAATAGCTTACATAGGGGTCTTGATTCACAAGCATGTATATAACCCTTCTTTATCTTGAATGATGATTTTGTGTATGTGTGTGTGTGAATAAATCAAAACATTTTAATCTTCAAATAATTACAAATAAAATTGGATCAAATAAAGTGGCTATTGGGCTCTAGGATTATTAAAAAATACATTTTATAGCATCTGTTTGCAGGCACGCAGACAGGCAGAGGCATCAACAAGAGATGGACAAAAATTGCCTGAAGAAACCTGAAGAAACATGCACCCAGCGATCAGCTTTAATTGATATTAATCCGTGCCAACTCTGAACTCTGTCTGGAGTTTGGGAACACTTCTGACACAACCCTGGATTTCCCCTTAAGGGATTTTCATGTGTCAAACACAAACATCTGGCAGCAGATCAACTGTCTGTGGGATTTCACAACTCAAGGGGCCAGACTCTTGTGTGATTGATGGAATTTATTGCCAGTGTGGACAGGGAAAGGCTGATCTTTTTGACTCAAGGGAGAGTCTACCATCATTGTTTCAATTAATGCCAGATGTTTTAGCGTTTAGCCTGTTAAAAAATAATCCACTTCAATGAAGTGTTTCTGGTGTCGTGTGACTAATGTCTCATAATACTCCTTACTTAACGGGATGAACATAAGAACAAAATATTGCAGTGAAAAAGACACACACATTATGTGTGCTGTGTCCCTGTTTGCTTTATAAGATATACTCTGTAATTTGCTGCTTTACAGCTATTTCAAGTAGAAAAAATTAAATTAATACGTGTCCACAATCAAACTATTCTGCTGTCATTGATGAGATTGCACTTTAACAATATGAGAAATATCCTCATTTGATACTTATTTTCCAAACAACAATTTTTTTTTATGAATATAAATTATTCATAAAAATATTTAGTATCTTATTTGCATTCAGGGTTTTTCTTAAGTCTATTTTATCCTAGGTGTAATAATATACAGTGGGGTTGGCTGGAAAGAAGCTATTAAAAATCAGGAATGGAGAGAAAGAAAAGCTAGATCCAGACAAACTGGAGAGTGACAGAGACTGAAGACTTCTATTATCAGCGGGGCTCCCTTTAAATGGAACTATCTAGCAGCCTTGTCCCCGCTTGACTCAACCCTCAGCCTTGAGGTAAGAATTTCGGGAGTGTAGTGTGGGTAGGATGAGTTTTAATGCAGATCACAGGAAAGATAAACATAATGTGTAAGTATAACTTTGCTAGATGAAGGGCACCTATAATAACAGATCAACTGGATTTTGGCATAAATATTCCTAACCCTCCTAATACTCTCTGAAGTATATAAAATGTACATAAATATATGAGTATATCTTTTTATAAAAAGGGTTAATCTGGATAAAATTGAGGCAAAGACTCTGGGAACCTGCTTTACTGAAGATTCCCAAAAGCAATATAGAACAAGAATCTATTTGAAAGACCTGACAAAACCCTTGAGAAAACAATTGCAAAACCCTGATTTTCTGTGTGGCCAGACAGAAACTCCACAAATTTATGAGGAAATATATGTTTATCCAATGGATCAAGGTGCTGGAAGCATCATGTTGTGGGAAGCATGTGGGCTGCACAGACAGGGACCAACAGGAAGGAAGAACAGCAAAAAAAAGAAAAGAAAAAATAAACTATGTGAGGTAGTTCAGAGACTCATGGATAAAAGTTTACGCTTCCTAGGATTATGAACCTTGAATACAAAGTTGAGACAATGCTTGAGAGGTTTATCATTTCCCTCCCTGATGACAACATCTGTAAGGAAACTGCAGTTGTTTATTTCTCCATTCTTGAGAGGGAGTTATAACTAATACATATTTGCAGAAAATATACTTACTGATAACATGCTGGTGATAAAACATGCACTTCAAACAAAAAAGACAGAAGAAAAATCACAATGGCTATCCAGGGGTTTAACAAAAGATCAGAATATCTACATTATACACATATACACACACACTCACACATTCAGTTCAGCATAAGATTAAGATTATGGTCAGTTTGAATAAATTCCATTTAAAAAATCGTGGTCTTTTCAAGTGAGAAGAAGTTATAATGAAGATGTACAGATATGCATGTGCTTATAATAACTGCCAAGTATTACATTAAAAGAAAACGTGGCCTTGCAATATCTTTTTCTACTCCTTTTTCTCAATTTCAGTTCATGGCCTGTCCAAGTAACACACTGGCTTTGCAGAACAGCAGGAGGACAAGTGTGTTCATAGCTACAGAGTCATACTGAAATTTATTTTTGACGCACCCCTTGTTGGGCACACTCCTTAATCTTAGGTTGATTTTTGTTTTCAAACAAGTAAGTCAAATTTTACTGGCAAATAAATTCCATAAAATACGACCAAATAATCTGCAAGTCATTATTAGATGACCATTTTTTAAATTAATTTCTCTCTATACAATTAGTGATAAATAGTTTAGCTGTATAAATAATCATTACCTCTTTTTTCTACAGGCATCCTTTTAAAATACAACAAATGTATTTACTTTTATTTCCATTCAATACACATCCCTTGTCAAAAGTCAGTTTAATAAGTCAGCCATAAACACAGGGGGGCATCAGTCGACTGCTATCCATTGTTTAAAATACAAAATTCTCAAGTTGTGAACAAATGTTTGTTTGAAAGTAAGATATACAGTATTAACAATACTGATAATATGTGTGTGTGTGTTTTATACTTTACCTTTCTGTCTGGCCAGTTATACTTAGCAAAGATGGCATCATATGTGTCCACAGCTCCATCTGTCACCAACATAATAGCCTGGCTACACTCACTACCCCTTCCAGTCTGGTTGAACTGGGGGAAAAAATGGACGAAAGACTGAAAATGTTTGTTTTGTTTTCGTTTTTTAAGTTACAGAACAATGATAGGATGCATCCAACATTTACCAACATAAATCACAAAGATGTGTCACAAAACATCTAATTTCTGCTATCATTGGAAAATATTCTCTGCTACATACACACTGTGATAACAAATGTGTGTCTGTGTATATGATTAATTGCCAGTTTGTAATGAGGACATATCAGACCAGCAACCTGAGTCATCAAGTGCCTTGTTTACTTCCTTTTGCATGATTCTGTGACTTGAGCTATTAATTACAGCCCTAATTAATGGTGTGCATAAAACCTAATGTGCATGTGAACATGCATATATGTAGTCAGATGATGACCATGCATCAGCTTGTTACTTACGTCACTGAGAAGATTGAATGCCTCAGTAAGAGCTATGTCCAACATACCAATGCCTTGAGCAAACAGCTTGTCAAGGTGCTCTCGAAAATGCTGCAAAGAGGTTTAGGGAGAGAGGGTTAGGTTCATGTTGACAATAGTGACATTTCACTATTTTTACTTATTATTATTATTATTATTATTATTATTATTATTATTATTATTATTATTATTATTATTATTATTATTATTA
>JBAMHX010000015.1:11612003-11632471 GCA_037177515.1 Pseudomugil tenellus
GAATAGAATAGAATAGAATAGAATAGAATAGAATAGAATAGAATAGAATAGAATAGAATAGAATAGAATAGAATATGATTCATGAATTTCATTTTAGTAAATGCGTATTTAGTAAGAATTGCACATTTATGATTTACATGCAAAACATTAACAACAAATAAAACATATATACATGAATGAATATACGTAAACTCATGACTTCCGTTATTTGCAATACAGAGATAATCTAGAAAGATAAAGAATCCCAATGTGGACATATGAATATGTATATATTCTTTTGTCTTCTTCTCCTTTTGGCTGCTTCCATCAGTGGTCACCACTGCAAATAATCCATCTCAAAGATATTGAACTGATTGGCATATTAATTTGGTATTATTATCAGAGATCCTTCCCAACACAATCCTCTGAATTTTCCTGATTTAGGATGAACACAAACCTGACATAAGCTTGCACCCGAATAGGGCTGTGATTAACTAACAGGAGAAAACAATAAAAGACAAAGAAAGGAGGACTTACATCTTTGTTGGTGACGTCTGCTTGAACCAAGGTTCCATTCAGGCATGGTTCCACATAATGTAATTCCTCATTGTACTGGAGAAAAACAAAGGAATTTTTTCTCAAAAAAGCCAATGTTAATACTTTAAATAGGCTATGCTTTAAGTCTTACTTTATATTTAAAAAATCACACAATGAAGACATTATAAACTTTACTCATCTTGATAAAAAAAAAAAGCTCACATAGCCATCCATTGCACAGTAGATTATGTATCCACTGCCTGCCATTCTGAGATAATTCTAACAATTTAATGCATCAGTGTGAATTAGACATCAAAGTCCAAGAAAGACAATAGAAATGTTTTCTTCAAAGCCAGAAATTGTGGCCTAATCTGTGGCTGTGTGTGTATGTGTGAAGACAAAGTGTGTGTATAAACTGCAGAACAAAACAAACTCCCACTGCATGAGGCTATTTTCTCTCAAGTGTGCACATAATTTGTTCAGTAAAGAAACCTTTGACAGACAATTTTTTTCAATAATGGGCTGTGTGCAATGGAGTTCAAATGACATAGTAATAAATAAAAAGAGAAAATAAACAGATGTGTCAACATGACACACTCTTTTAATGTTACTGACTGATTGTCAAATCCTCTTTTTCTCAACTTCTCAAAAGAAAAAGAAAAGAATAGTTCAATCAATAAACTGACTATAAACCTTTTTTGGTAAAGCGTGAGAAAATGCTGCTTTCTACATCAATTAGTTTAGAAAATAATACGAAAACATATGCATGCTTTCCGTTTCCCAAAAGGTCAAATTAAAAAAAATATTTTATGCTGTTTTGTAGATGTTATTAAATTACAATTTGATTTTTTCTACATTTCATAAAAAACCCACAAACCCTACAAAGCACATGCACTTTACGGTACACACTTGGAGAGCTGAATTCATCTGAAAATGATAATAATAGTTTAGATGCCTGAGGGAGGATAAAACCAAAACTGTCTCTTTTGCATTTCAAATCTTAATTCAGCTGATTGTTAATTGTTTGCGAGCGTGACAGGAGAGAAAGCTGATTTGTTCCAGCAATTCTTCTCATGTGAAAAGAAATGAGACAGTCTTATTTTTGTGTCTGTGTGTATGTTTGCATGTGTGTGTGCGTGTGTGTGAATGCTTACGTGAGCATAATAAAGTACAGAACTGAAGTATTTCTTTTTTATATGGTTTACTTTTGCCTCCTTAAAACTTGTGCACAGTGGTGTGAACTTACAGCAATGATATTAAAAAAGTCGTCATCTCCAAGAGTGTCCAGGATGGAGGACACGGTCTGCCTGGCGATGGTCAGTCTAAGGCCTTTCATACTGCCACTTACATCCACCAGAATCACCACGTCTTTTGGAGAAGTGGCGGCCTGGATGTACCACTTACGGTTGCGACAGTCGAACGCTATGACACCGTGTTCATCTGGTTTCCACTTGATTCCTTCAAGAGCAAAACATGTTGAAAATAAATAAATGTTGTGATAAGTGCAGAAAATGATTAAAGTGAAAAGAAAAAACTAAATATTTTATTATTTTATTCACTCAAACTTTTTGCCACTCCTCTTTCAAAATAAAACATCTTAGGACTTTTACTATGATATCCAACTCTTCCTATTTTTAAATATCCTATGAGAAAGAAAGAAAAAAGAAAAAAACTATCAAAAGAAGCTCTTTGATAGCACTGAACTGCTCTATTCATGTCAAAAGCAAAAGGACACAGATGATGCTAATAATCATAATTAAAGAACAATTATTTTTCAACTTGAGATGTTCAAAAGATAAAAATAAAGAGAAACCCCCCTCCACTGATTTTCACATATTTGCTGTTGTGTAGAGTATGTATTCACCAGCTCGATTCAATTTACTTAATTATGCTTCTTTCATTTCTATTCATTCCACTTCACTTGTTTCAAATGTTTATCTCCATCCTCGTCATTCACTCTATAATCTCTACAGACTCCTTTGGCTGTCTCTCTTTACCCTCTCTCTGCTCCTGTTTTCCTCTCTCACTCTGCTCGCTCCCAGTCACGGTCTGTCAATCACTGTAGATCCCCACACCCCACCCACCCAACCACACACACACACACACACACACATAAACACACACCAGGGTGACTGAATTACAAACACAGACACAAAACGCTGCACATCGTCCCAACAAGCACACGCTTACCTGGGTACTGCCTGAAAAAGCCTTTGGCACTGCCAAAGTACTGCCATATGAGCGAGGGGTCTCTCTCAAAGTTATCCACAAACACTTTGTTCAGGGCTTCAGACCAGTAAACTCCATTGACAATAGCAGAATCTAGAAAAAAAGAAAAAAGACAAATATGAAAGACACAAAGAGGCACAAACAGACATGGGAAGGAGGGGTAAAAACAAAAGGTTAATATTGTTATTAACAGTCCTGAAGCTTGGACCAGGTGTGCACTGCGGCTCATTCAGTCGTATCAAATCACACGCTGGAAGTCTACAGATCCGTATGGGAACGTATTCATTACAGAAAGATGCAGAGATCACGTGCACAAGGACAAAACATGAGAGCAGAAAAGCCATTAGAGAAACAAGAGAACAGGAACATTAGAGACAAACTATTCTCCCCTTCTGATATCAAGCTCAATTAATACATAGTTCAAATTAAGTAAATACCTAATTATCACGTTTTGTGACATCTATTTTATATCAGATAATATACTACAGAAATGCTGAAGTTGCATCAACTTCAGAGCTAGAGATACAAAAGAGCAGAAAATCTACATTTTGGTTCAGTAGTTCCTGAATCTTGTTCTTTATTTATTGCTGAAGGTGCACTAAATGCAGTGTGGCTTAATGCAAGGCTTTCAAAGCAGATTTAGAAGAGAAAGTTTGCTAATTAAGTGACTATGTGATTTAAGATAAAGTAACTTTTAAGGCATTGTCCATTAACTCATTTTCTCTACCCTGTGAAACACAGCAAATGCTGTAAGTTGTGTGAACATGCATAGCTTTTTTTCTGTTGCATCAGGAAGCTGAAACCTTTGTAACAAAAAATTCAGTTTCCACTAACTTTTTTTCAAATACTACTATAAAGACACAGGGTTAACCATATTTGGATAACCCATATAATTGCCTTTCAAACAGAACAGAAAAGTGTGTGAATCAATATAACTTTATAGGCAATGTAGATAAAAGCAGGAAAAAAGTCATATCTTTCCACCACCCCTTTCTTCAATGACAAGCTGAGCTGCAGGCAGATAAAAATAGAAAATTATACATTGAAATCATGCTAAAAAGTTTATTTTTGATTAACTAGAAAGAGATCAAAAGGCCTACCTCATTAGATATAATAAAACTATTACTGTTTTTTGTGTTTGAGACAATTTATACAAGAAGGGGTTATTTTTTGTTACTGTAGTCAACATGGATGTGTGTGTATGAATTGTATAATAATAATTATAATATTAGAAAGTGATTATCTGCTAATCCAGCCCATGTTATATAAACAATATGTATATGAAGATTAAATAGATTTTACCCATAATTCAATCCAAACTGATGTGATGAACCTTACGTTTCAGCATATCCAATTATGAAAGCTTCTTTTCAATTTTTGGGCTGAGAGAGTGATAACATTCCTGGTTAGCAACCAGACAGCCAAGCTCATTACAGCTACTTACTATTTGGCTCAGAAGCGGGGCAGGGAGGACAGAATCAGGAAAGGATGAACAGGCAGACACAAAATTATACAGAGAGGCAGATACACAATACTCTTAGAGGGAAAGAAAAAAAGATAGAGAGGTACACGGAAAATGTTGAAGAGACAAACACACAGACAAGTATCTAATGGACATAGAGAAAGAAAAGTAGATAACAGATTTCCTATCATTGCCTGCACTGGCTACATTGTTCTGCTGTCAACAGTCATGCCAATAAACCATGATTGAATTATGCTTCTGCAAGCAGGCACACTAGAGCCTCTCTTGATAGTAAACACCCATCCACCTCCATGGAGTGGAGTAGAGAGGGAAATGGATATAATCCACACTCCATTTACACAACAATACAGTCAATTCTGGTGCAGTTTCGGTGTCAATTACAATCTGAATTTATCATAATGAGGAAGCCAGTATGGGGATCCCTCTCTGGCCAGAGAAGATATATAAATTATTTCTGCCAATACACTCCTTACTTCAATCTGGTCCCTGATAGGTACCATCCTCCCAAAAATTTACACACGTAGAATTCAAAATTTAAAACAAGGCCTATGGCATTGGAAGAGACGGCAAAGGCTATATCCCCAAACGCAACCAAACATCCAATTCCGCCAATCCTTGAATAGACACAATACAATAATATAAAGCTGCACTTGTTCAGTCACAAAGTGTGGTGTGGAAACTTTGAACCTGCCAGTATGGCATCTGGACAGGATGCATCCTTTTATTTTCGCTTGATTTGAGGTCAATGAGAGAAATAGTTACAGAGATATAGTCACATAGTTTTCCGTGCATAAAGCACCACCTAGTGAGGAAACCATAAATCCCAAAATGCTGAAATTCGATGCAGGTCGTCCTCTTGTGGACCTAAACAGGTACACTGAGTATCAAACTCCAGTTGTGAAAACTGTTCAAGTTATTGTGCTCACGGAGGCGGTGGACGCGGCGGAGATCATGATGAAACCATTATATCCCCGACATTCCACGTTCTGGGATACAGTTGTCATTAGAAATATGCTGGTGCCTCACTGCATTAGTTTGAGTAATCAGCGAATTGTCTTTTTACTTCAGGTGATCCACATTCAAGTTAAGTTACCAGTGAAGAGAGAGGAGAGTTAAATAAACAAGAAACCATTCAGGCAGAACTATATGCACACAAGTTTAAAAGTGGATGTGAGTAACTGAATAGTATTTACAATAGTATTGAAATTATTTTTACTGTAAATGCTAATTTTGCTTTGCTGCATCCAAGGCACATGTTTGTGTCCTGCTCCCTTGTGAAACAAAATTATAGTCTGGGCTCTGTCTTGGTTGTAATGTTGGGTTAAAAGATAGATACTTGATGTAGTGTATTCCTCCTGTGATCAATCTTCAGGGACATGAAGGTTTTTGCTATCATTCACTTCAAGTTAAATTCATCATTGTTGACGGGAAACCATTCTTAAAGTCCAAAGGCAGCAGCTAGCTCCTCAGCAGCATGGAGTACAGGATTCAGATGACAGTGACTGGCTAGTGTGAGTGGAAATCAGGCTTTTTTTCATTCAAAACAATATTTACACTGTAATGCACCAAGAAGAAAGAAAGAAAATATCCACATCTTCAGGTTAGAGTCATACTTGATTCTCTGTATTCACTATCACACTTGTGCGTACATCAGCTCCCCAAAAACTTGGTGTCATGATGGATGACCAGCTGACCTTCAAGGTACATGTTGCCTCAGTTGCCCGTACTTGCCTATTTGCTCTCTACAACACCAGGAGGATTTGAGCACACAACACTGCTCTTGGTTCAGGCTCTAGTCATTCTCACATTGACTACTGCAATTCCTTACGGCAGGCCTACTGGCATGCTCTGTTAAACCTCTGCAGATGATCCAAAACACAGCAGCAGGTCTGGTCTTCAACTAACCAAAACAAGCTCATGTCACTCCGCTGCTAATCACACTGCACTGGCTCCCAGTTGCCGCACGAATCAAATTCAAATCATTGCTTCTGGTTTACAAAACATTAACTTAAATGGCTCCTGTCTACTTTCACTCTCGACAGTTACGCTCAGTCAGTGAAAGACGCCTAGCCCTACCTACCATTACTACATGAGGCTAAATCCCAAGCAAGACTCTTCTCCTCTGTTGTTCCTCGGTGGTGGAACGAACTGCCAAACACTGTTCGCTCTGCAGAGTCCTTATCTACTTTTAAGAACAGGCTAAAGACGCAGCTCTTTAAGGAGCACTTAGTTGCAATAAATAGAAATTATACTAGCTTGGGAAATTTGTTCCAGCTCATTGCGAAAATTAAGTTCTAATGATATTTGGAACAAAAATCTGTGCCTCTAGCACTGCAGGGAACACCTGTGCCCAACTAGACTTACAACATTCCGACTGCACTTATCTATGATGTCCTCTACTGTTTGATTTCGTGCCTGTGTTGTTCTTATTCTCAGATGTAAGTCACTTTGGAGAAAGGCATCTGCTAAATTACTGTAATGTAATGTATTGCCTCTTTTCCTCATAGTAAATAAGAAGATTTCAGGAAACAGATATTTACTTGACTGTTTCCTTGTTTGAGAGCTTTAGCATCATGTGTTAGCTTAGCTGTTATAGTAAAATAAATCTATGTGTTGTTCAGTCTCTATGATAAGAACAAGTATGGGAGAAAGTGCATTGCTATATCTCCTTGGTTAGTGTGACAGCATTCACATCTCAGTTTTGTTTACACAGCAATGGCAGACCTTGCCAAGTTAGGGCTGGTGCTGACCTTGCTAATTAGATTTTGTAAATGCTAGCATATAAATGTGCTACTCACCAACTATACTGGCAATGAGAAATATCAGGATGCCTTACGGAGTACAATACTGGATAGGACAATATTTCAATGGCACAGAAGTTAGTTTTAGACTAAATTCAGTCATTCTGAAGTTAGTGGGAAGAATTTGGTTTAAGTATGATGAGACTATTTTAATGTCCAGAGATTTGCTAGAGCTTTAACAAACTGATACATATTATCAGGCCTGTGAATGGAGATTTCCTGCCTGTTTTGTTTTCTTTTTTTGTTTTTATGTTGTGTAAATGATGCTGTGTACCATTCACACAACATTTTGTTTCATCGTCTTTGGCATCTTTAACTCTCACTGGAGCAGTTTGTAGCCAAGTATGAAGCAGCTGGAATGAATATCAGCACCTCTAAATCTAACACCATGGCCTCAGTCAGACAAAGGGGGAGTGTCCTCTATGGGTTGGAACTAAGATGCTACTGGAAGTAGTGGATGTGAAGTTTTTCAGGGTCATGTTTACATGCAAGGTTAGAATGGAGCAGAAGATTGACAGGCAGATCGGTGTGGTGTGGGCTCTGCATCAATCTGTCATGGTGAAGAAGCAGATCCAAAAGGTTAAACTCTCAATTTACCTGTAGATCAAGGTTATAGTCCTTACCAATGGCCATAAGCGGAGAGTAGAGACAGAAAGAAAGAGATTGCAAATACATGAAGCCAAAATTTGTTTCTTCTGTTGGGTGTCTGGGATCTCCGTTAGAGATAGACTGAGAAGCTTGTTCATCAAGGAAGGGCTCAGCTAGCATTGGAAGGAGTCAGATGATATGACTCGCACAACTGAAGACACAACTAGTCAACTACACCAGTCGGCAAACTGGTCTTGGTTTCTGGAGAGTCTAGCCAAGTATCAGCTGTATTGATGACCTATTGGTTCAGTTGCCCAGAAACTGGTTCAGAATAAGCTCCTTTCTCCTGCACACACCAATAATAATTTTGTGGTAAGATTGAATTTGCTTCTATTCTTCACTTGCGATTTGGCAACACCTCTCATCTTCATTCATCACGCTGCAGCTCTTTCTACTGTGTTGCACAGTTTCTTTTGTTGTCACCGAGCAACAAACAATGGTTTAATCAGTTTGAATGCAGTTTGATTTCAGTCCAGATTGCTTTTAAATGTGAACAAGACTGTCCTTTTCTTTTACAAATGCAAAATCATTACTTAGATGAATACTAATAAGCACACAGTGTTACAGCGAAATATTTTCTTGTATGTTCTTGCATATTGAAAAGGAAATGGGGTGAGAAGAACAGAAAGTGTTTACAAATGCTTTCAACTATTTTAAAGAACCATTCATACATTTCCTAACACAAGTATCTATTGTAACAGATTCTACTACCAGAAACATATTTTTGAATAACTATTTCAGGATCTTTGGAATTTTATAACACAGATAACAGACTCTTTACAGAGAGCAATGGGATTATCTGATTCTGGGAGATGCAGCCAGAAGACACATTTCCCCCCACTTCAAGACTGACCCTGTGGATGATTTAATGAAATGTAAGGCTTTGAACTAACCATTGTTTTCCCAAGATTCTGCCTCCATAGACAGTACCCATCAACAGGACACAAAGCAGATATGCTTAATTAACGTTCCAGCAAGATCACTAGCCATTTGGTTCCTCACCAGAGAACAAAGAAAGTGAGGGTTGCTTTGGTCACACTTTGCGTGAAAGTTCCTTTCAGTCTTACATTTGTGACCATTTTATGTTATAACCTCATGAACTTTCTACAGCAATTTCCCAGGATTTTTGTAAATAATATGTGGTTCTCAGATTACGTGACATCTCATCTTAAAAGTATTTGTTTCTATCTTTTATGGTGTTGATTTTAAAGATGTACTTCTTATGTTATAATCATTTTAACAGTTTTTCACTTTTATGTGCATGTATCCTTTTTATCTTGATTTTAATTACTTAATCTATGTTTTATGTTTTAATTGGTATTAATTTTTTTAGGTTTAATAATGTTTAAATAATGTATATTTACAGGTAACTCTGAAAGAAGGTTAAAAAGACTGATATGCAAATTCAGAACCTGAATTGCAGCCAAACCCCACATAATGCTTATTGGCTGCAATGTCTCAAAGTCGTGCCTCCAAAGAAGAGAGGCACATATTATGAACTGCAACGGACACACTTTTTTTTGAGAAGTCTTCAGTTGAAAAAAGTAGCCGAGTTGCTTTCAGTTTTGGAAAAAAGATGCTCTGAACACAGAGAACAACATGAAGCCATGTTGGGCAGAGCACATGGCCCCAGACAATGAAGTTTATTTCTTTTTGTAACAAAGTTTAGAGCCTCTAGCGGAAGTATTTGACTTTCCAAAATTTAAGCTTTTAAATAACTTTTCCTTTTTAACCCTTTCTGAATCTTTGTCACCATCTTTCACCTGAACCACTTTCATCCATCATCGCCACAAACACATCGATCCAGGTGACAGAGAGGCTAAGCTCCAAACCCAGACTGTGAACTGCCAGGACAAGTATTCCTACCGGTTCCGACACGGCGCCAGAACAGAGCACACACTGTGTCAGTGCCTCCAAGAACGGATGTCGAAGCAGCAATGTCCACAGGTCATAATCGTGTGGTTCTGAACAAACACGTCTTCCCGCATGGAAGTCTCGCTCTAATGGTGATGGTGGGCTGAGTTATGAATCTTCTTCAGGCCTTAGTTTGTTCCTAATTTTCTTTAGACATAATTATTAAACGGCACAGTTTATTTGATTTATGCTCAATTCTTACCACAGCTTTACCTTCCTTCACCATAAAAGTTTGGGTTAATCATTATATTTACACATCACTGGTTTAAGTTTGTTTGTCTTGTTTGTTTACGTTTTATCATTATTTCCTTTTAATTTCTTAATCATATGTAGCACATGTCAAGACTTTAAACTAGATTAATAAATATTTACTTTATTATCTGGTGACTGTCTGTTGTGATTTTGTGTGGTCATGATTCAGTTCAATTCAAACGAGAACTTTCGCAAATAGCATCTGGGACTGATTTATTTATTAAAACTGATTATTTTTTTATTCTTTGAGTTATAACTCTATGATATAATAGGTTTCCTTCTATGCCGTTTGCCGAAATGAACTAGAAAATAGAGGGTGGTGTCCTAAGGAAAATATTTATTAATTATCAAAGTTAATATTTAATATTAATATTAATTTATGACGCATTAACTCCAACACAATGTTCTTACTTACCCAGCAATATTTAGTCTCAAATCAATTGCCTGAAGTCCAAGCAATTAAATTGATATGTTTATTCTCCTTGGACAAAGCATTACGATCCTAAACTGCCAAAAGTCATTGTCTTTGTGCGTATGGATGCATACATGCATGCATACATCTACTCATTTGCTTGTGTATCAAATCACAACTATTCTTTCTCTTTGTGTATCAGTATGCTAACTTCATTTTTATTGCGTTTTCATTCATTTTGTTTCACTTCCTCTCCTCCTGTCACTCTCACTCTTTTTTTTATACCTAGCAGCAATTAATCTGTTGCTTGGGCCCTTCATCAGTCTGACTTAACCTACTTTTTCCCTCATTGGCTTCCTCCCTCTCCTTTCTCCACGTCTTTTCAGTGCCTCTGGTAGATGGGTTAAGCCGACGTGACATTCTCTCTGTCCACCAAGTGTTTTATTAGACCACAACTTCTCCGGTTGGATTCGAGCGGATGGTAAATCTGGAGAAGTCTAATTATTTAACTGCTAATTAAGTCAATGTGAGGCAGAGATGATCCAGAGAGTTACAGTTAATGAAATCAAATCCACCTCCTGACACAGGCTTACATTAATATGCAGAAGCACATCAGATTTTTTTCTATTTTTAAACGCAGTGTTACTTTTAAGGTCAGGTTTCTTTTATTATTATTATTTTAATTTTGTTGAACTAAACTGTGTACGCAAATATTATGTAAGTGAACCAAAATGTCTTAATCATTATTTCTGTGATAGTTTTACATCTTGCATCCATTTAACCCTAATTGGATTATTGGATTATTCATTTGCATGTGATATTTCTGTGTAAATGGCGAGGGATTGGCCTGAAGTAGTGTTTCATTTTTTAATCAGTTATCATATAACTTAATTACTGCAAGTGACGTAGACAGACTGATACACTGAACACCTCAACTTTCCAGGAATAAATACCGGATACCAGATAGTAGAATTTAAATTGAATTTAGAGAGGACTTTCCAGTTTAAAAAAAGAAATAAATTGACCATATTGATGAAATAGGGAAGAAAAAACACCAGTTTTATTTCATCTATTATTTTCTCCAGATACATTAGGGATTGTTAACTTACCTTTGTTGTACATATTGGTGGGTACCTGGACCACACTGAGGCTGAGGTTGACTGACAAGTTGTTAAAATGATCATTGGGTTGCAGAATAAAATCTCCTCCCAGCTCTACACTGTGCCCCTCCTCATCCACCTCGTTGATCAGCACTGCATTGAAGTATTCATACTAGAAATAAACACAAAGTAAAAACACTTGCTTAAAGATGAAACATGAAACTTACACACCTATAAATACTTAAGTCTTATGCAACTCTCAATCAGAATCAGATGTTTAAGTTTGAATGTATACATCATGCTGAGTCATGTTACCAGCTTATATGCAGTCAGAGTGGCTTGCATACTGAGGTAACCCAAATCCTTATATCCCCCCAGGAAGTGCCTGCTGATACAAAAGAAAGCTGCTGAGTTGACAAATCTAATCTCAAGTATTCTGCAGACCCCGTTCCTACCAAGATACTACATGAGGTGCTTTGCCTTCAAAGTATTTTTAGTGCTGCACATACTGCGGAGAGTATTAATAAATCATAGAGCTAGACAAATATAGAGCATGACTCTCTGCATCCCAAAGGGCTTGAAGATACCCTACAGGACAATGCCTAGAAGGGCTACAACAGATTCAGAACAGGAGACAATCGACAGGTAAAAGATGGAGTTGAAAGAAATGTGGAATATTCATTTTTTTATCTTTTTTTTGTTAATAGGGAACTAAATTACATGAATACATACAGAGAAAGTCTGTATGAAGTCTTTTTATATTCATCACTACATTATAACATATCTGAGGTGTTTCTGGATTATTTGAGTGGACCCTAAATTGAAGCAGCACCCCTAATTTGTTTTGTACTGAATATGCTTAAAAAGTGTAAAAATAACTACTTGGTTGAATGTATTATGTTAACAACAAATATACAGCAATGCTGATATCTTATTATAACTATTGTCAGTCCAAAGATAAATAGAGGGAAAGATCAGGAAGAACCAGGTAAGAAAACAGAATATTGACACACAAAACACCAACTATAAAGCTGACAAAGACAGATGTTCCATTCACAATGTAATTTTACAAATAGATCATGGAAGTTATATGTTCTCCCCATATTAAATGCTTTAGAAGCACATCCACACTTTACTTACATCTGAAATTTCTTTGATGATTCCAGTTAATTTTTTTGTTGCTGTGGCTCAGCATTAAAACAAACATCATCAAATTTGATGTTTTACTCATATTTTTACTCTTTTTTTTCTTTCTTTCAAATCTGGGAATAAAATTGTGTAAAGATGTTCAAAACCGTGAAAATGATCTTGCTTTGACAGGCACTCACTCTAAACTGCTGCTGCATATCACCAAACTAACCCATGTCCATACTTTAAAAAGCATCACTTCAGATGTTATATTGAATACATGGATTATATTTCCATTTAGTCTTGTTAATTTTGTATTTCCAGTTTCAAAACGCTATCCCAAAACTATTGCGCACACAAAAAGTTTTTTATGCAATTTACAGCTCAAGCTGCATCTCAAATCATCTCAAAAGTTTGACTAGATGCATGACTCAATATGACATTTAAATGGGTACTGTATGACACTGATGTAAGGAAAAAAACAACATAAATTAAACTGAAACACATCCATTTATGTTAAACATAAAAATTCGCCTTGTTTTTATCTTCATTGACAATGGCAGCAAAATTCAACCTTGTCCTCATGAGATGATTTTTACATCCCACTTTAAGTTCTTCTGGACGTTTAAGAAAACCTATTTTGTCGAAAAATATTTTAGGAGATGAACAGATTGTCATTCCAAATAGTCTAATATAAAGTCTTCTTATGTGTTCAACAGAGAAGACAATCTTTATCATTTTTTATAAACAGCGAATGAAGGGAATGACAACTGCTGGTCCAAGTAATGAATCTATGTAGAGACAATAGAAGAGCGTAATCATGAAGTCACTAAATGTCATCTGTTGATCACTAAGCAATTCTGCCTCTTATAGACATCAAATGTAATTCCCAGTCATCTGTGATTAGATACACACTCATCACACCATTCTACCAGCAATAACCTTCATTTGGGTAAACCCTCTCAGGTTCTCAGAAGCCCCAATATCCCCTCAACACAGTGCAAAACATAGATAAAGCCATCAATTTCCAAGCAAGCCTTACACCTATCAGTGTAATTAATCAGGCCTGATTAGACTTAATAGCCTTTTATCAAGGGGAACACTGCCATTTCAAGGTGAGAGAGCACAGTGTTGCTTATATTTTCTTTTTCCTCTTTCTCCTGGCTTTTTTTTAATCCCCAAATGTAGCTACAAAAACTTAGAAAAGATAATTGCCTTGCTGTTAGATTGCCATACAGCTAAAGGAATCAAAATCCAAACATATGCTGACTTTTTTTTACATGCAATGAAAAGTCTTTGTTTTTATGTTGTTAGTAAAAGAAAATATTACAGGAAGGCACTTCTATAGACACAACCAAGAAATTATTGTAAATCAAAATAGTTAGATATCTTTGTCCCCATTTTTTATTTATGCATTTGAAAATGTCTGGCTTGCTTTGTAGTACTTGGAAAAAACACATTATCACTGGCTATTGTTTTTATCAAAAAGCTTTAGTTCCACGTTCAGCAACAATGCTGTCAAGCTCATTAACAAGCATTAAGATTCAAACATAACAGGAACAGATGTACGATGCCACATCACATCCTTCAGCACCACTGGTGTTACAGGATGTGAGTTTCAATCTCACCACAGCAAAGCCTAAAGGTCAAAGTACAAAGATGACAGCAGCAGTATCACTGGATTATTAATAATAAATATCAAACAACAATGACACAAATTGTGCAACTTCTAACTTGTGTAGAGTGGAACTCTCAATGTACTGTGTTGAATATGTTTTTTCTATTGCACAAACCTGTCTGGTATGGCCATTTTAACATGTTTAAATGGAAGGCAGAAAATCACACAAAATCTCCTGAATGGCAGAATGTTCATCTGTCTGTCCGTCCGTCCATCTATTGGGTTGGGTCCCATTTAGCTCTAACTACTGCACACATTGTCTTCAATAAGTTTCTGCTTCTCAAGAGTTATTTCCATCCAGTGATGCATTACTTTTTCACCAAAATCTTGTATTACCACTAGACAAAGTTCTAGACTCCTTGGTGACCAATACATCATGTTCCCTGAACCACTCTTTCACAATTAGAGTCCAATAAATCATGGCATTGCCATTTTGGAATATGACCATGGCGTTCGGGGTGGGGGAAGAAATCCACTAATTGAAAAACCTGGTTATTGTGAAATTCAGTGAGTCAGCTGGCCTCATTCTTTACATACATTATGTTGTTAAACCTAGACCTGACCAACTGCAGCAACCCTAGATGCCGTCAACAGGCTTTTACAGTTGACAAAGGCATGCAAGGTGTAAGATTCGTCTGCCTCTCATCAGTCTGGAACAGGGTAAACTTAGACTCAACAAACCACACAGCCTTCTTCCATTACCCAAAAGTCCAATATGCTCACTAGAAAATTTAATTCTTTGACTTTGGTTAGTCTTACTGATTAGTGGTTTCCTTATGGGTACACAGCTGTTTGGTCCCAACCCCTTGCAAGCCCTTTTCGTTGTGCATCTGGAAATGCTCATACTTTTACTGTTAAACAGAATTATGATTTCTAGTTTTGTTTTTCTTCAATTTCATTTCACCAAATGTTTAAGTGATCACCATTATTCAAGATGTTTTTCTGACTATATTTCTTCCTGGAAGATGATAGCGGGTCTATAGTTTCTATAATTATCTTGGATATTTTCTCTTCCAATGATTGATCCTTGTTGAACACACTAACATAATATTCCATGACTGCAGCATTTGTTTTTCAACATGGTTTTAAATGAGAAGCTACTCATAGCAGTTGGGGTTAAATAATTTGTTGCAGATGAAAGATAATCATTCATGCAGTTATTATCCAACAGAAGGCTTTGTTAAATCCAGTTTTTTGGCCTGTCAGTGTATTTATACTGAACTCTTGTAGGTACAGTATTTAAACATTAAATCAAAACATACTATATCCATTTAAACAACTATAATAATGTTTCCAAGGAGGAGTGTTGGAATATTTAATCATGTTGTAAAGTAATATTTTCTTACGTTACTCTATCTCTTTATTTTGAATTAGTATAACCTTTTAGACACCTTTTAGATGCAACCCTTCACCAACACACCTTAATTGAATAGCTGAATTTCCTCGTATGTATATCATCCAGCTGCACAAAAGACTGTTAATGTCCCATTCATTTGATTCAGCTGTGTTGCAGAGGGATGGATCTAAAAGCTGCGGGATAGATCTCGAGGACTGGACTTGGAAATTCCTACATTAATGCAAAACCTGACTTTTGGATGCTCCGATATGATATTTTTTCCTTTGTTGTTTTTTTTTTTTCCAGTAAACAGAAGCAGAAAGAAAAGATAAAATATTGTCTAAGCCATAAAAATATAGAAAAATAAAACAAACTAGTTCATGATTTTCTTAATAGATTCCTTTATATTCACAGCACGTTGCCTTTAATTCTAATTTAAATTTGCATCAATTTTCAGCATTGCGGCTATCAGTGTGGGTGTACGAGAAAGGAGGTAAACCATGATGTGAATGTGTGTGTATCCATGCAGGTTTCTGAGGCATTTGAGGCTGTGTCCAAATGTGGGTGTATGTGTTGAGTGAGTCAATTATGCCATTCCAACATTACAGCAAAGGAGTGCCCAGTGCCACTAATGCAGTGCCTGATCATGGTGTTAACAACCTGATCTTAAACGCTGCAGTGCATTAAGCTGAGAGACTGCACATGTACCATCAGCACCCACTCGCTATGTGTGGGACATGCATTGAGTGAGTGAAAGTAAGAACAGGGAAAGGTAGAAGGTGGAAAAATTATCAATGTCTGCGTTAAAAACATGGGTTTTATATATATATATAATCATATGTGAACAGCAACATTCATTTTCTTTTTCTGTGTTTGTTCATTTTTAATAAGTGCCCCAAGATTAGAGCAATACAGTCAAATGAATGAATTATGTTGGTTTATAATGTATCAAAAAGTGTATTAACAAGTGCTTTTTTTAGGAGAAGATTTTACAGGATAAAAAAAAAAAACAAAAAAAGAATAGAGCTTTGATCGATAACCCAAAAGGCAAAAGTAATAAAATTAGAAGTTGTATTAATGGTAGAAATTATTGTGATTCCTTCTTATTTAATAATCAGGTTTTGTCATTTTGCAACTAACTTTGCAATCATACTCAATTTTCCTACATCTTAAAAGAAAATTGTTTTACTGTATTACATAAAATGCTTCCCTGAACTTGATGATAATATCATCATGGAACATACTTTATTTTACCTCAACTTTTACATTATATGACAGTCATTTAGCAGACGCTTTTCTCCAAAGTGACTTACATCTAAGAATAAGAACAACAAAAGCACTAAATCAAACAGCAGAGGACATCATAGATAAGGGCAGGCCGACTGCTATAAGTCTAGTTGGACACAGGGGTTGTATGCAGTGCTAGAGGCACAGATTTTTTTTGTTCCCAGTCATTAGTACTGATTTTCGCAAAGAACTAGGAAAATGTTCCAAGTTAGTATCATTTCTATTTATCTTTATCTATTTTTTTGAGAGACTGCAAACAGGTGAAACACTTGCTATAATAAACAAAGCATAAAAATCATCTATTTTTTTAGGAATTGCATGTTAACATTTTGACAGAATACTTTCAAAGAAGAAGATTCAACAAGACATAAATTTGGTTCAGAACAACAACCACACACTACAACAGTTTTGTATTGCTTAAGTTTACAAATGACTTCTTTCCTAGCAGCCTAGAATTGTGAAAAGACAACTTGCTCATGTTATAATAATCCACCCCTTCATTGAGAGCACCCATAGAGCTTGTTATCATAAGCTCACATACTTTATGAGAGCATGACCCAGATACCCATGCCCACATATAGAAAAAAAGGAATGAAGAAAGAAGCAAAACCCTTGTTGGTTGTGACAAATACTTTTGCTCCGTGCAGAAACATAGTGAATCAACAGCCTCAAGCAAAATTAAAGAGTGCAAGAAACGAAAGCAGGAAGGGTTGACCATGACGCTCCACTCTATGGGGCCCACTTTCAACTTTAATCTCCACTTAGACTTTTCACTTTTTCTCACCCACATTCATACCCCCTTTTTCCACGGTTGTGAAAGGGGAAGACACCACTCGGAGTGTGGAAATGTGACTTGAAAACAACCAGGGGGCAAGGATGTAGGTAATCAGCGGGTAAACGAGGCAGCAGACTGAGTAAATAACTTGGAGGAAAGGCCAAGTAATGGTTCATATGCCACATTTAAAATCCGACTTCATGCATCTTAAAGTTTGTGCCCACTGACTCTGAGGAATGCACATCTAAAAGTATAAAGCAGCCATCTGGGGGTATCATACAAAGTGTAGCTGAACACTTGTCATCATATTCTACACTGCATACCAGCAAATAATACTTTTTCACACTACTTTGTAAAAAAAAACTACAAACATATATCAGCAAAGTCACTGTTCCTACCTCCCCACCAGCCGACGATGCTACAATGCTACCCACTACTTTTCATTAACTCCTATGTCCAAATTAAATAATTTACTAAATAAAATGATTGATTAGAAAGACTGCAAAAAGGTGAGGTCATTGAAGCCCCATTAGAAATGAGAGAATTATTTTTTTCTCTTTTTTTTTACTTAGTGTAGGAATTTATTGGGTGCTTTGTAAGAGATTAACATCCTCAACAAGAGTTCAATTTCCACCAAATAGTCTGGCTGAAGTTCGAACAGTTTGGTGTGGTCAGTTAACCCTAATCTCAGGCTTTGCCTCACCCAAAACAATTGATTTAATTCTGTTGTTATTCACACCTGATAACAAAACCATGATTTTTAGCATTTCTGCAAAAGTGTTAGGCAACGACCATGTGTGGGAATGCGTTTCCATTTAATTCCCCTTTTTTTCCTGTGGTACATCCATTCTTATAAAAGTCTTTTCAGACGCCTGTCAACAACAGTTATTCTAGTGTACTCTGCCTCAGTGGGGAACCTTTCTGAGACACACTCTGACACTGTTGAGAAAGGTATGTTAAAATGCCTTGTATATGGAACTGGCATGCAGGTGAGACATATGTGCAGTGTAATTGCATATTATACATCGGACAGTCAAAGGTAACATTTACATAAATTACTTAAAAATCCCATTTTTGCATCAGTGGCTTTGCAAACGATGCCACGCTGAGTCCGACGTCATTCTAAATACACTGACACATCAATGGTTTTGTAAGCATTTAGGAAAGCAAATTTACAAATGAACTAGCATTGACTCCTTATACTTTATCAAGGCACCCCAACCAGAAAAGATCAGAAAATAGTTGACAAATAAAAAACCAAAACATTTTCTTTCGCTCTTCCCTCCTGACTAGGGGTACACTTTCAGTCAACATCATCCTTGGCAATTGGCTGTTTGTCTCCAACCTCCAAAGAAGGATTTCATTGGCTGCAGAGGGCATGGGAGACTGCTCTCTGCTTTCCTATTTACAGCACATGAGCATTGCGGGTAACAGAGTGAGGGAGGAAAATCGCAGCAGATTACCGTGCCAATTTCACATGGAAGCAGAAGAGCTCTGGAAAGGATAGATAAGGAAATTCCTATCAAACTGCTGCCAGCCAAATATGTATCCAATAGCAATAAACCACACAAACATTTTATAATAAACCCCAAATAGTGATGGAGGAGGTTTCGCCCTACAGCATGGATGTGGTATTTTTAGCTCAGTTGGTGATAATTGCCATCTATTCACATGTTCTGCAGTAAAAAGCACTGTTGGAAATGCCACCATCAGAGCCGTACAGACTTGAGCACATGTACACCTACTCAGGTGTACACATGTAGTGCTCATTAAAATGTAAACAACGCTTTAGTTTGTGATTTTACGTCAGGTATGCTCCTTCATTTCATTAAAGGAGGCAACACATTTTGCAAAAAATTAGTGAAGACTGACGTAAAATGGTAGCCAAAACGTTAGAATAATGTTTCCATATGATTTCATATGGATACTCATATTCCATATGAGTAGACGACAGAGGTTAGAACATTATGCAGAGACTCACGCATTTAGACAAAGACAGAATTTGTTTGTGATGGTCAAGATCTTCTATGACATTTCAGGAGAAAAACAAAGCATGTTGTTTTAAATGGGGAAAGCTCTCTGTGACTCACAGAGATTCTTAGAAAAAAATCAGCAAGTGGTGCAAGCACTTCCAGAAACACAGCCAAAAATACCAAATTATACTGTACAGAAGAAAATGTATTTACTCTGAATGAAAGACTGCTTTTAAAAATGTAAAAACTTTTTTGGCACTTTTTATTTTGTTTGTTTGTTTTTATCTATTTTTCTCTCCAAGTGACAGATTCAGCTAAAGGAAAGGGAGATTCACCACACAACAATTTTTTTCACAAATAAATAATTACCATGGTGATACTACATGATGTTGGTGCCTATCATATAAAAAATACAAAAGGAAAAACAAACAGGAAAAAAAAAACAAATAGAAACATTCGGTCTGAATAATTGCAAAACATATAAATAGAGCAAAAGAACATAGGCGCTGTCTTACAAAAGAAGTCAACAAGTCCAAATATTATCAATTTTGATTTCTTTTTTAATTAAAATATTGAAAACAAAGTTAAAAAGCTTTAACTTTAAAATATGTAAAACTTAAAAGGTTTTGTTTTTTATGGGTGACACAGGTTAACTAATGACATTGAGTGATAACATTAGAGCCAACCCATAAAAATAGAGTGAAAATGAAATGAATTGAGATGCTAAAAACAAATACCAGGATCAGTTTACAAAAAAAGGAGAAGCAAACATGTTCAGAATTATTATAACCTTTGTCTGTCTGTGGTTAATATCATTTAGTCACTCTCCTCAGATGAACCGAATTACAAGAAAAAGCAACCCCGTGTTGGCGTGGGTTCTCACCGGGTTCTCCGGCTTCCTCCCACAGTTCAAAGACATGCAGCTTGGGGATTAAG
>JBAMHX010000015.1:11636259-11657994 GCA_037177515.1 Pseudomugil tenellus
AGTGGTAACAACTGACTGCATTTACCACAACATGAATCCATATTCATTTATATATCAGAGGTCTTGACTGAAAACAGTTTGATCTTATTGGGCTGTGCCCCATTCCAATGTCTAGTAATACATGGCTAAATGTTTGTTTTACTTTTTTCATGTTTGTTTGTTTTGTTTTGTTTTGTTTTGTTTTGTTTTCTTTTAAAGTTATTAGTTGACACTTAACTCTTATTTATGCAAAATAGACTTTTATGAGCTTTTGACCTTCTAATAGTGTTAATTGAACCTTAAAAGTAGTTTTATCGCTTTAAAAAAAAAAGGTGCAGCTTAAACAGAGCAAACAGCTGACTGCACTGTTCCAATGCGGCATGGTAGAGACTCCCCCCGCCCCTACCTGAAAGCTTTAGTGTGCCATTTCCTCTAAGAAGTGTGCATGTGGCTGCTGCTACGGTCTTGTCAACAGACACACGGTGTGTCTGTTGACACACCCCCTGAACTCCGACTACACACAGCAGCTGTGTTCCAATCCATCCACTAGATGCTTCGAAGTATACACGAAGTGTCCTCTGCAGTCTGCACACTCCAAAGTGCACACTCTGCTTGAAATGAGACAGCCAGAGTAAGAGCATCACAGCTGTGCTCCAGAACTCTGTTGTTGAGAAACTTCATATGTTGTTTATCCTATTAATGATCGCAATATTTCACAAAAACACAAAGATATGTTAAAAAAAATCTCAGAATTTCCTCAATACTTTGGATTGTAATTAATTTTTATTTCCATGTGTGTCTAAATTAAAACATTGTCAGGGAAAAATAATCTTGGTCATGCATGTTATTACATGCATCTGCATGTAATAAGATTAATTTGTGGTCACGGTACACAGAGCTGGATGGTGGATGTTGCAAAATTATATCATAGATTTGCATAGGATAGACTGTGAAACGACAAATATAGCATAATATGGAACCTTTAAGAAGTGGTTTCTCCTGATTTTCAGTTCAGAATGGATTTACTTTGAATTACATCTTATATGAAGACCACTTTATTCAGGTCATTGTTGTTTGAGTTTCTATGTTCTGCCCAAGTTTAGCATCTTCAATTGTTTGTAGAATACTCAAAACCGTTTTCACTATAAACTTACAAACCAAAGAGCTTACACAATTCTGTTGCTAAAATGTTATAAAGTTTGTTGGAAAATCCGTGTTGTGCTTTCATGCAGAAATATCTTCACAGAATCATCAACGTTCACAACAACCTTTGTCCAAGTATTACTTTTTTTTCTTGAATATCAATTCACCATTGATAAAATATATTTGAGAAGAATCTCAGTCCAAGCCTACATGTAGGACCAGGAGAAACCTTTTTAGTCCCTCACTGTCACCTTGACTCAGAGATCTATCTGTCTCAAGCACACACTTCTCTGTTTCCAAATACGATGCTAGTGGTGTGTTCTCATTTCAAGTGACTTCTTTCTTCACAGCTGGTCTTTGTGCCTGTGAGTTTTAGTAATGGACTTCCATTTCACATTTCAATTCAAATGGCTTTAGCGGTTAAACTACTGCAATCAGGTGGCTTGTTTCAGCTGAGCCACATCCTGGTTTGTGTGTTGCACTGCTGCTGTGTGTGTAGGCAAGCTGTTTTGGGAAGCGAAAGCTGTAATCTAGACTCCGGCCAATCATTTTCTTTCCCACAGAAACACACCTGGCCACTGCATATTGTTGCATGTCATTTTGTGATTGGTTTCATTCAGAAAATTATTCATGTATGCATATCTTTTGCTTCCTTCTCAGTCTTTGTGAGAGGCTGAAAGAGAAAAGCAAGGTGAAAACATTTTGGATATCTTCCAAGTCTTGGAAAAAAAAGAAAAGAGAATCTGTTTTGACAAAGTGAGAGCATCACCGTAGGTGTGTGCATGAGTCTTTCTATACATTTTTGCATTTCCAGTCAATGACAAGCAACAAAAAACCTAAGACAGGTAAGTCTGATGTATGTCCACAAAAAAACATACTTGAAGAACAAAGAAAGATAAGAATGAGAGAATAAAATTCTCTGAAGGTCTGAACACTTAGCCTCACGCTCTTAACTAAATGTCAGACACTGCCTGTGAAGCCAGTGTTGACAGACACACACTTTGCAGCTGATGGTGTGCTTTTTGTGTGCATGTGTGAGTCTTAATTATACTCTGAGCTGATACACTGAAGTAGCAGCCCACTGAGGTGTTTTGCAGCCTTCTGTCTTTTTTTCTTTGCTCACTTCATTCAATAATGTATTGCTGCATTTCATTGTCCAATCACGCATATGCAAACCAGCAAGTTGTTGGCATGAGACATGGCAGCGTGAAGGAAAACATAGTTGAAACGTGATGTTCCAGGATGGGGGACAAAAAAAATAATTGCTAAGTGTAATTTCTCAGCCCGAGGGTGCTGCAGGGCAATGATGGCTCCAAAAATGTAACTAATGTCAATGTGTCATAAAAGGAGCACAACGTTTTAAGGTCAGACAGTTGTGTAGTGTTACTTTAACAACACATATGTAGCTGACTAAAAGAGGAATACTTATTGTACACTGTCTTTTCGTCTTGTTTGAGGCTAAATAAATATTGCAATGCAAAAAGATATCGAGAAAGATTTTAGCAAAAGAATCATATGAACCCACTGGAAGAAAAATCTGGGTTTGAATTTGAGCAAAAAGAGTAGCATCATACAATACAGCAGTACTGATGCACACACAAGTAAGCTTGTCACAGAGGACACAAAATTTCTCGCAATCAGTTGATAAGATCTCAAATTACTTTAGGGAGAAAAGGGATAGTGACTAAGAGGAAGCAATGCAATACTGATCCAAGAGAGGATTAATTGATCTTTATACATCCTTCCTTTTCACAAATTTGTTTGTTGTGTTTCCTGTTACTGTTGGGTTAGGTTTAGCCATTTAGCTTTTAGCTTTCAATCTGGCTGTTGTTGAAGGACCAAAAACAACCAGCAGTTACTGGTCAACATTAGAAAAAATGCTTTCTTTTTAATATGTATTGTGAGCCTTATCACAAAAGCATTGTAATCATCTTGTTATTTTAACATATTAGATGTTTCATCCAAATAAAACTGATATTTATTATTATTATGAGACCAAACTGAAGCCGAAAAATTGCCAGAAGGCAAATAGTAATAAAGAGAAATTAGTAACTGAGGAAGATGTAGTGATATAAAAATACTGATTTAAACTTAAATGAACACTGAACTACAAAGCAAGGATTGAAGTTGCAAAACAAATATATTTTCATTTCTTCTGAACTTTAGTGAATATTTAAACACTTGATTTCAAGCTATTTTATATAGGTATAACTTACCAAGCAGTATAAGATGACAGAAGTTCTAAAGTAAAGCTAACTTTCTCTATAGAAGGGAACTTTTCAGATTGGTGATTAATAGATACTGCTCCTGTAAATTTCATTTTCATTAAATCACAGAGAGGAACATTACAGGTAGTTTATTAGCATTTGAATGTGTGTGAAAGTGCTCTGTATGTTCACGAGCGTGGCGACTGCGTGCATTTCTGTTCCTGGCATACATTCAAATAAGCGTGCTGCATCTTTTTGTCAATAGGTGGTCCTGCCAAAGTATGAGATGCAGTTTAAATGGAGAGGAAATTACGTTCCGTCTTGAGTTACGCTGTCGGGACTCAGGCTTGCGAGATGACAACAATAATTAAACTGACACAGTCACAGAGGCGAACCCCGTTGCCTCCTCAAAAACACACAACCACATTTGAATACAAATGTACACTTTTACAAGCCTTCACTGTAACTGACAGCATAAATGTTAAAGACACAGACCTAACAAGACTTGATGGTGAAACTGAACTAGATTAATTAGCGTTAGACGAGGGGCATAGCATCCCTAACTGATTACAATTCTTCATATTCTCCTGGTTGTCTGTCCTGTACAACCTTATACTTGGCACATACTTGATTAAACATGACCCAGCTGGTTTAATGTAGCATCTAAGTGTTTTTTTTTTCTGAACAAGCAGATACAGAAAAACTCTTACCAAATGTATTTTAGCAAAGATATTGATTAACGATATATATGTACTGCTGACCACATTCTATTTTAGATTTGGCATATTTAATTTAATCTATTCAAAGTAAAAAAAAAAAAAGAAGAAGAAAAAAGAGAAAAAAAGAATCCTTAAAAATGCTTCTTCAGTTATCTAATGTACATATAAGCTGAATTATACTTCCGCAAAACATCCATCCTGTTTTTAATGTAATATTCTTTATTCTGGCCACCTTCACCACACATCCCATTTTTCTGACATTTGCACTCATCTAACCCTTGCAATTATATGACATTCTGTAATTATGTTTTGCTTGTGAAAGGATTTGGTATGTTTACTCTTTTAAAAGCTCATAAGCGATCCCATTTATTTAGCCATCAGATTTGATTGGCTTATTGTTGTTCATGCAAGCCACTTACTGTGTGGTGGGTTTGCTTATGACTGAAGCCCCGACCTTAGTGAATGCTTATTCATTAAAAACAGAGCACTAAATCCGTCAAAGTTCGCCGCATGGCCTGTCATATATAGCTGAGCCATGCTAACAGCTGTTATCGGAGTAGTGGGGGGAGGAGTGGCTGATGGGGGTCACATACATTATTGACTGGTAGCGGAAGTCTTAGAATTTTTTTCTGCAGTACATTAAGCCTTGACTCGGCACATCCAATCCACCAAAGGAGGGAGGAGGGCAGTGCCCTAAATCTGAACATCCTCCTGAGGTAACCCAGAACCAGAATGCATCAGCATGAGTTCTAAACAGAGTCAGAAAAAACCCTCCCCAGAGGTCTTGTGTGCTTTTGGTTTAGCACGCATTTGTACTTTGAGGTCCAACTTTACTTTACTTCATATCTTGCTGTACTTGTCAAATTTGTTGAACAGATCTGATCTATTTTTTCTGAGACCAGAAGAAAGGGGCTACTTAACAAATGACCTCAAAAACAGCAGCTTATATGTGTTAATACCATAAATGAAAAAAATTAACAAATCAGCTACATTTGTCAGCATGAAAGAAGTTAAAATTCATGTGAATCATCTGTGTCAACTTATATGGAGTATAAAAATACAGAATCCTTAACAATTGTGTTTAAATAATTTGTACGGCTGCTCTTCAGTCAGGAAATGCTAACTAAGACTTGACCTCATGGTAGGGCAGGTCCTGTGGGTTTTGGTTCTGCCAGCGGTCTAGAATGGGCTGAGTTGGGTTGGCTGGGGTGAGCCCATCAATAGTACTAGGGACAGCAATTAATATTGTCAAACAAGCCAGGGAAAAGTTGCAGCACCAACAAAATGGAAAAGTGCTCTGTGACCCTTTGCTTTCTCTTGTTTTGCACATTTAGATTGGGTCTAAGCCAAGAAGGCAGATCATAGACAGATACGAAGGATAAGGGAATGAGAGAGCGAAGTACAATGAGATGAAGGGGAGGAGTATGCTTTGAAACATCAAGCCCCAATAATCAATAGTTGACAGTTCTCAGCAGTTTTGCTGACTGATAGGGAATATGAAGTGCTTAACCCAGTCCTCCCACCTTCCCCCTTTCTTTGTGTCACATTTTCCTCTCTCTCCTCTCTTTGATTTCATGCTTAAACCCAACATTTGACTTGTCTTTTGTCTTGACATTTGCCTCTCCCACCACTGCTGCCTACATGCTCATTGCATCATTCTGACCATTCTATGCTTCTCTTTGATTACCTGACAACAGAAAAACAACCTGAGTGGAGCAGAAGGGGGAGATTGTTGCTTACTTTGACATATCCTGGCTCTGCCTGAGTAGCCATCACAGAAACACACTTCCACACACTCATAGATGTGACAATGATCTGAGACCGAGGACAGCTGCTGAAATTAGGGAAATGATGCGGCAATGCAGTGAGATCAGTGTGACCATGGGTGTGTAAAGACAAGACACACAGTAACAAATCCTATCTACACATACAAACAAGCACAATGGCAGTTCAATATGATGTTTTTGAAGTCTTGAACTTGCTTCATGTGTTTCTTTATTTCCCACATGTTCAGTTACATCGTCTGCCAAGTGAAGTACTCATCTAAAATATTTCCCTATTATATACTCAGATAAACATATGTGACCATATCATACAATCTATGTAATGATTCCCAACAGTTGGATCATTTTTCCCTTTCGTACACTAAAATCATGCTTACTGGACAACATATAGCAATTCACCAAGTTAACAATGACAAACACTTGGCTGGATATCTCTTCTCATCTGAAAACTAATCACACACTGATCTCTACTCTGCCTTTCCTTTCTTGACTGCTTGGGTACATGGTTTCTCAGAGGTTATGTACATGTTTAGGTAATGACTGTGTGCCACTCTTGGATAACAGCTGCAAACAGACAACAAAGTGAAACGGTAACTGAAACTCACTATATAAAGTTAACTTAGACAATATTGCATCCATTTAGAAGTAATATAACAGCAGAAGGTATATTATTCAGTGGAGTTTAGGTATCAACATCATTTGCTCAGATATGTGCAACTAGATCTTCTCTTGTAGCCTGTATTTAATAAGTACAGAAGGGGAGAAGGTTGTGCTGGCTTCCAAAAACTTTAATGCACAAACATATTTTTTAAAAAGTGGTAAAAATACTGACATATTTTAACAAAACATATAGCTTTTTCCATTAAGTACGAAAAATGAAAGTCTTATTGTCTTATTGTGTATTTTAATATGACTTTAGATTGTACAACAGGTCTGCATTTGCTCATTTTAGGTTTTTTAATCCAGTTTATTGAATGCCGAATCTGCTATCTTCATACTGGTGATCTCTACTGCATTCAACAGAGTAAACCATGACTTTCTGATCTTTTTTCTTGTGGAATGCATCTACATTCAAGGCGATGCTCCAAATTGGAACAAGTCTAATCTGACTGACAATTGCTTTTGTCATTAATATTGATTGTGACTCTTCTCAATCAGTCCTTTTGACCTGTGGGATACCCCTGAGGATCACATTGGGTCTATTTCTACTCCAACGATTTATGCAGACTGCTAATCTGTCCAGAAAATATAAATTTGTAAATCACAAACTTGATAACTGTTTGCAATATGCAAATTTAAACTGTTTTATCAATTTCCAAAAAGCAGTTTTTAACTTGTTACAACCAAAGCTTGTAAAAAATGGTTTGTCCTTTCCCTAAGATTTTCACCATCCCTCTAATAATTTCCATCTGGACTTTAATTTGGAAATGTTGTAATATGCAAAGCAGTAATATCACAGTTGTCTCAAATTACTGAAGCTAGACTCATAGGACATATAAGTGGCAGACTTTATCATCAGATAACGGTGTGCAATTGAGTGCTCTTTTAAAATGTCGACTCCCTTTATAGCTAGGATTTTAGATAAACATTTATTTATCAACAAGCTTATATAAACTTAAAGGAAATAAAAAAAATATTTAAACAATGGATATAAAGGTTAATTTACAGTTCAATTTGAGCTGCCTTATTTACACTCCATAGTAACTCAAACAGTCCTGTCAGGAATCCAAGGAGAAACAGTTCACATCAGTGGTAATCTATACAAAACAATAAAAAGAAGTCAATAGGAAACAGGTAGTAATGGGAGTTTTGCCTTGGGCCCCAATATGCTTAAATATGCCCCTTTAACAGGGGAAATATATTTTATATTTTATTATTGTGTTGTCTTAACATTGGCCACAGAATACTTATTGGAGTAGCTTATACTTATCAGAGAGACCTTTGTGAGATCACTGGGTACGGTTACATGATGTTCTTTAATTTGGAATTAATAATTCTGAATTAAAGTATAATATATGAAAATATTCATTCATTTATTCCCCTTCTCTTAATTCGGATGTGAAGCACCTATCTATACCGGAAATACACAAACAGCTTCCTGCTTCCCGCCTCATCAGCTACGTGGAAAACAATATAGTAAAAAACTTTTTTTCCTTCAATTTTATTATATTTTTGAAGTGCTAGAACACAAGTAAACTACTTCACTTTTTGAGCAGCTGAGGAAGAGAAGAAAAATAGAGTAACAAAGACAGGAAGCAGAAAATTGCGTATGTGCGTCATTGCGGCAAGGGGTTGCGCAGAACGACCGGAATTAACTCAGAGGGGAATGAAGGTTTACATGATAGAGGAGTTAATACATGTGGTTTTAAAAAGAAAATAAACCAGACACTTAATTCTGAAATGAGTTTAATTATATCCCCAAAGGCAGAGTGTTGGGGATAATGGTTTATCACAACCCCCGTCACCATCTCCGCCGCCACCAGATATCCTTCACATGAGCACGATAACTCGAACAATTTTCACAATTGAAATTTCATACTCTGTGTCCCTGTTTAGGTCCCCAGGAGGACAACCTGCATCGAATTTCAGGATTTTAGTATTTATGGTTTCATCGGTAGGTGGCACTTTATGCATGAAAAATCCTATTTTTGCAAAATAAAAGATCATGACCTCAGGATGCATCCTGTCCTGATGACATACCGGGCTGGTTCAAAGTTTCCACACCAGACGAGCTCTGTTACTGAACATGTGCGGCTTTATATTATTGCATTGTGTGTATTTGAGGATTAGGGAATTGGAGGATTTGGGGCGTTCGGGGATATATCCCTAGCCGTCACTTCCAACGGCATAGGCCTTGTTCCAAAATTGTCATTTTCATTTAAAATTAGGTGTTGTCATGATTATTTTTAATCTCTTTAAAGCGGAACTTTTATTCGGAATTAAAGAGGAATTAAAACTTGATTTGCAACAAACACCTCTTTCAGAACAGACTGCTCTCTGTGTTCAACTCTCAGCTATATCCATTTGATTTGTAAACATTGTAAAAATATATATTCTACTTTTGCTCTTATTTTTTTCACACAGTAATAATGACCCCTGTAATTAAGTATTATGGTGATTTTTTTATTTAATAGTTTTGCTTAAAATATGTTTACTTGGTTTTATTGGTTTCCAAGGTTGCTTCATTTTTGTCTGATGTGCAGCTCTCTCATCTAAGTGTCATCATGTGTTTATATGTGTTGTTAAAGTAAATAAATACAGTTGTTTAATATTTGAACAAATAAATGGAGTATGAAAAATTAACCAAACTACTAATTTCTTTATAAAAGAGTTGAGCAAAATGTGCCCAGCTCCCAATTATCCCTAATTTAGCACTTCACTTCTGTTTAATTAAAATTTGAATTAAATCCATATCATTCAATAATAAATCTAAAATAAGGAGAATCCTAGGGTCAGTTTATTTTCTAAAAGTGTGATAGGTGTCTATGGTGAGATGGATCAGTTGGGTTTTTCTGTTCCAGCAAAATTATTTAACGAAACATGAAACTGTAGAAGTAAATTGAAATTTTATGAACACCTGGAACTAAAACAGTGCAATTCTTAGCATTATGACTTGACTGTCAAAGACAAAAGAAAGACATGAAAAACGGCTTCTAATCCAGAGATGTGCTGAAATGCTGAATTTGAGACTTAAATTCACTGTATAAGTCAGCAACATGCAGTACACTGATGCAGACGTCCCCTCGACTCGGGTAATTATGTTGATGACTACGGAGGCGTAGCTGCCACAGGTAAATGATATCAGCAGGTACAGAGCAGAAAGTGAATGCCATTACAGGAGAAACAGCCCTAGCAGCAAGGCATCCACTCTGCTTTGAAGTGCATTTGTCACATGAAACACAGTCGCGCTTGACTTCAAAGAGGGCATTACAATAACTCCACGCCTTTCAACTTTGATAACAACGCCCTCCAATGTTTCTGTAGCTGTCTGATGTTTGCCACCATTTTCAGTACAACCAAGCTTCATTTTCAGATGTGGTGAAAGGAGGAGGAGCAGGGAGCATCTACAATCTACAAATAATACCCCGCGGGCTCAGGACGGGAGAAAGGTAATAGTAATTTAATAAGTAACAAAGGTAGGCAAAGATGCTTGCCCAGTCCAGAAACTAACTTACAACACACACAAAGGTTGATGGAGTTACATTCAACACTCCAATGATGAGCCCCACATCCCTCACAAGCAAATGTTTACTTTGATAGATAGTTTATCCTTTTTGTTTTATATTTAATAGAGAAGCAAGTTTAAGAAACAATTGTTTCTGCTTAAAGTTGAATCTTTTGTCAGACACAGAAAAAAAAGGATTAAAAAAATTACCAAGAGAAATTAGATTGAGACATGAAGACAACCAAGAACCATTACTATATGCAATTACTCATACACACATCAATTATGTCACTCTCCCCACCTCATTTAATCAAATGTTATTAAAGGTAAACACTTGGCTACTTATGGTCTCACAAGCATAACAGCATGCAGCATTTACACATGTCGTAAAAGCAAAAACACGTCTAACAATGCCAGCTATGGGATGGGCTAAGCTAATATGCACTCACCACTGTGTATCACTGAGACAATAATATGGAATAAGTTTAATAATTCTTCATGTACGTTCCTTTTGTAAACGAGGCTCGGTTTCTGCTATTAAGTTGCTGTTTCTCCAATATGCAAAAATCCCTCAAAAAGTGTGTTCACACAAAAATTACAACTATGATGTCTTAAAACCTGTTAAATACCAACCACATCAATGAGCCTAGACACATATTTGCAGGTGCGCCTTTTTTTTTACAGCACAGAGGTTGCTGTCTCACAGCAGGTGGCGGTGAGCGATAAAGAGGGGGGATCGACGAGGAGACGAGAAGATAAAACCACGATGACAGGCAGGGAAGAGCGCCTGCACGGAAATTGAATCGCTGAAGCGCCACATATACTTTAGCAAGAAGCAGAGAGCTGGGAAAAGGCAGAGATGAGAGGAGGGAGGCAGACAAAGGAGAGGTTGATGCTTAAAAAAAATGTAAAAAGCTAAAAGAGCGCACACTAGGCCAGAGTAATGTGAATTTATTAATAAAAGCTGACACGAAGGGATGCAGGAAGGAGAAGAGGGAAAAGTGGTGATGGGAGTATCCATTACATGTTCGTGACTACGAATTCACCCACAAGTCAAACAATTGGTAGTGAAAGTGAGAAAGGTAAAGGTAAAGGTGAAGGTGAAGCGAATTTCCTGAAAGCAAATTAGGTTTGTAATTCTCTATAGATGTACACCAGGCAAAAGTTTGAACACACCTACATATTATATGTAAATAAGCGTGGCCAGACTTTTCAAGTACTGTACTGTATCCACAAGCTTTTTCTTTCCATCTTCTACACTTTTCACATTTTTCTTCCCTCTAACATGTATTATTTTCCTTATGCAGCTTGAATGTGTCTGTTTGACAGTTCATGATCCTGATCACTTCTATTTTCCAGCTGCTGACATCAACTCCCATGACTGTAACTCTATACATACACATAAACTCACACAAGCCCTCTGAGAAGAATAGTAATCTGACAAACAGCATCCAGGCAACAACTTTAAAAAAGCCATTAGATAACTAGTCTTGCTCCAGGGGCTTAAACTAGGAATTAGATGGCAGGCACAACTACTTTATATTACAAATGCAACACATCAAATGAAAAAATCCATGTCATGCTGCAGTTGTATCAAACTGTTCATGGAAATAGGTGAAAAATGTGAAAATACTCAAATTGATTCCAACAGTACAAGGTATCATATGATAGGAAAATAACATGATCACATGCAAAGCTAGAGCACGGAAACACTATATCTGTGCCCTCTCTCTCCCTCGCCTCCTTTCAGCATGGATCCACAGACCAGACTCTCAGAGAAAAATCCAATTTCTGTTAACAGCCCCATGTTGTCCTGATAGGATCTATCACCTGAAGCTAGAGCTGCAGCCAAAAAGGCAGAACACCATAGACACCTGTTACAATACTGACACACACGCACATTAACACACACACATGAGGAGATGCCAAGGCATGGATGGAAGGCTTCTGAAAGTTTACTTGTTCATGTGAGGTTGCAAAAAGATACAGAAAAAGGTGATCACGGGCATACAATTGGGTAAGGAACGGCATGGACATATCCCTACTAATATCCAGCAAATCCTGAATTGTCTTTATCATTTTCCAGAGCACAGAACAGCTGAGAGATCAACATTTTCTATCCCCAGCATCGTAAAAGTCCTGCCTCATTACCATTTACGCTTTTCTAAATCACTGTTATTTTGTTTCTTGATGCTTGTCTTACCTAGTTCTGTCCTTTCTCTTTCTTTACTCGCTTCATCCGAATGTGTATTCTTGCATTTTATTGTCGAATCAGGCATTGCGCATATTGAAAATAGCCAGTGTGTTGATATCCAGTAGTTAGGATGTGACAAGGTGCAATAAAGGAAAACAGAGTTGTTACGTGATGCACCAGGCTGAAGACAAAGTTGTTAAGTGTGGTTTCTCAGCTTAAGGACACAGCAGGGCAATGACGTCTCCAGGAATGAGGATAATGAATGTCAGTGTAACATCAAAGTAGAAACCACAAATTTCGAAGGTCAAAAAATTATGTAGTGTTCCTTTAAGCACTGGGGTTAATTAATTTCCACCACAGGATATAAATAGTGCCCTGTGATGGACTGGCGACCTGTCCTGGGTGTACCCTGCCTCTGGCCCAGTGACTGCTAGGATAGACTCCAGCTACCTGCAACCCTGAATTGGATGAAGCAGTTAAGAAAATGGGTGAATGGATACTAATAGTACTGTCTAACCCTTTTCCTTTAATTCTAAAGATTTCTGAGATTTACACAATACTGAAGCCACGCTAAAGCCCCTTTCAGGTAACCATTCGTTAAAAGCTATGTACGATGGTTTCCTTAGATACTTATGCTTGGTCTGAGCAGCTCAATGACGGCTTGCAGATCACAGCATCTATCAGTCTGTCACCACATCTCCATAGCATGCTCCTTCACACCTTGCATTCACACATACACATACCAAATTCAAAATGTGTCTTTCTTCACTGTCAAACTGTGACACTATCTGCTTCTTCACACATCAGAGTAAGCAGAGTGAAACTGACTTTGTACATTTAGATCAGGCAGGTGGCTTTACTTAAAGAAAAAGTTCATTTTCTGTTAATTTCTTTCCATTCCATTTTTTATTTATTTTTTTTTTATTTTTGCAGGATGTTGAGATGAATAAATATTTTAAGATGAAGTACCTTCATAGCCTGAGCTTTCTTGTGAAACATCTCCTCCATGTTTTCTGCCAGCCTCTTTACCAGGCGTAGCCCATCAATTTCTTCCACCCGCACTGCACGCTCAAACTCCTTGTATTTCTGAAAGACAGATAAACAGTCACATAATTGGGTAACAATTACTGCAACAGTTGCATGACGAAAATTACGCATTTTCTTTTTCCAAAACTGTCTGCTTATTCTTAGAAAAGATGCTACAGTGCACATTAATCTATCACGGAGAACATTCCTATAGCAATATCACTTACATATTGCCATTTATGTCCCTGCAGAACTCTTTATGAATGGAAAAACGTTGATAATCAGATGTACACCATGATGCCAAACACAGCCTCATTTTACTAGCAGTACTTAATCTATTCGAATTACCGTTAAAGTAAAAAATGAATGAAATATTGAAAGGTGACCGGGACTAGAGAGAAAGACTTTATTTCATGGTGAACACATACATTCAACAGGTGATACACACTGTAGCGTTTAATGGCAAATCCAGACGCTCAAATGTGGGAGGGGTTAGGGTTAGGGTTATCCCTCTCCCGGCGCATTTTTTCTGGAAAGTTACCATGTCATCTGATAGCGACACGACGCAAAAAAAAAAAAAAACCAACACATTCTCCGATATTTAATGTAGCCTATTGTTTAATTTGTGTAATAAACAATTAAAAAAAACATTCACAGAGATACCACAGACAGAAGACAGAGACAATATGGAAGGCGGTGAAGCAGCCTTTTACATGCTGCTCGGGTTAAGGTTTATAATGAGTAATAAACTCAACGGCACAAATCGGGTGACGTCTCGTCGGGCAAGACAAGACGACCTGGAGAGGCAGTAACCATTACTGTGTAAATCGCTGTGTAGTGACATCATTCACTTCAAGGCAATCAGCCTGCAGACCTCACACTACCCGCACGGCCCGACAGGCCTGGCCCGACTACGAAGTAGGTCAGAAAATTGTACCAGTACAGTTCGACAAATCGTAATGGAAACGCTCTGAATCCTGGTGGACTGGTGTAAGGCCGGGTGGACTAGGGCCGTGTGGAAAGATGCCTTAAGACTCAAGATTCAAAAGGCAAGAGAGATGAGAGAGTCTGTGTTGGTCTTTTGAAGATAGGTGGGCTTTGGCTGAGTGGGCAGGTCTGGATTTCATCTCATGCTCTTACCACAGAATTACCTCTTACTGCATTAAACTAAAAGGATATCACATTAAACATAAAACACAGATTAAAGTCCTTAAATCAAGATAAAATAAAAAATGCACATACATTGAATGGAATTAAAAGGTTAGAACCAACAGGAGAGGATGAGTCTGTTGCGATTTATCAAACATATGGTCAATCTGTAGAATGTAGGTGAGATTTTCTTAGGTAGGGGGAGAAGCAAGCCCTCCCCCTCCCTCTTTCCTTTGTCCATTGTCATTTGACGTCCTGTAGAGAGAGTGTTGAGGTGGTGAAGAAAGGTTATCATGTTCTTGTTGGTCTTACTCCACAAATCAAACACATCCATCTTTTCCTGAGTTTAAGGTGGTCGTAAAAATTCCAACATTTGTTGACCAGTTCATCAAAGCGTTCTAAAAGGGGTCTGTTGAGGGTGGGATAACTACAACACAGAACAGCAAATATATTCTTACCATCCATATAGATCAAGTAATTACTCTCACTGCTATTAATAGAGCTCTGATCAGTCAAGGTTAGACCAAAAGACATTTTTGGCAAATTAAGATCAGTTGTGTCGTGCTTGCTTTTTGTTGGTGAACACCTTAGACCATGTTATCTCCGCCAAAGATTGTTTCGTTTATCTGCTCCTTTGTCTGCTTGTTTGTCCTTTTAATTGTCCGTTAGCAACTTTACGCAAAAACTAACAATAAACTAACAGATTTTATGATTTTTTTCTGATAATGAGTCTTGCTCTTACTTAGGTTTCATAAAATATCACAATTAATGTCAGGGTGTTTGGCCAAAAACTACAAGGGTAGTTCTATTTACACGCACTTCAATGTCAAGATTAGAATATCAATGGATTCTGGAGCTCAATATAACTTAGTGGGCAATAGTTTAAAAACTAATCTAAATACAAGTAAAAACAAAATCAGCTCAGCTGAGAATTATCATTCAGTTTCAAGTTTTAAAGATACATCCTTACCCTTAGTATCAACCCTACACAAAATCACATTATTCTGCTATAAACCTACTGGGTGCTCTGCAAAGCCAGCGCTTTAAATGGGAACAGTGACACTAAGTCTTGTTAATTCCACACCCATACATGTCTCACATACACACAGCTATCTAAGTAAGTGGGTACATTGTAAAGGAAAAAAGAAAAAAAAAACATTTGAAAAATCTGCAGAAAGCTGGAGAAGGCTGTGTTTTACTCTTGGAGGATTAAACAGAAGATTACCACCATATCACACAGTGTGCCCTCTCTAATGTCATGCCAGCCTGCATGCTCATAACTACTCCTGTACTGCGACACACATGAGTAGCAGGGAGAGGGAGATCGCAGTAGGAGGAGTAGAGTCGGAACGGCATCACACACAGGCAGCAGCTTTTGGATTTAGGCAATCATCTGAAAAACTGCAGGACGTCGCAAAACAGAGAGAGGCATTTGCTTCATCCCAAAACTTTTGGTAAATTTCTCCACTGAATGTGACTCGTGGGAGAAGAAAACCTTAGATAAAATTCGCTGTCTTCAGGGAACGACACTTAGGAAAGTCAGTGCCACTAAAAGACAAATTCCCCAAAACACAATGATATTACATGATGTGTTCTTGATTCTGAAGTACTCTCTGAAGTATTCTCCTTCAGGTTTACATGAAAATAGTAATTCCGAACGGAGGTTTATATGGAAAACATGTTTATTCGCCTTTACTCTTTAGGTTGATGTGTTAGGAAGTGTCTGATTGGACAGAGGGCGTACATGCCAAATTTACATATACCGGAAATGAACCAAGTCCACTTCCTGTATCTTGTATTTTCTGCTGTAACATGGTTAGTACCAGTTCACATTTATTTTGATTATAATTTTGAAATGCCAGCTCAACACATTCATACTACTTTACTTTCTTCAGCACCTGACGAGTAGAAAGAAGACAGAGTACTGAAGATGTGAGACAGAAGTCCGTGTGACATATGTCTATCATCGGGACAGGACGGTGTAACGAGCAAGCGCAGAATAATTGGAAATAAGTTAGAATTTGAATGAACGTTGGAAACAAATAAAATAAATAATAAAAAAAAAGAAAATCACTATAATACACAAGGGTCATTATTACTATGTAAATAAAATAAGAGCAAAAGTAGAATATATATTTTTACAATGTTTACAAATCAAATAGATATAGCTGAGAGTTGAACATTATTTATCAGAGAGCAGTCTGTTCTTGAAGAGGTGTTTGTTGCAAATCAAGTTTTAATCAGTTCAGATTTAGAATGAGAATAACCCAGCTACTTACTTTGGAAGTAAGTTTAATTCCAAATTGTCTTATGCATTTTGAATTAGGTGTTTACATGGTCATGTAACTGCATCAGTTTAAAGAGGATTTAACTTTTATTCGGAATTAAAATGGAATTAAAACTCATGTAAACTTGGCCAATGTAAGCAAAAAGGAAAAGAAAAGATCAAAGATATGGGTATATTTCTATCTTTTTTACATCATATGACAGATGATGGAAAATCCTTGCAAATTTCCAATGAAAAATGAGAAGCAGATCGAGAAAAAAGGAGAAAAGCATGACAAAATTTTAAAAGATAGATGATATAAGCAGACAAGAAAGATGTAAAAAGAGGGGGGAGACAATGAGAAATGAGAAACAAGAAAGTAGAGGAATAAAATGACAGGAGAGAAGAAAAGGTAATATATCAGTGGGAGGTCAGAGAGTGTGGGAAACTCCATCTGCAGTGCTCCAGGAGGAACTGAATAAAGGGAGCCATCATAAAACCATATGATTTCCATTTAGTTGAATATTTTACAATTGAAATAGACTTATCTTGCACATGCTAATAGATTAAATTCAAATTCACTGATTACTTCATTCATCATTAAAAGCAACCAGATCAGTGCATGGGGGGAAAAGTCTGGATGGTACAATATTTCTTTAAAGACAGAACTTTCATACAATAAAATAAGAAATGCATTGGATGGGATATCAGTTATAGTGAATAAAGGAAACAAGGTCATAATTATCTTGGTACTCGAGAGAGCTTCCACTGCCCAATGTCAGATGATGGGAAATGAGTTATTTCAAGTTATCAACATGGCACATTCAAAGAAAATGTCTCTTCATGAGACAAAAATATTACAGTTTTATCTACCACAAAATTGTAGTAAAAGGGAAAGAAACAGTAAACAAAACTAATCTCTCTAAAACAACACTAAGTTAAAATGAAAAATAGAGCATTGGAAACTTTTAGACCTCACACAAATATTACTTTCTTACCCAACAGCAGTAAAAATTAACTGCAACCTCAAATAACTCAGTCTGTGGCCAATCAAACTGACTGACTGATGACTCAGATCCCAAATCACAGTCACCGTAACAGTATGAGAATCAAAATGATAATCCCACTGGCTGACTGACAACTTCTGTAAAACAGACGGACAGGATATCCAGGTTTTAAACCAATCCTGCTTCCTTCCCGACTGCGGTACACCGTTAAGGCTGACAGTTTAGCAGCAGCTCCAACCTGAACTGGCTTGACAGGTTTCTTAGCCAATTTTCTTAGTCCGTTTTCCCTGAAGAGCTTCTTCTTCTAATTCTGTACTTCCTAATTTCTACTTTTATCTCTCTCAGTAGCTACTGCTCCTTCTACTTTGATTAGTTTTCAAAATGAATGGGCTGATTTAATGGATGCTGCTGCAGTTTATAATAATTCATTTTTAAAAAATGAATCTTTCAGTCTTTTCTACTAAAATCAATAATGTCTGTCTACAGCTCCATTAAATTCTCGTCTTTGAGTCTGACAGGTGTTACCCATAGATACAAGGAGAGCACAGAGATCATACAGCTTGACCGGAGGTGTTTTCGTGTTTGTGATCATGTTTGTGTGGTCGAAGAGATGCTACCCGGGTCCAGCTGACCACATGCTGTCAGCAGAGCTATGTTCAGCCAGGCTGACCAGAGCAGAACAGGCCCAATTAGCCTAAAGCTATCCTCCTCACATCACATCATCATCACAGAGAAGGGCAAGGAAAGCTGGAAATTGAGAGCTTTAGTTGCCAGAGCATGATAGCTGTTCAGTGAATGAAGGGACAACAGAAGAATAAGACCATGGCTTCTGTGATGACGAGTATCTGTTGTGCTTAAGTGTGTCCATGCCAAAGAGAGTATAGCAATCTTAGCTCAGGGTTTCTGAATATAGGCTCCCTGTTGTAGAAATATCCAGTTACAAGTTTGACATGTAACAATGTTTGGATGGGGAATTTTTGTCTAGGAGCTCATCTCTGACCAACAATGATATGTTATGACTTAGAACATACCAAAAAAAATGTCTATTTTCCCTAGAAGAAGACGAAGAAAGTAAACTAAAAACTTTTTGAAGTACAAGACAAGACGTCCAGACTTTGTTTTGCATTCTACTCTGAAACATCAACACCGGTATCAAGTCATCTGGTTCTCACTTGATACTTCACACCTTGGTCAATGAGGTGTTTATGTTGGAGGTGGAAAGCTGCACCATTTTACATTGTTTTGTCACCTTTCATCCTTACTATAAAGAAATAAAAAGCAGCCACATGTGACCTGGTTGCATTGCCCAAATAAATTCTTTACTGGTTTATTGTTAACCATTGCATGAAGAGACCATCTTGACATGATTGAGTGCACCGAATCGGGCAGCAACAGAGAGGTGTTGCTGTGAAAGGCTCGTGGGGGAATACGATGCCACAGGACAGTCTAAACAAACAACAGCAGCAAAAAAGTAACTGTATTGAGAATAACATAGGAACTGTATCAGATAAGATAGGAAGATGAGATTATATTAATATTTTACACTATTAGAGGTTATATATAAGAGGTTGAAGAATAAGAATGAGACTCATTATGAAAGGTGTTAGTACAGATCAATTTTGATCCCGTTGTGAAATGCTGTATTTGGGACAAACAAACCTCTAATTTTAGAAGTTAAAAAAATATTTAGCACTTATATGATGTCAAAATTATTGCAGCAAAGATATCCATAAAGAAAGAGAAAACTCAGATTGTGCCCAACAGAGTTATGAGCTTGAGTTTTTATCATAAAGGGATGCAAACGGTCATCAAAAGGTCATGATAAACCTTTTGGCATTAAAAGGTCCATTTGTTTGTCAGTATGAACAGTGCAGACAAACAACCACACAAGGGAAGATGATAATCATGCTAAAAAGATCAAGCCCATTAGAGAAGTGCCAGAAAGTGTTTATTTTCTCTGCTGGGTACTTTTTAAAGAACAAGTGTCTGGTAGAAAAGTCCATATCCAACAATAAGATAGAATAAAAAGCAAAAGTCTTATGATAGCTGTATAAAATCAGATATTAATAGTGGTATATGGTTGTTCTTAAATAAATTATCCCAAATTAATTTCAAGTGAAGTAATAAGCTTTGATTAAAGTAATAGTAATTGATCAACAGATCATATGAATATATGTCTTAATATTTTAATATCTCTTAACTGAGGCATATGCCTCATGTTTAAAACGTGGTGTTGATACCTTCATGGTTTTCATTCATTCAAATTTCCCTGTAAACGCTATAACACAAGATACAAGGAATGTTTTGTCATAAGGCCCAGCAATAATCCAGCATGTATGGTATAAAAGCCTTTAACGGTGAAGGAATGGAATATCTCTGACTGCACAATGTAGCCACATGTTAGTAATTTCCCTTAGGTGACGATCCACCTGCTGCATGAAGAAACTTTATAAAAAGCGATAGTTTAAGTTGGATGCAGTTTTGTCTTGACAGCAAACTATTAACAGCAAGCAGAAAGCATTTGCTGATTGATGTAAGTGTAATGATATATGAGGTTTGGACCAAATGCAGGATTGACCAGCTAGGAGGCAGCGCGATTCCCAATGCTTGATTTAATTAAAGTAGGACTCGAACAACACAGGAGAACATGACAGCAATAAATCAGGAGGTATAAATAAACGGAACAAAACAAGACGCAGGTGCAACAGATAACTAAAATCACACAGGTGATCTAATGAACACATGCAAAACAGGAAACAAAAAGCTCCACAGAATAAAACCGGAAGTCAAAACTACACAAGTCAAAACTATACATTACATTACAGTCATTTAAACAGACCCTTTTCTCCAAAGCGACTTACATCTGAGAATAAGAACAACACAAGCACTAAATCAAACAGTAGAGGACATTATAGATAAGTTCAGTCAAACTACTGCTAGTGTATAAACTGCTGTATAAATAAATTTCCCAAAGAAAAGTTCACTGCTCAGTAAAGAACATAATTATACCTGTTCGGAGCTTATGTAAGTCAAAATAGCTTTTTGCCCCCCCCCCCAACCCAAACCAAATTATGATCATGTTACATTTAATTGTTTTCGAATAAATCTAATATTACACTGATATTAGGGTTGAAATTGGACCCAGACAGTGCTGGCAGATATTCTGCATTCAGGTGAGACAGTCCCTTTGTTTTCATTTGCTTGCTGTGCCACATCACAAAGATGAACTGATGATGATAATCTTGCTCCAACACGTTGCGTTCTGGCTTGAACTCAAACAAAAAGGTTCCTCTTCAGCACAGAAACAGAGACATGCATGCAGACATGCACACAATATATTCTGAATTCAGTTAACATCTCTGGCAACATGAATACATAGTTATTGAACGCAACGTGTGAGGAACGATTCAGAATACACAAACAGCAGCTCTGTTCTTTTTTTCTTTCTTCATAAACATGGCTTTTGCCAAACTTTAAGCTGCTCATGCATGTACAGTATGATAGGACACTATTTCATTGGGGTTCGATAATAAAGTGGTTAATGAGCAGAAAAACCATTTCTAAACCCCATTCTCCCAAATCCCAGTTCATTTCACAAGTCAGTAGAGTTCACTTTAACTTGGCCAATTCACTCGAACTCAGTGTTTAAAACTCTCTCCACACAAAGACGTGCTTAACAGCTCGTTCAAATATCTATGTACAGACGCAAATGAATAAACAAAACTCTTCTGCATCCACACTTTTAAATAAAGAATTCTGGTAAGTACATAACGAGACTAATCATAGCTCATAATTAAAAATTATGGAACACATAATATAATGATATATGACAAAGAGACAAAAAAAAAGAAAATAAGCAGGATTTCTTTCCCTTTTTTTCAGGAAATGGAATTTTTTTTGTTATTCTAGATGAATAAATTTGGCCAAAAGAAAACGTAAGATCGAATATATAAGTATGTGTCAAAAAGCCATACATACTATGCTACATCTTTAGCTTAGTTCAGTTTACATTCAGTATATGTGGTGGCATTTTAATACACAAAGAAATTACTATTAATAATTGTTTTTCTCTTATAAACTGTGTGATGTCCACATA
>JBAMHX010000015.1:11681859-11699991 GCA_037177515.1 Pseudomugil tenellus
TATCCTCAGCTACAGCAGTAATATCTTGTTTAAACAACTCCCAATTAGAAACAATTCCCATTAAACAATAATTCCCATTATCAATTTTTTTTTATAACATATTGAATCACCTATCTGGAAATTGTTGTCATATTTCATCTCGACTCAATGAGCTAAACAATCACAGTTAAAAGTGGTTTATATTTACACAGAAAGGCAACAGGCATATCAACACTATGTTTTATCCATAAGGACAGCGATGGGCTCATTCCCATGTTAACCATGTTTAGTTCCTTCTTATCAGGCTCAGACCTCACCTCACTTTAGGATTTGCTTCCTTAAAATGAGGTAATAATGAAATGTAGAAGACCTTCCTTCATCATCAGAGATATAGCCAGTTGTATCTGATGAGACAGACCATTTCTGCTCCTGCAAAATGCCCAGTCATGGTTCAAAATATCCATTGCATGCAAAATTTATAGGTTTGTAAAACAAGGGCAAAGCTAGACGAACTTGCTGTGGTGAACATTCGGAGGCAGTGGTAGCTTCTGCCTGGGACTTTACCTGTAAAATCAGCACATTGGAAATGAATGATGACTGGTCTTTCCTCCCATTCTGGGGATGTGTCCTTCAAACTTGTTCTACAATGTTGTCAAACGTTGGCTGTCCTGACAACAACAGTGTACTGAAAAGGTTAAGGTTAAAGTAGAAAGATAGTGTGGTGTATTTAGAGAATTTGTCCTTAGTGGTTGAAGTCAGCATGTAATATGATGGGTTGAATTTATGATTCAGAAATTTAGAGATAGGTTGAAGTCTTAAAACCTTCATCTACAGCTGGTAAGCATTAGTTTAAATGTATAAACTAGTATTCTTTCAGAAAACCTGCTAAAATTCCAGTCTTTTTTTTCGGTTTTTATGTGGAAGTTTGCTGTCACGTTTGGGAAAATGGTCCTTTTTGATTTGATTCGATAAAATCTTAAACTTATACCTTAGTGAAGCTTAGATTTAACAACCAAATTCAAATAGAAAAGGTCAGAGTTTCTGTGCAATGTCATCACAGAGGTGTATATGTAGCTGGGGGCAGAAAGCAGCACTCATTCCAGTTTGTTCTTAGCAGAGATGACAAGGCTAGCAGCCGGTAACGATACCAACCAGCACATAAGATGGATGGAGGTTGGTTAATATTCGGATAGGATAGCAGTCCTTTACTAACCAAACAGGAGGCCAGTCAAAAGATGGACTGCGTCCTTTGAGTCCCACATATTTTCTCTACATATTTGATAACTTGATTCAGGATAATCAATTTGGTGATAATGTGGTAGTTAGTCACAGACTAAACTAGATCACTTATGACTAGTATACCAGGGATGCTGTGGGTGGAATCTCGGTTAAATGTGACATAGAGTGAAGAAACAAAAAACTTTGGAATATTTTAACTTACTGAGCCCAGTCAGACATACAGATGGAGCAAAAGTACTCCGAAGGATCCAATGAATGAAGGAAGATAGAATGAAAGTTGTAGGTGAGTCCCATTTCCAGCTTTAACCCTTTTCCTTTCAAGTGAGAATCAAATCGGAGCCAATTATGCAAAATGTAAGTGAGATCCTGGAGACCAAACACTTAGCAGTATGGTTCACATTGAGATGAGAACTAATGTCTTCCCAGGACTGTTTTCAATATAGAGCAAGAATAAAAAAAAGTTTTAGCCTTTACCTTGAATTTTTACTCCTTAAGGTCATGTTTTTGTTTGTGAGCAAACAAAGAATGATTCTTGTTCTGACTCAGCTCTAAACTCTGAGACCAATTGGATCATTATCTGGATCTAAGAACTTTGAAGAATTGTTTATTATTGTGAGATTGGGAAAATTTTTTGTATACAGTCATATAAATTCAGAATAAATGACCAAAAAATACAGAAGTTCCCACCAAGATATCAATGATAGATCTGGATGCCAGCAAATATTCTGGACACTACCTGTATATAACAGGAGAAATTGGAGATTGTTGAAAAGACAACAAAAGAAGATAAAAACATACAACACACACTGCAATATAACCAACACACTATGGATTCATTATTAGTGTATCGAAGTCTAATAGTGTATCCTTATAAAATGAATGTAGAGCGATAATAAGATGGAAATCACAGTATGGGTGGATATGAATTGCTTGGTGAAGACCTGGAATCTGCCAGTGTTTTTCTAGTTTCAACATGGAAATCCATCTTTAGTTTTCTCTTAGCTTTTCACAAATGGAAGCTGTAAATGACAAGTTTCCATAAGTCGAAAAGGTCAGAACAATTTCAAACCAGCTATGCAGAGAGACAGTGTTGTTGCTAACTGTACAGAACAACATACATTATTTCAGTGGAACCCCCCCCCCCACACACACACACACACACACACACACACACACACAGGTACAGATGAGTAAAGAACCCAGTCGATATACTGTTCGCTCGTTCAACCTCTCTCTGCCGAACTTCTTTCTCGACCTTGCCATGCCAGTTCAAAGTAAGAGTTGTGTTAACAAATTGCTTAAAATGTCATTACAACTTTTACTTTGAATTTATTCTATTTAGTTTTACTCAATAGGTATAGTTTGGCAGATTTATATTAGCTCCTGTACATCAGCAAGAAAAGGAGAATATACTGCACTTGCATCTGATCAGCCCAGTTAATACTGACAGAAAAAATGAAACAGCTAGTTCAGCAAAATAAAAAGAAAAGAGAGGGACAAAAAAAAGACAGAGATGGCCTGTGAAAAGCAGAAAGAGAAGAAAAGACTGAAATTAGTGCTTCGGGCTCTCTTAGAGGACACCGACAATGAATTTGTCACCAAAAAAATTTTCAGAATAGGATGCATATTAGAGCATATAATTGTACCTATAATTGTGTTTAAAAGCAATTATATAGCAGTAATTTCCTTGGCTGAGCAATAAGAATCAGCACATTGGGCCAATTATAGATAGATGACTGATGGAAGATTCAAATGCCTAAAAGGGCTGATGTAACCATGGTGGTACCATGTTGTCCTTGCAAAATATGTAGGGAACAACATGAAAACAAGACATACTGACATGCTTTGTTACAACACAGGAGAAAGAGGTGCAGAAAGAGGTGATATTTAGTAGCAACACTGGTCTTCACATTTGCGTTAAAAACAACTTTATATAGTAAATGCGGTGCCTTACTGTCACACTATCTGGCAACTACAATAACTCTAATTAACCAAGAAATTAGGCGCTGTATCAAAGCAATGGAGTGCCTGTGTGAGGAGGGATGCAGGGATGGTCAGAGAGGAAATGAAAGAAGTACCAAGAACATAGTTGATGAAGTTTAAGGAAACGGGAAAAAAGAACATAAAGGGGTTGAAAAAAATAATAGTAGAGGATATACATGCAAAAAAAAGTGCACAAAGAGGTATGCATTTATTACTATTGAATTTCAATTCAATTCAATTTTATTTATATAGCCCAGTATCACAACAGGTTGTCTCAGAGGGCTTCACATGCAGTTAATAACAAAACAATAGACATAACTCACAATATACACAAATAGTGACTACACTTAACTAAACAGATCCCGGACTTCCTGTCCTTAGACCCTCCTTCGCAGTAAGGAAAAACGCCAAAAAACCCGATTGTAGGGAAAAAAGAAGAAACCTCATGGAGCCCCAGGTGAAGGAGAGATCCTCTCCCAGGTCGGACAGGCAAATGTACCTAGGACCGTTTGTTGTTGATTAGCTCATCTAAAATCTGCAGTAATACATCAGAGGTTTGTAGCATGCAGTCGTTTGGCCTCGTCCAGATAGGGGTGTGGGATTGGCTAGGGGATCCCGAGTCCATGGGTAGAGAGGTCAAGGGCCCATAGGTCAGGACCGGAGCATAAACGGGATCATCTATGGTCCAAACGGCACCGGGACCTCCATCAGCAGCCAGGCGTCTGAAACAGTTTAAAATTAGTTTTAGTCAGAAATGGGAGTGTAACCGCTGGCAGCGAACTGTACACGTTAAGTTTTTTTTTATTTAAAATAAATCAAAAGAGCATTTTCGCCTTTTACATAATGTGCAAAAGTAATACATTAAATCAAATCAGTACATTTGCAAAGTCTGGCAACACCCCACCATTCCTCTGCACTGCATCTCACTAAAACTTTCACAAGGAAACAAAAGAAAATGTGGATTTTGAGAGGCTGAACCACAAAAAGTAACCTGTATGATTAACTGCTTGATACACAGGATAGCATTTTATATACATATCTTCTTAGAAGATAGCAAGCTTAAAAGCAATAACAAAACTGGCAAAAATACAGGCATTATACCCAAACACAGAGGCACAGGAACAAAAGAGCATAAAACCAGCGATGAGTGTGAAATGAGAGAAACACAAAGTAGGTGATGGAGATGAGAGGGATGTTTCTAATGATTAAAAAAACATTGCAATGCACAAACTGTGTGGATAGTCTGGCTTTTGTATTAGGGAGTCAACTTGTCAATTTTCTTTTTCATCCTCCAACTGTGTGAAATGCCTCCAGCAGCCGTTTGGTTCCCTGAAAAGAAAAGACTTGATAGGAGAAGCAGCTTCATTATGTGAGGAAATAGCAGGCAGTCAGACGAAAGAACGGCTATTCCTGCATAGTTTATTTTTGCTTTGCTTTTTTTCCCCAGCAGACTTAAAATCGTACTAAAGTGTTACATTACATTCAAAACATGTTCACACCTGATTTGCTTGGAGCGTACCATTTCACTTTACTTTCCTCAGCCACTTCAATTAAGTTAAAAAAACCCCACCTTGCTGTTACAATTCCTTCCCTTACCTCCATTATTCTTTATCTCTATCCTTTATTTCCTTCCTCCTCCCCCTCATCAGTTCATTTCAAATATGCACTCTGCTTTTTATCTTCTTCTTGAGTCTCATTGGCCCTGCCTCAGCGCACCTTATTAAAATGTATATTTTTCCACATTATTCTTCAAAGGCAAACTATTTGCTGAGAGAACCAAAAGCTGCACCAATGCAACAGGAAATTACAGTTTGAACATGCATAACTCTGTGACTGCATGGATTTAAAACAACATATACATGTTTCAATACTTTACAATCAATCTTTGTTTCATGGGATTCTGTAAGGAGGCCCATGCAGTTGGCACAAACGGTCAAATTGACCTATTTTCAGTCTCTTATTTTAGCAAATATTTAGTCTGTTTCAACAGAATTACTAAACTTATAATAAAACAGAAGCAAATTCAACTGAGCTACTGTAGATGTGCACATAGCAGAACTCCTCTTATCCATCCTTGGACTGTTTATTTGTTTAAACCCCATAGTCTGAGCTGTCTTGTTGATAACCAACTCATTTGCAATGATAACATACCCAAGAGGCTAAAATGAGGACATTCTCTGTGGCTGTGCAGATAGAGGATGAGAAACTCAGAGGCGGTGATTGGCTTCACTGTGATGTTCAATTAATAGTCAACTCACTGAGTCCTGACGCACATCAAAGTGCCCCATTGGGCCAAATCATTGATTGACAGGGCAGGATAATGCCAAGCATGAAGTGCTGAGTTGGAGAATATTATCTATATTAAACTGCATCTGTAACTATTTAAACAAAAAAGCAGGAAAACTTTGCGTGTTTAGCGGTGTAAAGGAGAGCAGAGAGGTATAACATTGCCTTCTGCTCTCCAGGTAAAGCTGTGTTACAAACATATAAACAGACAAACTCACCCCACCTGCCATCATCAGCATCATTCGGGTCTCTTGTGCTGGCCTGAATGAAAAGCAGCTTAGACAGTGGGATCCCGTCACAGTTTGGATGCAACAGCGGAGTGGTGCGGAGTACCCTGTGGGCCTGCGCTTTCTGGCTGGCAGCTTTACATATAAAACAGGCGGGCCTATCTGTCTCTGCACAGGCTGCGGCCACAAAGTCTGAATTCCCAGCTTTAAGCACTCTGAGGATCCTCACTCAGGGGTTCTGCACAAGAAGAGATTAACAACAAACACTGAACATGACTCTTCTGTTTGTGGCTCAGACAAGAAGAAAAAGTTTGAAGTTTTGTCAAATTAAGTCCTTAACTTCTCTGGTGGCAGCACAGCAGATCTGTAAAGATGAATACTTCATAATCTGTCTCGTGCTTTGTATTGTTTGTTTAATTTATTGCTTGTGAATGGCTTGAATGCTGAAGTTGCTTTGCACGGGGATTCGTGTTCATTTAAAGATAAAGTTTGGGTTGTGTTGTGTTTGTGTTGGCTTACATTAAGGGTCATGGTGTGTTAATCATAATGTATCAGAAAATGATTTATAAGTTATATCAAACCAAAAGTTCTGACATAATAACACACTGACATCTACAGTTTGTTGTGTGAAGTTACACTTTAAACACGCTGAAGTGTCACACAAATACTGCATGCGGTCGTTCTTTGCTTTCTCTGACCTATTAATGTGAGTAAACTTTACACACCGTAAGATATTACCTATAACGTATATATTACTTATTACCTATAAGATCATGTCTGACCACTTAGGAAAATAACCTTTTCCAACTATTTCTTGATTAAATAAATACATTTATTAATAAATAAAGTTTCTCTGGGGGAAAAAACGTTTTTTAAACTTTATTTCTCTTTTGCACAGAAAGTCATTTTAGCAATCTGCTTGCTAAACACTCCGTACAATTCTGTACAATTATTTTATACAAACATCCTGCAGCTTTGACATCATTCAAAGGATGTGATCGTAATTACAATAAACGATCATTGTTACGGCTACTTAGACAAATGCCAATTCTGTTTATATCAGTGTTTGCATTTATTGCATATTACTTTCAAATACTTTGTTTATTTGGATTTCTTCTAAATTAATTCAATTGTTTAGCTTTTTCGAAGTGTGATATAGGATGCATCCAATTTGTACAGTACTTATTGCAAAATACATTGCTGGTCTGACATCTAGTGGATAAAATTGGCAAACTTCATACATTCATATTTCATTTATGCACAATCAAATACAGTTCTCCTGATTCTACATTGTAAGCACCATGTCCATTAGCTCTGTAACATTAAAAGCCATTTAAAAATAATAACTGGAGCAAAAAATAATAATACAGTGTTTTTCTAGCTTAAGAAAGACAAGCAGCATTCAGTAAATGTAGCTTCTGAAAAAACTTGATAAAGAAAGGAAATAAGACTAAATATTTAAGGTAGATGAGTAATAATTGTAAATGAAAAAAATTAAATATTTTTGAATATAAATTTGGCATATATGGAAGTTAACTAAAAAAGTTTATATAAGCACCAAGAAGGTTAAGAAAATCAATTGTATTAAACCAGAGAAAAAAAATAGCCAGATAAACCAGTTGGTCATTTAACTGTTTTGAACTCCTGCACTGAAATAAAAAGACAGAGACAAGAAAGACTATTAGTGTCTAACTTTAAAAGAAATAAAACCCAAAATTAATAAATGACTTAGGAATTTAAAAACTAATGTATAGTCTATCAACTGGATGAGAAACTTGATAAGACATTACTACCATAAACATGCCTCCAAAAGCCCCTTTATAATAATTGAAAAGGGCAATTGATTCAGACTTAACTAATTCAGAGGGGTTTCATGCAAAAACTTCCTGTATAGATGTACATTTCTCTAAAGATGATTTTTTAATTACTGATTGCATATCCTTATATGGTAACAATTTAACAACAATGGAAGCAGAACTTCCATCTGTGGGTTTTATATTGAGCTCAACATATGATCAACTTATTCAAATGCAATGCAAATTATTTTTCCACTAGATGTCACTATTTTCCAACTTTAGAAGCTTTGGCATTGCCTTCCTCAAAATGTTCATCCAATGACTGAAATCCAGGCATTACTAGCAAACACCATACAGAAAAGTCCCCATTCAAACATCCCCCCAATAAAGGTTCACACCAGCAATCTTCTTGCTGGGAAGCAACACTGCTAACCCCTGTTTCACCATGCAGCCGTATACCCAGACATCCAAATAGAACAATTATTCCTCTGTAACTGGTAGAGGTGAAGACCGCTGATTTCATTCTAAGTTGCAACCAATTACTTCAAATGTGTAAAACTGAATTTCTAGTAAATAGCTTCTCATTTACAATCATTTTCTATAGAGTTCTCATCCAAAAAGGTAAATAAACACGATGGAGATAAAAGCACAAACATATCAACAGTCATTCAGTATTATTGTATAGCTGTCCATTAAAGCAGCTTGGTCTTTGGTAGACTCATGACTTAGTTTGTGTTTTACCTCAGAAGACCTGAAACAAAAAGGCACACACAGTGCTACCCATTTTATGGACAGCCAACCTTGACCCACTTGTTTATCCTCTTCCTAACAAAATATTTACAGCAGTTTGAAAAAAACATTTTTTCCCAAAATGATTGAATTTCCCACATGATTATCTGTAGCCATGATGCTTGAGAGGAAGATAAGGGGTATCCTGCTAACAGCGCAGTTCTTCTCATCAGAGGGCAGCAGGAAATCGGAAAATCTTTCCAGCTCCATGAACTTATAAACAAAAGTCAAAGGGATGAGAGAAATATGTAGATAAAGTTCTTTTCAATATTACTCCACTTATTTCGGCTGCTAGCATACCACACATTACTTACTTCAGTTACTTCAGTTTTAATTACTGAAAACATCAGTAACTAGAAAAGCCCTCGGAGAGCTCAAACCACAGCCAAGCTCAGAGTTTCCCCTCATTTTGTGACTCAAATCCCAATATTTTACTCAGTCACACATGATCTTTGTCAGAGCAAGAAACAACAGACAGAAATGGCCTGTAGGAGGCGTCAGCTGCAATAAAATGATTGGCTATCTCGCAATGTTAAAGAAGTTTCCAAAATATTCCTGCATCCAGACAGTAATACGGATCACCTCCAAAATGTAATCACTCCTTCATCTTCCCATTCTCGATATATCCTGAAATTTTCATGAGAATCCTTTTATAACTTTTTGAGTTATGTTGTACACAGACAGACAGACAGACAGACAAATGCCGGTGATAACAAAGCCTCCTTGGCAGAGGTAACTAGCGCACAAGAACAACATTTGAAAACAAACAATGTAATTAAATGTTTTCATGCCAGTTATTAATGGAAAGACAAACTAATCAGTCCTTTTTGTGGTAAATGCTGGATGAGAAGCAAATACTTTTTTTAGTCTTAACCCATTTAAAATGAAATGTAATATCCAGCACAGCTTCTATAAGTGTCAGAAGAAATTACACAGATCCTCTGGTTCAAGATGACAAATTCATACATGCAACAAAATTGAGATGATGAGAAGTATGACCATGTTTGGATTTAGTTTGAGTTGTTGTCATATCAACTGTCCCAACAAGTCAGATGTATTGACAGGAGTGAGAGGAAAGAGCATATGGCACTGAGGAAGGGATTTAGACAGAGGTGATGTAAGGCCTAAACACTGGATTGGAAGCTGAAACCATGAAAAACATGAGCAAAATATCTGGAGCTACATTATGCAACAGATCTCTGACACTGTGACGTGTTGCAGTGGGAGCAGCACAAAAGAATTATAATGATGGTAGCTTTCCACCGAGAGGAGTTTCTGTTACTATGCATGCTGTTTCCCTGTCATAGCTTACTGGCATATACTGGTATCAATTCTAACAGTGCTTTATCTACTGTGACAGCTCAAAATGTCTGTCTGTTCTGGTTTGATGAAATTGCTTTGGTATGGAAAATAGAGAGGAATAGGTAATCAGTACAAACAGAGTAAAACCACCTGCTTGACATAGAAGCACAGCAGACCTTTTCCTCAGAATATCATTTATTGTTCAATCTACATCAGTAGGTCATTGGACAAACTGCCTTCCAATCAATTCATAGTTTGTAGGATACATTTATGACCAAAGAACACAATTCACACCGCTACAGACTGACAGAACTGCCATATCAAATGTTAAGATATCTATTTACTGTCATGCTGAGTGTTTTTTTTTCAGAAGAAATTACTTACTGATGCTGTTACTGCTGCTAGTGTGGCTTCTTGTATTATAATGGCATCTATGAGTCCCTGTGATTGGACTGCATTCCGTAGTATTGTCCATCTCTGATAAGAACTTGCACTGTAATTTACAGTCAGATGAAACCGGGCCTTACATTGTCTGGCCCAGCTTAAAACAATTTGACAAGAAAACATTTCAACGCTTTGTAGAAAAAAAATTATGTGCATCAATACATTAACCAATCCTCGTAGCACAATTGCACCTATTGTTTATTAGCTGTGCAGTATTTGGAGATAGTAAACAGCTATGATAGATGTCTTAATGTATCTACAGCTTTGTATATCTGTTTGGTTATGAGGAGTAGCATAGTCCATCTGTACCTAACAGTATTTCATGATTACACTGAATATAAAAAAAGGACCTCCGTAGAGGGACACTTCTGTACATGAATGTGTTTGCTTGTTTTGTACAAAGCTGTAATGGTAAGCTCTCATTTTCACATTGTCTCATTCTGTCTTTCACCAAGTGTTATGGCAACTCCATAGTAGATCACTTTGGCAGTCAGTTCCAGGATTTGAAGATGGAGGACCAGTGGCCTCGCTCGTTCAAACAATTGCCTCAAATAAGTGGTTGCATCCCAAAACTTTCCTTCCTGCCATGCTATCAGACAGGCCGTCTTGTGCAGCATAGTTCCTTGTTTAGTCTTTAAGTCTTGTCGTTAGTGCTTTGCAACTAACGCAACGTTGTGCTAGTTTGAAGAACCCCCTTTTTCTGGCTGGACTGTAAAAGGCAATTTCACAGTTAAGTCCCAAGCAGCAGTCTTGTTCAGAGGGTGAATACGAGGAGCCAGAGGCTCTGAAGGGCCAATAGTGTTGATCCATTCACTCCAGCCAGATGCTAGACCAGTGGTTCCCAATATATTTCCTTCCAGTTGCACTCAGAGCCTCTCCAGCTTCTTTTACATTGTGCATGATTATTTTAAGCTTAAACTCAAGCAAGACCTATCCTAATCTTTTAATTAGGAAACACTGTGCTAGCCCAGATAGAACAGCCTATTAGGGCATGCAGCTAATAAGGCTATCTCAGTAATAAAAGTGGCTGTTTGAAGTTTACATTTCTTGCAGCAGTATTAAAAGTACAATGAAAGCTTGAAAGATGATGTTCATGATGGGTGCTCCTTATATGACACTCGTGAGCCATGTAATACATACATTTAAGCTAGAGCGTCTGAGTTAGCTGTATTAGCTACAGTTGTACGCCTCTTGTTTTATGGCTGGCTGGGGTAAAGACCTGTACATGTCAATACCCTTCAGGGCCCTGGGACTGACACTGACCTTTGACATAAGGGCAATGAGCCATCTCTGGGAGAGGCATGGACATCCAAAGGAGATGCAGGTCAATGAGGAAAGAAGAAAAAAGTATCCAACCACAGTCTGCATTTACTTAAAGAAGTTAAGACTTAAGTTTTCACATGAACAGGCAAAGTTGTCATTTTGTTGAACAAAGATTTGGTGGAAGATACTTTTTCACTCTTGTGGTCACTTGCTCTCCTCTCAGCCTTGCTTCTCAGGTTTCCCTTTCCCACATCTCTCCTCCATCATCTTCCGGATCCTCATTCTCCTTCACAGGCTGTTTTTATCTGGTAACTCTGCCTCTGGACTGCGAGGGAAATACACAGTGGCTTTGTGCTCTTCATAGCGGTCAATGTGCTTAAGGTGTACCACCATGTGCAGGGCATAGGCTAAGACAAGCAGAAGGATTAAGGATGTCACCAAGCCCATCAGGATGGCCGGCGTCAAGAAAGTAGCACAATCGCTGGCCGACGCAAACTTGTCTGACTGCACATTGAAGGCCTGAATCTGGAAGAGCAAAGAGCAGACGGGAGATGAGATTAGGCTAATGTACAGGGGACAAATAGGCTGACTAAGCACAAAGACACTGGACAGATGGACAGGTTAAGACATCACAGCAGATGGTTAAACAGGCAAAGTACAGACAGCAGAGACACAAACAGAAGGCAGACATACAAACAGATTCCTAACTAAACAGAACTAAAAAGGAAATAGCTTACAAACACACACACACACACACACACACACACACACATGCATGTATGAAAGAATGAGGGGCTTTGGAGTAACAGTGAATTTGCAGACATTACATCAAAACGGTGCCTCTTGTGCAACAGTGTACCTGGAAATCAGTGAAAGTGATGTGCCAGTTAGCGGATGTGTCAGTGTGGGAGCTGGGCACTAGCAGGGTGTCATATTTGTGCAGACTGCTGACGTGCTGGCAATGGTATGATGAAGTGGCAGGAGCGTAGACCTTGCTGGCATTGAATGTGGCCTCCTGAGTCCAGTTGTAGTGTATGTGAACACTGTCTAGTGTGAACCAGTTTTGACCCGCTGCCTCATAAAAAGTGTTTGACATTTGAAGCCTGATGGACGAGACAGAGGAGTTAGTTATATACATGCACTTAAGAGTTAAATTCTCTAGGTAATATTGCAGAACGTAATTGAAATGAATCAATTAATAACATACTTGTTTGTAAAAATAAACCATGTGGATTTTACCTGATAACCAGCCCTCGCAAGTCCTCCACGTCACCAAACCTTAATGAAAGTCTGTGGCAAAACCAAACCAAACACATCATCATATTTCATTTAGGAACAGCAGGGAATATTGAAATGTTCCCACTAAGTCTAAAACTATAATAAAATATCCCATTTCTGTGCCTGAGGTGCAAATATACTGTGTCAATTTTGTCTTGCGATGTATGAGCAGCAATAAAACCTCTGTCCTATGTATCTTGTTACTTACGTAGCTTTGTCCTTGGTGCACACGGAGCCTTTAGTGTCTACAGGTGAACTGGGGTTAAACACTCTGTCAGTCAGATCAGTAAATGTATGGTTCTTGTAGCGGATTGCCAGGCGCTTTGCCTTAAACAGAATGCAAGTCTTCCCATTATATGACACACTGAGTGGTCCGTATGGCCCCATCAGAGACTGGAGAAGCTTCCTTTTACTGAGAGACATCCCAGGATGATGCCATTTGAAAGGCTACAAACAAAGGAAAAATGAAATGGTGTTAAAAAGCAGGGCAAATATCAGCAGTTTTGCTTTTTTCTTACTTTTTGTCCATGTAAGAGAAAAATGTCTCACTTTTAAAATTGTACATATATATTTTTTCTCTTCTGTTATTAATAAAATATATATTTATGAAATATGGTATCATAGAATAAGCATGTTTTTATATATTTTACTGAGTGTCCCATTTAAAAAGCTATGTAAGCTGTACAAATGTTCATATGCTGAAGGTTCTTCTGACCTAAAGGAGCTGTTTAGTATGCGCAGCTGTGGAAAAGATCTATGCCTTATCATTTATAGTCATGACAATACTTTTTGTTCATATTGTGCAATGCTGTTCCAGTAATGTGCCACTGTAACATATGCATATTAGACAAGTCTTTTGTAGCTAACATCAAGCGAGCTTGCTTCAGTGCACAACTAAGAGTGCCTCTGTTTTATGCATGCTGTGATATTTCATATGAAAGGGCATTTTTAAGTTTGCCATGATGATTGGGAAATGTCAGCTACATGTTTAAAGTTCAGAGTCCCAGACACCACTTTAACCTCTAATGAGAAAAGAACAATGTGCACAAAACAAAAGGGAAAAAAAGAAAAAAGCAGGAGCTCTTTGGATTTGCATGGAGTTGTGTGTAGAGGTTGTTACACAGCATTGGCATGAGTGTGCAGCCACACATAGACTGCCCCCTGTAGCTTCATAATCCTTTTGCCTAAAGGCTACATCACACCAGGGGGGCTTCATTTACTTTCCATGTAAAGGTTTAGCCACAGCGAATATGCCAAAATTATTATTATTTTGGTTAAATGGAAATTATTTTAATATTACTTGCACAAATGGGTTATGGGATTGAGATTGCTAGTAAAGAGTACAGCACTGTCCTCACTGTCCATTTAAAATGTATCTTGAACCCCATTTGTATTCTTTGGCTTTAAACCCAGTGAGACTGTTTTTGTTTTAGTATTCTGCAGGTTACTTTTATTTATCAGTTTTATTAATTTTATTTTGGTTTTATTTGCTTTTAATCTCTTATTCTTTAGAATTGTTCATTGTTTGAATTTTTTTTAGAATCAATGAACAATTATTTTATTCTATTATTTATTATTAATTATTTGGTTGATTTTGTACACTTTGTTGCAATGACAGCTATTTTAAAGGGCTTTATAAATAAAATAGAGTTGAGTTGAGTTAAAAGGGGATAATACTACATCTCACTTAATGTATATCACGTATAGATGTTCCTGGAGACATCAGCTGACAAAGCATATTCTCAGGTTTTACTGAATCTTTAGTCACTGTGGACTTGTGTGTGGGTGGGAAAGATGTTTTACCTCTGGTGAATATGAGACCAACATTATTCTTGCATCCAAGGTCATGCAGTGTGGCTGAGTGAGCATGCTCAGTTTTGTTTGTGTGCATCTCAGTGTGTTTCCGTGCATGTGTATATATGAGCTGAGACAGAGGGATGAAGGAACATAGAGACTGTACCTGCAGTATTCTACGAAGAGGATTTTCATCTTCAGGTGTCAAAGCTACCTCCTCACTTTCTAAGCCGTATTCCCCATCTTGACCTGAAAGCACAAACACAAAATTCTCTATCGTGAAATATTATATATGTATAATCTGCTTGCAATGCTGCATTGTGGACTACAACATAAACATTAAAAATCAGATGATTTTAAACACACTTTACACCTACTGAGTGCAAACACACACAGAGAAAGCACAAAGACACACTGCATGTAGTTCATCTCTCAGACTCATATCTATTTCCAGTGGTTTTGCGTCATTGCACTGACTCATCAGCAGCTTATTTCACAATTATCATCGTATTGTTCAGTGTTTCCAAATACTGTTTATCTTGCTTTGGATCAAAATATGTAAATGTAGCCACCTAGCATCCCACTGACGTGTATGGATCACATATAAGTCACTTTGAAAAACTCTTATTAAACAGCAATGTACGTAGGATGTCTTCTGTTTAAGAGTGAACTGCATTTGTCAGGTCTGTCCAACACATCAGTGTCAAAATTACCAAGGCAGGTCTGATTGAATCAGGTCTTGTGTCATGGCAGATTTGTTACTTACGTGATGTGACTCTTGTTGCTTGACGGGGGTTGTTTTTGCTAGGGGAAAAACAAGAAGAAAGATGCATAAAAAGGTTGGAAAAAGTAACACAATATGAATAGTTTTTTCTGAATCATGACATAATGTACAACTTCCTTTTCGAACTATAATTATTATTATCAAGTTAGTATTATGAAAACAACTACGAGCAAATTGATTGATCCAAAACTACTTGAAAGGTACATTTAAATGTATGTTTCGCTAAAGAACACATCAGGGAAGATTCTGCAGACTGGAGTGGTATTGGAAAGCACCACTGAGCATCAATAACTGCACAAATATGACTTTAAGACTGAGTTGTTCAAAAGAAACCTCGTTCTCTGCCACACACATTTTGTGATAGAATTTCTCCATTGAAAGTCTAAAAGAACCCACTACATGTTATAAACAACTCTTCTGGACTCATAAAAACTATATAAAATTTTACCCACATTAGAAATATAATCATAGATAATCTTTCTAACAGTTAAACAAGTAAGGAATAAATTGTGTTTTGTTCACTTTTAGCAACCAACAGCAAAACTAATATTTTAGTGTAGATAGGAGAACATCTTCTGTAAGATACTACCATCATATTATCTGGTTTTGTGTAATGGTCCTAACCGAAAATAGAAGTTACTATTAGGTAAGCCACCTTAACCTGAACTGGACAACAATAGTCATTGTCAGAGTTTAGATCTCCCATGCGCACACAGTGATCCACGACTTCAGAGGTCAGTACAGATGCATTTAATTTAGCTCTTCACCTGTCCAGGCTGTCGCAGGTTCTGACATCATGCCTTAATCTCTTCCCCTTGTTTAAGGCGATAGTCTCCCTCTAAATTTTCCATCACTAAAACTTTATCAGTAGACCTTAAAAGAGCAGTACATGCAAGAATTACACAGAACTAAAAGCCTTTAGCATGAAGAATGGATGGAAATCCCATTGGAATTGACCTATATTGTGCACATGTGACAGAGGACAAACTGCTTCCTTATTCTTCACATGTTTGCCCAGCTGTCCTGCTCAGACTAAGACTGAACCCTACATAGCCTAGACCTCTCAAAGTTAATCCTGATCCCTTTTTAACTGTCTAATCACAAACCTAATGTGCCAATGGACTTCCTTGGCAGCCCTAACTTGGACAGTTGTGCATGTTGTGTTGGTCTAGCCAAAGCTCTAACAGCGGCCTGTCCTGACCCAGGCTTTGTAATCATCTGGGCTGGCTCTCTAATCCCCACAAAACAGTCAGCAATAATGAGCTTGTAAAAGGTGGACCTTAATACCTGTGGGACTGGGAAGACAAACGTCTTTTTTCCCCCATGTCACCAGCCATCACCTGAGTACGTTTCTGGGCTTCAGCAAGGAGAATTTCAATTCATTTTATATACTGCAAAAAAAAAAAAATACCTGTAAAGAGCTAAATTTATCATTGACGTAACTTGTGCAACCTGAAGTTGAGAAATAATGCTAAAGACATGTTGGAAAGGTCTTTTTTAGCCAATGGAATAAAAATGATCACAACAATGTATCATCATTATTGTCACCAAGGGCACCCCACATGATCCCTTGTTTTCCATTATAGCTTCTCAGTTCTACTCATCTGTACTTTGTTTAGTTTAACTCTCCGACTGAGTTCCCCCTGGTAAGGGAGCCCTATTCACTGTAACTATGGTACCTTCGAAGAAAAACCGCATCCAACTTCATATAATAAAAGTAAATATGATCCCTTAGCAACACAAAATTTACCAGATATAAATACATTTAGAGTTAGAAAATTTTGTGTTGATTATCATGAAAGTAGCCTTAAAGCAGTTTAGTCACAAATAATCAGTGCAAAGATCCCGGAGCAGTTATCTACTTGTATGGTGTCCACCTGGGTAAAATTGTGGTGCCAGATGGATTGGGATTACTGGTAGGAACAAGCCAGGTTCATCTGAGCCCAGATATGGAGACATTTGCCCTGCACAAGGTGAAGAGATTAAGGCATCATGTCAGAACCTGCAGAAGTCTGGACAGTACAAGTGCTGAACAGCATCTATGCTGACCTCTGAAGTTGTTTATCAATCAGAAAACGTCTGTGGGGTTTGAACTTTGACAATGACTACGTCGTCTATTTTGAAATTGTTAACCTTTATCCATAAGCCGACATTTCTATGGACATGTAAAACAAAAGATCTACTACAAAAAGGTTAGATTTGTATATTAGATGGGTTACCCGACAGAACGTTTACTTTCAGGCATGTTTTTCAACTTAATTCAAACTTCTACTAAAAATCTGATGATTTGAAAAATAAGCAAGATGGGTTCATGGCATGTGTTCAACATGTAAATGCAGACTGATCTCTCATTGCACATGATTCAGTTCCACATTAGATTAGCTGTAGATTAATCAGGTGGCTCTCTGCAGGAAATCAAAGTGATTAGAATTAAGCCTAAGTCCATTTGAACAGATAATGATGGCTGTGCGATGACGTCTGTAGAATGTGAATAAGTGATCAGCAGGAAGGTAGTATGCTGGCATTCCCTGCATATAAGCTTTTCATCTGACATTTTAGGGGGAATGTGCCAACATCAACATCATGACTGGCTAAATCCAAGTCTCCCTGTGATATGTGTACAGCCTGTGTGTATGTGAGGGTTTGCATATCTTATGAGATTTAATGTGAGAAAGAAAGGATTAATAGTTTTGTTTGTTAGTTTGGGTTTTAGTATTTTTTTCAATCTGGTCTTTAATATGTCTTAATATTATGTACTTTCAAACTCAGATAACAACAACATATTAATTTAATACACCAAATGAATATTTATTTAGTTTTAATTAGCATTGATTTATTTACAAGTATTGTTTACTATTTTTACCAGTTCTTGTTTGAGAAAAAAAAAAAATAAATATATATATATATATATATATATATATATATATATATATGTGTGTGTGTGTGTGTGTGTGTGTGTGTGTGTGTG
>JBAMHX010000015.1:11700811-11711100 GCA_037177515.1 Pseudomugil tenellus
ATCCATCCATCCATCCATCCATCCATCCATCCATCCATCCATCCATCCATCCATCCATCCATTTTCTACCGTTTATTCCCGAACGAGCTCGCAGGGGGGCTGGAGCCAATCCCGGCTGACACGGTGCGAGAGGCGGGGTACACCCTGGACAGGTCGCCAGTCTATCACAGGGCCACACACAGAGACGAACAACCATCCACACACACACTCACTCCTAAGGTGTCCAATCAGCCTATCCCCAAGGTGCATAACTTTGGACTGTGGGAGGAAGCCGGAGAACCCGGAGAGAACCCACGCTAACACAGTGAGAACATGCAAACTCCACACAGATAGGCCACCGCCCAAGCTGGGGATTGAACCAGCAACCTGCTTGCTGTGAGGCTACAGTGCTAACCACCTCGCCACCGTGCAGCCTCAAGTTTTTCACATCAATGTTTTTTTTTCTTCCCCAGCTGTTAAGGAATATCTCACAATGCCAGACTTTTGTGGTTTAAATTGTAAAAGAGTAGCTTAAGGAGCCTGAGATAATATCTCTATATATTAAACAGCTGTCAGCAACTAAATACACAGTGATGTAGTGGATACCCGGACTGCTCACTTTAGCTCTTGCATTGATATGTAAGACAGTAGATCTCATAGCAGCACAAAAAACATACCCGATACGAACATTGGGTAGGTTTAACAAGCACACGAACTGAATCACACATAAGTGAATTAGCTTTCACTCCTGTACACCTTCAAGGCCTCAGATGGCGGCTGGGGCCACAGGACTCTCTGGGAGTGTGAGTGCTAACCAAAACCCTGTCGTTTGTTCTTGTGCCAGTTTCGCGAGGTCAGCAAACCTGGGCTGCTGCGGCCCATCATTGGTTCAGCCTGTCACACGGTGCTGAGCAGGCCCTTTACATAATCAAAGCAAAAGCCAGAGTCCCTCCTTGGCTCACCTCCCTGCTCCCACATACGTAAATATATATAATGCAACAATGCAAATGTGTAACTACGTATAACATACGTTTATGCCACCAGTAGGAGATTAACTTAAATATATTACATTTACAATAATGTTTTTATAAGAGATATTTTTAGACAGGTGCTGGCTTTTAAATATTAATAACAGTGCTACTCTTGGTATCTCGATCAATACATTCACTCAGCATCCTTTTTCAAGCCTACGGATGGATAACCGATCCCTCATCTGTACCTCTGCTCTGCACAGCTGAGCAGAGAAAAGGTGTGGTGTCTTGCTCCCAAAACTTGTAAACAAGTCCAGTTTAAATCAGCAACCCAGCGTTCATCCATGTTCTGCATAGCATCTGGAGCTACTGGTTTTAAACTGAGGACAAAACTGAATCTTTTCCATTTAGTACATTTAGCTGAAGGTGATATGTACCAACTAAAAAACACCAGGCTTTAAGCCGTAACATCTTGGTTTGCGTAGGATGTCACAGTGTGTATTTGACTAGTGATGTATTCCAGTAGTCATATTTCCCTCTTTTATGCTTGCATGAAATGTCAAACAGAGCTCAGATTTCCTCATACATGATGATTTCATTTTGTCTGAATGTTGATGTCAGATTTTTAAATCTTTGTTGCATTTAACACCGTATGATTAAATAGTATGAAAATATCCTGGTCACTTATTGGACAGAAAAGCCCAGCATAACAGAACTCTCTGCAGGTGCTGGCCTATTATTAGATTTATTAGTACAGATTAAGCTTTAAGTGTTTACAGAGTTGCCGGACACAACCTTGCCATTTCAGTATAGCTTTGATTGTAAAGTCAAATCTGACCTCAGGTTAAGCACTCTTCTTGTGTAAATCTTCCTGCTCCACAGATATCTAAGGGTTAAGATTAGGATACTTAAGCTGGAAGCTGAGCATTATGGATGCACTCAAACAATTTTTTTTTTTAATTTGACCTTTTCTTCAGATTTGTAAAGTTTGTCCCCTAGGTGTTGAAGTATACCTGAAATTGAAGTTAAATAAGATCAGAATGATTAAATAATTGTGTTTTTTTAACTCTTTAATCATTTCTAAAATTGGCGTCACTAAGGAAATCTATGCTTTGACAAACCTATTGACCTGTATTTAAAATAGTTCATCAGAGATCAACCACAGACCTACCAGTTATTACTGCATACAAAAAAGATGTTTACACTCATATCAGATAAGATTTTAATGGCTCATTTATTTCTCTACTGGACGCAAAATAGAACAAACACAAATAGAAATAGCACTTTAACTCATTTCTATAAAGAATCCCAAAATCAGCCTTTGGCCTTTTAACCCTTCAATCTTTCTTTAAATAGACTTCAATGATCAATTTTTGACTACAAATCCTCTGCCTTGACCTGTAATCTGTGCCTATATTTGACATGCACTGCATGCTTTTAAACACTTGTTGACTATATAATGTGTGGCATTAGGCTGATCCCCCATAAACTTTGACACTTTGATACGAATGCTGCTTAAAAACCAGAGCAAGCACGCATGCAGCATTAGAGCACCCTTCATGTTAGCCTGTATTTTGTTCCGTAATACCACCTGACATAATCATGCAAAGACACATAACTCTCCTGCAGATTCATTCTTCAATTAAATGACATCCATCTTTTTTTCTGGACAGTAAATATGAATCATAATGCAGTCTTAATGTGTAACATGAGTCTCCAAAATTAGGTCATGTCTTCATTTGTTTTGTTTAATTGGACACGTCAACTTAACATTATTCTTTTTTGTAATATAACAAGTTTAATTGAAATGTGCGATTTTCTCCTTTCAAACTCTTGACATATAACAGTGCATGAACGCCATCAGCATTCTTGTAATGTGTCAGCTACTACAAACGTGAGCCACAAAATCTCTCCTTGGAATAGTTTTCTTGCACTTTGCTGACTTTGCTGTTGATGGATTCTGCCCAGATGGGTAAAAAAAATCATTTCCAGCATTACAGCTTCGTTCTAATCTCTACCCATGTTTAGAACTCGCTCATTTTCACTGTAAGTGCATTAAAGCTTTGACTGATTGATAGTCCTTGTGAATTGTGAGGTACCAGGTATCACATTTGTATATCTGTACACTTATTTACTTAAACTCATTCAGAGCTAATGCTAAACATGTATGTAAACTGACGACATGTGAGAGCTTTGTCATCATTTTCAAAACAGACAATTAGGTTTAAAAAAACAAAGTAAATTAAAAACTGCAATTCACATGTTTATTTAAATCATTTTTGAAATTCTGTTTGTTTTGCTGGAATTTTATGGTGTTTGTTGTTGTATTGTGCCTTCGGACCACTTTAGTTATTAGTTTATTTCTCTTCCATACTTTATTGGTCATAGTATTACACAGCACTTAACATCTGAAAAATCTGGCAATGTCCGGATTTCTGCCAGATAGCTTCTTGAAGCCTTGAGCCTATCAGCAGCAGGAGCCTCCAACTCACTGCACCTTCCATATATCCAGCAAATGTTACGCTGCCTTCAAGGCTTCTTATACTGAAAGCATAAAAGGTTGCTATTATATAACAACATATTTGAGTGAGTCATAGGCGAGACCGGAGCAGTAACTGAAGCTGTTACGTTGCAGAGTTCCATGCAAAGTTTTATACGGGGTATTTGCTCAAAACCCCAGATGTAATTAAATTGGCCTCTCACTCTGTCAAAGGGACTAAAGTGAAAACAGGGATATTCAAGAATTTCAACAAACCTAAGCTAAATTCAAACTTGGTGGCCCAGACCTGGAAACTCCTAATAAGACTTTTTTATTTTTATTTTTATTTTATTTTATTTTTTTTTGGAATGACTGAAACACTCTTTTATTTGCTAAAAGTCTATTCAGAATATTTCAGGAACAGCAGATCTGCTAACAACAAATAATGAGCATTCAATCAGCAACTGCAGCAACTGTTACGGATTTTGAGCGCGTGCGCATAGAAGATTGTGTGAGCCATCATGCATGGCATAGTTTCAAGAGCCTTACATGGCTTTGGCACAATTTTATAGGTCTTTGCTGTGATGTCTCTGTAAGCAGGCAGGAACATGCTACTACAGGCCCTGACTGCTTGCTCAGTCCAGTCTCTGTGACACTGCTGTGAGCCCTGAATATTTTATTCAGATTTGACCTGCAGGACTGCATGTGTGCCTTACATGGACTGGGCCGGCTAGAGTTCCCTTCTAATGACTGCATCAGTCATTTCCTTTCCTCCCTCTCCTATCCTTGTTTACCTTCCTTCCGTCATGCTTCCCTTTCTTCTCTCCTTATTCCTTTCTTCCCTCTCTACACCTCTCCTGCAGGCCCACTACCCCAGCCTTCTTTAGCACCCTCTTGCCAGACCAGCACTACTGTACACAGACAACAGCTCCATACATAGCGTCCGATGCGGTCCCCAATACTGAAGCAAACAAAGCCCTGCAGCACAGCCTTATGACACAACAACACTCCCTAAATTCACAGTAAAAGATTTTCCCAAGGTGAGCTGGAAGGAAGGAATGAAGGAAGGAAAAGGAAGAGCAAGGTGGTAAAGGTGGGGAAGAAAGCCCCCTCAGAGAGCACATCAGCATCCCAGCATCCCTGCATGCATCTCCCTGTACCCCTCCCCCCTTTCCTACACCCCTCCTCTGTTCATAGCTGTAGGAAGAATGATTTACCTTCTATCCAGGATCTCAGGCACTTCATCATAGATAAGTCCAGGCTGAAAGTCATCATCAGTGAAAGAGAGCCCAGGCCGGCTGAGAGTGGACAGCAAGGCGAGGGAGCAGAGGAGGAATGCGTGTGCAGCCATTGAGACGATAAGAGGAGACTGCCGCTGGTTGAGCACCGCTTCATAATCTGCTCTTCAAGCAGCGCCTGAGTCCCAGCTCCTCTGACTGGCAGCCACAGTGGCCAATCAGCAGCCAGCACAGCCATTCATCGTGCGTCACAGTCCCCTAACTGCATCCCTCCCTCCTCCTCCTCCTCTTCTCCACTTCTCACCCTACTCCCTACTCTGTCATCCTCAGTCTGCTCACCCTCCCACATCCACTCCTGTGCTGCTTGCTACGCTCTCCTCTTCTCTTTCATGCACACATAGCTTCAGGCAAGCCCTGAACACGGACAGCAGCTTGTTCGTTTTCACAAAACTTCCCATCATACCTGCTTTTCCCCCAAATAAACAGCCAAGCTCATAGGTTACACACATGGCACAGAAATGCCCCGAAACCACTATAGCTGGCTCACGCAGACACATGCTCATACCTCTGTAGAAAACAACCTGGGAATGTCAAGGTCAGGTTTGGTACGAGCCGGATGAGAAGCTTTTGACATGTCTTTAGGTGGCTGGAGAAAGCAAAAAAAAAAAAACAGAGCAATGACTGCATGACCTAGATCTCAGCATGCTGCCACAGTAGCAGAATTAATTCACTTGATGTGTTGTTGTGAGCACCGAAAGGGCCTGCGGCTGAGGAAATTGTCCACTGAGGCTGCAAATATGGATGACAGGAGCAGCTGAGCAGCCGTGGGATAAGATGAGCAGGAGGGTCCGTCCCTGTGACGACCCCAGCGGCTGATCCAGTTTCCTCCTCATTATTTAGCCTCTATGCTGCCTCGGGATCATGATACAACCTCTCATATATGTTATTCCCATACCCAATGATTATCAGAGCAGAGCATTTAGACTGGTTATGTAATTAAAATGCTGGGACTTACTATCACTTTCACATTGATGTGTGGTAATGGATCCCGCTGGAAGAGCAACTGCAGAGCAACATTTTTGACAGCCTCCCGTGTTGTTATCTGTGTGGCCCTGCAGTTAGTAAATAGTTAAAAAAGTAGTAGATTAGTAAATAATTTTCTCTAAAATGACCTTTGATTAAAAAGAGCATGTGAATCACATAAATCAAAGGGGGTTGTTGAATAAGAACTAACTTGATAGGTTACTTTGTACATATGCTTTTTTCACATTGGCCCCGTTTACATGGGACTTTTAATTCCTCTTTAATTCCGCATAAAAGTTAATTATGCTTTAAACAGACAAAAAAATAACCATGTAAACACCTATTTCCGAATAAACTAGCTGGTTTATTCTCATTTTAAAGCGGAATTAAATGATGCGCATTCTTCTGCCTCCTGTCTTGTTTGGTAAATGGAATAAAAAAAAAAGGTTGTTTTTTTTTTGTTCGCCTCCCGTCTTAAATATATATTCGGTCTATTTTTTTCCTCCTCAGCTGCTCAATTTAATGAAGTCTTATTCTTGTGAGAAGCTCATACTTCAAAAATTGAAGTTAAAATCATTTATATTAGTTTTTTTTCCATTTAGCTGCTAAGGCTACAATTTTGAAGAATAATTACATCACTTCCGCCATCATGTTGGAATTGAAAGATGAGAATAAATGTGATTTCATGTAAATCTTTTATTCGGAATTAAAATTTCCATGTAAAAAGCTTCATGAATTTAATACGGAATTAATAATTTGGAATAAAAAGCATTATGTAATCATCATGTAATTAAAATGTTGGGGTTAAGATATCATTTGGTGTTTGTATGAGTGTTTTATGTCTCTGTGCGTGCACACACATTCTCTTATGCTAAGTGCTGCTATGTGTGAAAGAGGTCAGCTATGTCTCTTAGGCCATGCAGTAACAAGAGGTGACTAAAGGCTGTATCAGCTCTCTAAGATGCGTCTGTCTGCCATGGTCACTTCAGCAAGTGTGTCAGTATACTGGGAAAAAGTGCAAACTGGACAGTCAGTGCTGCCATCACTGCATGACAGCATCGTATTAGGCGCGCAGGTTCGATGACCTCAGAAGAGGATATTAGTTCTATGATGTCATGAAGTTACATATAACATCATCTTTTCTCTCTTGACTTATATGACATGAGAAGCAGTGCTGTAATGCCACACTGCCTCTTAAACGGAATGGACTGATTGGTTACATTGAGGTGTGAAGAATAATAATTGGTTAATAATAGACATAAAGGAAGCTGATTGCAGTGTAAAGTAGTTCATATCCCAATTAACAAACAAGCATTAACAAACGCTTGCTTGCTCTATTGATTATTTTCCATTTATTCATCCATCTTTCATCAGTACCTGCAACCCGTGTGTATTTCCTGAATGGGTCAAAAATCGGTTAGATCAACACAGAGACAAACAAGATAGTAAACACTTTAATTTAAACATGACAGGAATGTTTTTGGACAGTGGAACTGCAGGGAGTCCGTACAAACACAAGAGGGACATAAAGGGACACAACGCAGAAACACGCCAGCTGGAATTTGAACTAGAAGCTGTCTCGCTTTGATGTGGCGGCACTAATCTGCACAACATCTACTGATTATTCATGAAACAGAAAAATGGGACCTTTGGACACTTTATAAATTAAAGTAATAGGAAATGTGATGCCAATTATCTCAACTAAACTTTGTTTACAGAACTATAAATAAGTTGTTTCAAGAGTTATAATACAGCCAAAATTTCTTTGTGACCAAGTGCTGCTTGGAAAAATCTGCCTTTCTTAATTTCACAAGGCAAATTTTTATATATGTGATTAAAAGAAAACACTTTAAATCAGATAAACAATGCCGTGTATATTTAATGAGTGGCCACATGAGAAAAGAAATGTTTTACCTGAACGTTTTACACAAGGTAGAACTCACCATAACAGCTAAATGTTGCTTTTCCAGGTTTACTCTGGACTAAGTGGCCTGGGTTCTTGATATAAGAGCTCGACCAGGTTTATATTATCTGAATAAAACCCAGATATATTCCAAGCCTAAAGAGTTTAAACATCTATTGTGTAAGTGGAAATCACTGTAAAGATTTTAAAACTGGTTTGACATTTTCAGATACTCTATCAGCAACGTTCTGGATGAGCTGAAGCTTTTTAACCATTACAGCAATCCAGTCACTTTAAGATAAACCCATTGGTGAGTTTCTGCTGATCTTCTTCCAGACAAAACTTTTACTCCTATGTTTGAGCTGGTAAAAACCTGCCATGGTGACAGCTTTTCATGTAGCAGGTGAAAGACAGATAAACGCTAAAAGGAGACCAATTTGCAGAGTCGTTTTTAGAGCCGAACCTGAACCTCTTGTATTTGTTACCAAACAGAATTACATTATAGTTTGTTCTTATTTAATTAAATCAGTCAGATGTTTATTAGCTCGAGACACTGGCACAATAAGTCTATTAGGCATCAATCATCTGGTGACTGAGGTGATTTCCTATCAGTAAGATACAGTATTTATGTTTAAATTATACTCTTTTTGCAGATGTAAAGATGATTACATACTTCAACTAGTATTGAGAGAAGCAAACACTTAATTATACGGAATTATCTACTTTTACTGAGAATATCTATAATGTTAGTTCAACCCCTATGAGCTTGTTGAATGTCTGCTTGTTGTGCTCCGCCATGCTACAAGGTGCACTTTTGGCGATTTCTTGTTTTGTAAAATCTCAGTGAGTCATACAGCATTTTAGATCAACAGATCAAAAACACAGCTCAGGGTTACTGTCTATTTATAGGAAGGAGTGCACATCCAACTTTTTAATCCAGCTCTTTATGCCCACATAGAACATCAAGGCCTGCAATACACAGTGTGATGTAACAGGTTTGCGGAGTTTAAAATGCTCCGCAGCATGTGTTCGTCCTGCTATATGACTACTAATCTATCAGCCATGTATGGGCATCTGATCTCTGCAGTATCTGAGCCGGAGCAGCACTTATCAAAATGCTAACCAACATACGTAAAGGGGGCTTCGAGTGTTGTGTGCATTGCTGATAGTAGGGTATTTTTATGGAGCTGTGTGTATGTTTCTTTACATTTCAGTCACTATGTGAATGCTCAGCATAGAAAACATGACTGGAGATGCATTTTTGATTATGTTTTTATTGGTATACATACTTGCTTTATGTCAAAACAATGTCCATCATTCATTCATTGTTTATTTTGCTGACTATGATCTGGACAAACACAAAGGCAGAAAAAAACATTTCTCGTCTTCAAAATAAGTATGTAAATAAGGCAACATAAAAAGATGACAGTGGTCAGGATCTTTGCTATTGATGCCATGTATTGTGTTCTCATTTGTTCTGAATACTTTAAACATCCATCTCTAGTGACTTATTTTCCATCTTTCATATATGCATTTCTACAGGTGTTACTTATGCATGGAAGAAAAGTTTCAAAACAAGACTCTTTCTTTATTTTTTTTCTTTTATATGGCACCATGATCCTCATCCTTCTTCCTGACTTTGCTTTCATCAACACCTTTTATAAGTCCAACACTTTGCAAAAACATCCTTTATAAAAACTAACCTATTTATTAAATATAGAACAATCTCCAGGTAAGCACACAGTTTGCTGATTAATCTGCTAAGATTATATAATGTTCTTAAAAGCTTTCACTTTGTCACTGTTACGTGTCATAAAGGATTTGTCCCAAGCAATATCATAAATGGAGAATATCTGTAAGCAATTAAATACTCCTGTTGCATAAAGCTAAGAAATTAGACCTTATTGTCTCTCTATGTATACAGTGAAAACAATGTTAGCACACTGTTCTTTCTTTAAAACAACACTACAGATTAAACAAAGATCCCTTCTCTAGAAACATCTGTTCATAGAACACAACGTTAAGCAGTGTCTGCTTCAATTGGTGAATCATATTCTTAGTTGTTCTACTCCTTTAAGGTGGTGGATCAGCCATATGATGCTGCAAGAGAGATAAAAAAACCCTCCTCGCTGAGGAATGCACGGATCTGAATGGCTGAAAACTGTGAATGGTGAACCTTAATGATTAACATTCATGTCACAACGCTGCAGCTTCATTCAGACTTCTCTCTGCTGGCGCTACACCAGACTGTACCACTTGAGGCTGCTCCCATCTAAATTCTACAGCGCACCTTCAGTTTTCCAGCGAAATGGGCTTAATTAATGAGGCACAATATTAACATAACAAAATGCAGAGATGAGGCGTAAAGGGAAAACCGTCTGGCCAACAGTAAAGAAACACATCTGTACTGCTAGATCAAGTTCTGGTGCATTTAGCTCTATCAGTGACACAATAAATAAAATAATAAATTAAATACATTCAAATTAGGCTCATTCATATATTAGCTATTAGTGTGATGGAAACAGTTCACACTGAGTGTTACAGTACTTCATTTGAAGCTTTGCCTAGTTATACAGTTTCCAATAGAAGTGAGAAACCTTATCGCTTACAAGTGATCAGCTGATATGTGCTCCCTTTACAAAGCATGAACTAGGAAAACACTCAAACTATTACATTCCAGATGGCTGGATATATAT
>JBAMHX010000015.1:11711200-11730150 GCA_037177515.1 Pseudomugil tenellus
ATATATGCATTTATATTTATAGAATATATATCAGAATAATGAAGTTGTTTTTATATGTGGTTGAAAAACGGATCGACATATATGAGCCACAAGATGTTCGGATTGGGGAGTCCTCAGAATTCTATATAAAGCTTTACATTTCAGTCTGGTATGTTTTCTTGTCTTTGTCTCCCTTCACAAAGCAAAAGCCTCAATGCAGTGAATGAAAGGAGACAAGAAGGAGAAAACAGTGCTTTCAAGCTTTAAGATGCACCGAGGCCATCTGGTTTTAAAAGCTGACCCAGATCTATGCACAGTGCTTTGTTAGACTACTTTAGTTTTAAAAGAAAAAAACACCACAATGACTCAATATTATCTTCCACCCATTGCTAACTAATCAACAAGAAAAATAAAAACCACACATGAAATCAGGAGCACAGATCTATCCATGTATCGCAAGTATATTCAAGCTAAACAATAACTATCATGCCAAGTCTATGTTTCATGGACAGGCGTCATTTTTGTAATGTGGTCAGATACAGAGTTACCTTCCATATAATTTGATTGTCTATAAACTAAATGTAAGAGAGAGAGAGAGAGAGAGAGGCACCAGACTGTAATGAAAAGACAAACAAAGTAGTACACAAATAAAGAAGTCTCTCTATATAAATATAAACTCTAGAGTTGTCCAGTAACTATGGAGTTGGTCGGCGATTGGTCAGTGCACGCAAATATAAAACAGCAGCCCTGGAAGAAACCGTTTGTTCAATTCCAAGATCACCTTTACGCTCCCGAGCTTTAGCAATTTTCCCACGTGGCAGGAGAGATAAACCCCAGGTCAGCGTCTAAAAGCAGCTATACCAATCTATAAAATGCGCATAAAAGAGAGAAGGCACAGAAACACAAACCCACTGTAGAGTGAGGTGGATAGACAGCAACAGCTTTTTTTTCAGGGGGCAGACTGGAGGAAGCTGCAGGTCTCCAGATGGGTTACTTACAGGTTGCGATGTCTGTCTGCAGACGTCTATGTATTTGCTGTCTCATTTTCAGTGCGTTTGTTTTGGACCTCTAAATGGATATGACTTTTCTACTTCTGGTCTGGTTATGGACATGACCACAGACGTGCATCACTGGTGTCACTTTCAGTGAATACTAAACCCAGAAGAGTTGACTTAGTGGTGTTCCTGAATGCACCTAAAAGTCGCTTCTGTCTTGTCATCCAGTGAATAACTACCTTTAGTACAACAAATCTATAGTGTATTCCTCCATTTCGTCTTGCTGATCAAAGAAGGAAGCCACTTCATGCTACAAATGTGACGCTTTCCTTTTCAGTAGGCTGCTTCTTGATGCAGCTACTGTCTTCCCCTGTGTGGTTAGATTAGCTGTCTTTGACCGGTCAGGTTCTGTCTTTTCACCAATTTGCTGGGTTACAGTTCTGTTTGTTGTCACGCCTCCTTTTAGACTCTTTTCCTGTTCCAGTCTGCCTCCAATCTTGCTGGTGTTACGTTGTATGACAGAGGCTGTAGTTTTCACAGGATTGAGGACTTTGCCCTGCAGCAGACGGGGGTCTTCCCCGATGTTGACGGTCAGGTTGGTGTAGAGAGGCTGCAGCTCTTTGGAAAGAAGCTCATAGGTCAATGAATTGAGGCCGTCAGAGCGCCAGTTGAGTCTGGTTCTTTTCAGAAGATCAAATCTAGGATGACAAAAGCCAATATCTGTGTGTGTGTGTGTTGTCTATGTCGCAGTAAAATAGTAAAGTATTAGTACAACACTTAGCACATTTGTTACTTTGATTTCTTCCAAGTCAAAAGCAACATTAATCTTTAAGTTTTTAAGTGTTTGTGGTTGCATCCATGTGTACCTGCGAGGGTTTTGCTCATTGCCTCTGTCCCCTTTATGCTTTATCATCTTGTAATGACCAATGGCCACTGGAGGGCGCACAATCTTCATCCCAGACAAACGCACTCTGGAGAAGAAACAATCCACAGGAGTTGGAAGAAACATATTCTTTTGAGTCAGATATTTCTAAAAAAAATTTAACAGGAAAACTAATCAAAAACAGTCAAAAACTATGAATCCTATTTGACTTTACGTCTCTAAGGGAAACTACTCATTTCAGGTTCATTTAAAAGCAGACGGATACATTAAGCTAAGAAGGAGGAATAAGTCTGGATGAAATAAACTACTTTTATAGCCTACCGGTGATGCAAAACACTGTGGTTCCCTTTTTCCTTCCCTTGCTTGCGGACCGCTCAGTCGGTCAAAACATGATGCAATTAATGTTGTAAATGTCCTGCATGAATTTTAATTTGCAAACATCATTCAGAGCTTGTCACAATATATTGCTAAGGGCTTGTAGAGCCAGAGAGTGGAGAGAGGAAAACCACAGCATATTGATGGGAAGAGTCTTAATACTGCTTAAAACCTCTTAAGCAAGCAGTGTTGTCCAAATCTGCAAGCTAGTTGATGCAAACATACCCACTGAGCCCATTCCGAGAAATATAAAGGAAAGCGTCGGCAATGGGAGAAGGCATGAGTGATGATGTCAGGACAGGAAAAGGAGTAAATGAAAATGTAAATGAGAGATAAAAGATGGATGAAAAGAGCAAACGAAAATATGCAGAAGAAAGAAACAAGCTGTTTTTCTAAGTTGTTTGGAAGCGATGCGCATCCCACATGTGCACGGTTTACATTTTAATCTGTCATCATGCAGGGCGTGTGCTTCAGTCCCACTCATTCATTTTACCTGGCAGCAATGTCATCATCTTCTCCGCCCCAGCCCCAGTACTGGTTAGGGAAGCCGTTCATCTTCATGTATTGGTCTGGGGTCACCGCTGACACCCCACCAAAGTACTGTGGGTATGGCAACCTGAGAGGGCCATATCATGTCCAATCTTGAACAAGAACTCTGGAAGAATACTAAAATCCATCCACAAACAAATACACACTTTTCTTCTACCTGTATCTGAACTTGTCCATCGCCACAGATAGATGTGTGGGAAACTGTTTGTGGCAGGAGTAGGTGTTGTGGTCGTTCTCAGGGAGCAAGTCGACATCGTGAAGGAAGATGCAGCTCCAGTCTTCGTCTCTGAGGGCCTCTCGCACGCCAACGTTTAGCAGTTTGGCTCGATTAAAAGTACTATTCCCCCACTAAAGCAAGGAACAGAAGCAACTATATTTACAGATCAATGTATAGTATAGAAACAAAAACAGGATGTTTTGACTCAAAACTGGATCTGGTTCACAAATATTTAAGGTATGGTACACCAGAGGATATGTTGATGCTGATTAATACTCTGAGCAAACGCATGGCTCGTGATTAAAAAGCCTCTCCTCCAAAAGGAGCTTACAAACTTTAGGAAGGCACAACATTATTACGGCTGGCTTCAAAAAGCAAAACAACAATCTAGTGTGGTTAAAAATCAGTCTGGGAATGGGACCTACAGGCATCTAGTGGCTTACCCAATTTCATTTATAAATAATGTTCTGTTTTTTTTACTATGCTTGAATAAAATGAAACATAGTTGTGTAAATAATGTTTCAAATTTGCTCAGGTTTCATGGTGTGTCACACCCAGAAAATTCCCATCGCCTGCTTTTTTTATGAGCCAGAGGCATAAATATTTGATATTCACAAAAGTTGGCAAACACAATCTTTATAATTAGACTTAAGTAGGAAATTATGTTTGCTCATTTTATCTGTAATCCACTGCTAAATGACTAGATAAATATTTTTCAGCAACCTTGTTAAATAGATGTACACCAGTGATATATAATATTCTGAACATGGTAGTGTATAAACAAAGTTTGATGTGATCACAGTTTGTAGCGAACAACATTGCTGCAGACTATCAATAATCATACTAATATTCCACACTTGATGCAAGCAGTGGCTGTGCAGAAAAGTCCTGCTGACCACAATTATTTAACATTAATGCATTATAACTATGTAAGAATTCATTGTTGTTGCATCTATAAAGCCAGCATTACATAATGTCAGCATATTACATGAGAATTATGTACAATGTGATTTACAAGTCGTATATCTGCAGTTACTGAACCCCTATTCTTCTTAAGCTGTACCAATATTACAGCAGCAAAATGGAATGTATTCTTCTTGTGTTGCACATGGAAAACATGGAGCGTAAAACGTATAAATGGTGTCATCATAAAGCACGAATATGTGCCTGACCTGCTGTACTATGTAGATGCTGTAGTGGATCTGCTGCCTCTGCAGGAAGGGGTGGAGGTGGTACAGCAGAGCACGGAGGTGGGTCTGTCGGTTCCGGTATGGTACCACTATTGCTGTGTGGTGACGAGGTTCACAGTCTGGAGGCCGGTATCGTCCACCAGGAAGAACCAAAGGGTTCCTCTGTTGGATCTCTTCCAAAGACAGAGGAGCAGAGAGATGGACAGAGACGGGTCCAACTGAAAGGAAAGGAAAGGAAATTTTGTGCTTTCTAAATTAGTTTTTGCATTAAAAAAAAACAAACAAATAAATAACATAGCTACAATTGCAGTTACTTTCTTTGAGAAACTCTATGTTAACCTGAACAAAACACATCTGTCTCTTACCCAGCAGGGGGGATGGGATTGGGCAGTCTCTTAACGGTTGCCCCGTGGCAGGAATTCCAGCACTAGAGTTGCGAGATGGGGGAGGCGGTACTCCTAGATGACTCAGGTTGGTGTAGACGTCATGAGGTCGAGAATAATCAAACTCAGGCTCTGTGGTGTGCACCAAGACAGAAACCAGACCTCTGAAGCCCCCAAGGGAGAAGTAGAGTACAAAGGCAAACTGGAAGCCTATCAACAAGGCTAGTGTGCAAGGGGAGTCCAGAGAGCGGCCGCAGCAAGCCATCATGAAGAACACTGCAGGGATAAAGGGAAATTCCAGGTGGGGAAAGCTGATGGAGGGAGGAAAAGCCAGAAGCAGCAGGGTGAGGAGGACAGGGGGAGAGGTTTGAAATGGGCAAGGAGAGGCAGAAGGAAAGGAAGGGAAGGAGGCACCCCAGAGTGCAGGCTCAGGTGTGCAGGAGGCAAGCATACATCTGCAGGAAAGGGTTGTAGTTGTGGTGAAGCTCAGTCAGCACTGCCATCACCGTTTCACCACAGATAACACTAAAAGGAAAGACAAAATGAAAATATTATTCAACTACAACAATTTCCATTACACTACAAAAACACTGATTTATTTATCAGAACATTTCCAAACTATACGCATGCAAATCAAACTGAGTGACAAAAAGCCAATACATCAGATGTTTACATAAAGATGCGAAAGATACACAAGATTTAGAGTTAAACTTATATCTGTGACTCCTCAAAACAGCTTATTAATTGTTTAAGTAACAGCTTCAAAGGGGTTACAGGGCCAAAAATCCAGGGGCAGCTCTGTATGGCTTGTTTGCATACCAGACCTCCAAGGAAGAAACCAGTCTTACATCAACACAAGAGATGGAAGTATTCAGATGAACGACTACGTTGAACCGAGGATGACTGGAAATGACCAATGAACAAATGAGTCAAAGTTGGTGATCTCTGGTTTGTTTACATTTAGTGTTCCAAATTTTTTTCTCTTAGTCAAACATAAATCTGGAGCAACTGACGCACAAACACAGGTCTGAGTTTTTCAGCGTTGCAATGGAGGAGCAAGAGGATTGTACGACCCCAGCTCCTTCTGTCAACTCCCATGCATCAACTTATGCCGCCGCATTTTATTAGACACAGATATTCATGCGATGTCACACAGGAAGCAGTTGGCTGTGCGTGGAGCTCAGCTACAATGCCGGCGTCCTTCCATCAGGAAAATGTTTAGACTAGACCTCATTTTTATCCACCATAACAGAAAACTGTCTCCAGACTGACGCACCAACGAAAGTCTTTAAACGAAGGTGTCACTAAGTGACTGGGCAGAATTTCTTTGGACTTCTGTGTGACAACAGATCTCTGGAGGGATTCTCCCCAGGTTATAACCTTGTAATTTGTCTTTCTGTCTTTCATGTACTGACTCACTCCATGTTTTAATGTTTAATGTATGTTCAACTTCTTTTATTCTTCATTAGTAAATTTATATTCTTCTCAATCTGAGAAACCAGTCTCCTCGTCTTTGACAGGAAAAAACAACCATTGCACTACTTTCACAGAGATGCCACAGCAGTCCCAGCTTTGGCATGTAGTAAAGTAGTGATGCTGAGCACATTTGGGGTGTGTGCAGATCCATGTCATAGCTACCCAAGTCACCAACAATGAATTATCTTGTACTGTGATCACAGCTAACAGCTTCAGTTTTGAGGAGTCAAAAGATCTAATAAACTTTTATTCTAGCAAGACTATGTTCAGAAATTATGATTTTCCTTTTCTCAACAAGATCAGAAATCAATTATTTAAAAAAATATGCAAAACTTGCATATGTTTAATAACTTTCTAATGCTATAGGTTCAGAATACCTTGTTTTGTAAAGGTCGGATTAATATCTATCCTTGACCAGGAAGGACACTCTCCACTTTTTTTCCTCTCTCCCTCCTCTCATCATCAGGCTTTCTGTAGAAAAAACAGAACTAAGTGAATGACAGTGCAGCCATTTGTCTTTGGCATCTTGTGTAGCTAAAACAAGCAGTGGGATGACAAAGCAGCAACAAACAAATGTTTGCAGCTTAATTTAGAATGGCTTATTTTAAGCTGACATTTTCATTGCGCGCTAATGGAAGCCTGTGATGCCTGCAAATCAAATTAAACCAACAGGCTATAGTTGTTTCTGCAGCTGTGTGCCATGGAGAGGCTCTATGTGTGGCACTGTCATGTCTGAAGTCCTAAACATGACAATAAGAAACAAATACCCGCCCAGAATCAGCAGCGACATGTTTATCCATATAGCTCTCCATTCAGTTGATTAGCCTTTTTCTGTGTGTGTGTGTTCGGTGTGTGTTTTCCTTGCTGGTTTTTTGCCGACATCCCTGTAATATTTACCTCACTAACGCAAAAATGGCTGATATGTGCCTCCGATGAAGGGTTACTGTTTTGTTTTTCTAGACTCCGCACATGCTCTGACGCACCAGCCGACTCACCAGCACATCCCTGCGATGTGTGAAATCCAGTCCCCGGTTTCCTCGGAGAACCGACAGGCCGCTGCCTCCGAGTGGATCACCGGATGCCGTTTCCGTACAGATGCTGATCCCTCCTCCTCCGCTCAATCTCTCCTCCGCAGCGAAATCACTCCTTTGCTGCTTAGAGGCCGCTGCGGACGCTTTCATGTGCAAGGGCATCGCCGCATATCCATCCAGTGTCTCCACGGTGCAAGTGCGCTCTGCCGGAGGAGAACGTCTGTCGGACTGGCTGAGGCGCACCGTGGTGACGCACTGAGCGCCACTTTTGAAAATGAAAAGACGCTGCAGCTTTGCCACGCTTGATTTTAAAAGAGACATCACTGTGTTTTTATAAATAGAAATGTAAATAAGACAATTCTATATCAAATAATTCATATATAACAACAGTAAACTTTTAAAAGCTGAATCAGAAAGTTAATCAGGATGATCATTTCCTAAAGTCAGACCTTCACATCACCCACCATGGCTCTCATTCTACATATATAGCCTACAGTTATCATGTAAAATGTTAATTAAGAGCAGAATGAGATCAACGGTGATATTTTATAAATAATTTAACTCTTAGTTTGAATTAAGACAAGGCACCAGAGGCTGAAACTGAAAACATTTCTTTATTGATATTTTCTCAATCTAAGTTTGATGCAAGCAAAGTGTTAAAAAATTAATTACATAAGTAAGTACATCCTGGTAACACAACTATCCACTTGCAACTACAGCCATAATCATGATCTGGCATATGATCACAGGACCACTGATTCTTTCAACATACATGTCTCTCTTTGGGCATATATGGCTGCATGTAAAAGTCTACATTACTATTTCATTCTGAATGCTGTCTTTCTATTTTCAATAAATATAAGGAATATAAGATTTGGAAATCACAACATTCTGTTTTTATTAACATTTTACATCCATATGGAAACTGGGTTTAAGATCACTTTACTTTTCACTTATTTACAGTAAACTGGAAACGTTTTTGATTTGTTTATATTTATGCAAAGACAACTCATAGAAATATTTACTTTTGTCTTTTTCTCCTGTTTAATCTGTTGTATGCCTCCTCCATTCTACCGTTGCTGGTGGTGGCATCTACGGTGGCGTCACAAAGGAAAACACGCCAAGAATGAATTAATAAAGATGTAATAAAACACTCTTTGGGAAGAAATAACCAGTCAACGCATGGGAAAAGGAAAAAAAACCATTTCTGATCAACAGATCCATATAGAGAACAAATTCTGACCAAAAAGAAGAAAGCAAAAGGGTCACTTAAAAGGAAAGAAAAACGATTTTCACAATTTTTTACTTGAGAAAATATAAGTAATTTAAGTGACTAAATCCATTTTTGATATTTTCCCTTAAAAGATTTTTTCTTAAATATTTTTATTCTTTTTTTTAGAAAAATTATTTTTCAGAAAAAGCTACATATCCAGATTCATTCATCAAGTGTTCTGCAGGTTTGGGGTATTTCCTCTTTATTTCTCACACAGCAACCAGTTGATCTCTTGCTCAATGCAGCAGGTCAAAAATGTCTTTATTCACATGCAGCAGTAGGATGTCAGATTACAGAGACAGGACATAATACTTAGTTCCACACACCCCTGTCATGAAGCTCTTTCCCACCCCTAACCGTACCCAAAAGCAGATTAAGCTAACCAGAAAAACTGTGCAAAACAATGCATTGACACGAATATTGTTTGTAGCACTATTTGAACACACTGCCTTCATTGTCTCAAAGCAAAGCCGATGAGTGATTCGTCGACCTGAGGAAGACCCAACTGTCTCAGATTCCCTTTAGTTCCATATTAAAATATTGCTCAGTTATCAAATATTGATTAAAGGCAATGAATAGACTTAAGACATCAATTGATAAGATAACATGTTCATCTTAGATACTATGTATTTATTGGACTTCTGTTTTTTTTTTTTTTTTTCATTCATTAATTAACTCAATACAAACTTGAAGTGAATTTTCTGCCTTTTTGTGTTTTTTATCTGGAGACTCTCGGACAAATCTCTCCAGTTCTTTGTCTACATGTGAATCAAGGAAAACAGGGTATATCAAAGAATCAAACACACACAGGAAGTCATAGAGCACCTTAATATAAGCATAAAAAATCTAAAAAAATGCACTGCTTTCCTATTTTTTACTCATATGTTAAGCAAGTGTTGGAAGAAGGACTTCGGTCACAAGAAGAACCAATGTGAAAAGAAAAAAATGAAATGAAATACTTCACAAGTTTCCAGTATTTGTTGTTCATTGACTTAGGCTCGGGGAAACACATTCCTGTCAATCACTTCTCTTTTTCATCTCTTCCAGATGGTAAAGCTTTCCAAACTTTGGCTTAAAATATGCAAAAACCTAGATGCAGTGCTGCAGGGGTTTTGCTGTCCACTCACTTCAAGTTATGGGATTTTATTTTCCACTTTTCTTTATTTCCACACAAGTTTGTTGCTCATCTCTCCATTAATTATCATCTCTACAAAAACAGCTATAATAAAATTAATGATCTCAGAAAAAATTCCCTTCACACCATCACTCAAATTTGACCTTATTGTTTAAATGATCGGTTCCTATACTTTCTCTCCATGACCTCCCGACCCCCTTCCTTTTTCCATGTTGCAGCATCTCCCTGTTTTTACTTTTTATTGTTTCCAAACTGAATTGCAAACCGGTCGCTGACACAGCGGAATGTGGCCGGCTGCACTTCCCAGTAATTCACAGGGTTACTATACAGGCTGATGCCATTGTAGAACGTCCTCTTCATCCCAAATCCTCGAGGGCAGAAGTCATCGACGGTCACCTTGCTGATGTTGTTGGAATGGAGGTAGACCACCTAAAAGAGAAATCAAAATTAGAGAATCAAACTGCTTATGTTCTAGATGTGTCACCTGACTTTTAAGCTATATTATTTAGACTAACTTGTAGGTATTTCATGTTTGGAAGGCCGTGGGGAACACGTGAGAGGCGGTTGTTGTTCAGGTGCAGCTCTCTCAGTCTGGGCAGATATGACAGGCTTCCATTCTCTATGTTGCGGATGTGGTTAAAGCCAAGGCCCAGCCTGGAAGAGTGAAAAAAAGAGAGACAAGTGGGGAAAAGTCACATAGGCAGAAAACGGCACAAGCGGTGTAACAAACTCTCTGATGATTATCAAAGCAATGAAGTGACATGAACCCAGATGAGAATATAGGAAAGAGAAGCCCAGTGATGCTCCTGTGACCACAAATTATGCCAAGAAAAAGATGGGAGATGTGAGAGAATAGGAGATGGAGTTAAACATATGATAACATGTAGAGTATGTGCCAGTGCTTTTCCTACTGGACAAAATTTCTACAGTAAAAGAGGAAAGTAGCTGAGAGGCTTTCTGTGACACAGAGGAAGATGAGGAGCAGTATTCACACCGAGGTGAGAAAGCACACACAAACACAAAGCAGCAACTTTCTTCCTGCTATCGTTACATCATTTCACAAATTGTACTTTGTGTTATTACCCCTAAGGGCCACTAATGAATCTTAATAAATCTCTTGGCAGGTATGCAAGCAAAAGCCTTTACAGTGCAAGAGTACAGCGTTTAAGTGTGAAGAGGACCTGTAGAGGTTTTTGTAGCGGCTCAGGTCCTCTAATTCCACAGCCTGGATCTGATTGTGGTCCAGGTGGAGTTCATGGAGACTCTCTGGGAGATCTAGAAGCCAGACACCAAATCTGTGAGCCTTCACTTTTGGCTAAACCATTGCTAATTAATCCAATAGTACTTGGCCCCTTTATGCCATTCCGACAATTTGCTCTCTGGTTGATAAATATGACATTTTGTGAAATGGTTTTAAGTCTTTCTTCGTCCAGTATGACAAGACTGATACCACCCTCTTTTGACAAGATACATAGCTAAACACATTGTACCTGATCATATACAGTCAACATTTCATTAATAGAAGGATTTAAATGGGATGGAAATGTTAAGGAGCAGGTATACTGGATCCAATGGTTCAAAGCAAACTGCATGCTTTCATCACCAGCTGTGATACCTAGCTTAAAGCTGATTTGTAGTTTCAAGGGGTCCTACACATCATCTCTGTGCAGTTGCCAGAAAAAGGGGAACTGCATATAGACATATTAGTAAAACAAGACTTGACTAAATGGCCTTTTTTGCAGTTTCCCCTGAAAATAGTGTATAAAGATCAAATTTCCCAAAAACAGAAACACCTCAATGAAGGAGCAAAAATTATAAGATAGCAGCATTTTCATTGGTTGCTTTTTATTTAATAATACTGCAGTTTTTAGATAGGGTTGTGGGGGGTATACACCTTATGTTGCATGTTAAACTTAAGCCCCATAGGTGAGTTCTTACCTTTTGGCACTCCGGTTAATTTGGACTCTGATATACGCAGATAATTAAGTTTCAGTCCCTTAAACGCTCCAGGCTCAAAACCGCTGTTCTGGATGGGGTTTGCTCCCATTTCTGCAAAATAAAGGGAGTGTTTCTGGCATGAAAAACAATCCAAACACTTTAATCTTCCAAATCCAATTTCCCTGCAAATGCAGAGACGAAAGAAATGGTGATGAAATATAGCCTGGATTTGTTGAAGTCATCAGCATTTCTAACCTATGCAGTTCATGTTGCTCAGCCCTGAGAAGGTTCCAGCTGCCACTTTCTTGATGCGATTCTCATGGATTCTCAGCTCAACCAGAGAAACAGGCAAGTTTTTGGGGATTGTGATCAGCTGATTCTTTGAGAAGTAAAGCTTCTGCAGGTGCTTCATAGGGGAAAATGTTTTTGGATGGACTTTAGTGATTAAGTTATTCCTGACCGACAGAGCCTGAAAAAAGAGAAAAACAGCAATCAAAGACAGCATACTGGAAGCAGGATCTCTGTTTGATCTACATGAGGACATCAGTGGATGCCAGGAAAAAAAGACAGACAGGGAGTAGAAACTGTAAAAAGGACTTAGCAGAAGTTTACCACCCAGACCTGGACTAGATGGAGTCATATTAAAGCTCCAGTCAACACACCTTAATAAAGATGTTGTTGTCTAATGCCATGACAGGAGTTTCCCAAGATGCCAGACTTAATATTGCTTTTGGTCAGTGCTCTTAAATGTGGGTCAGGAGTGAGTAAAGAACTCGGATACTCCCAGTTAGCCTCAGACTTATGCTTTAATACAATTAAAGCTCTTACAGCAAAATGGAGTGGGGGGGTTAAAAAAATCTAATAAATAAAAAGAGAGGAAATGAACATCTAAACCCCAAAGGAAATTAAGATCATAATGATGTTTCACAACCCTGAAGCCAGCACAAGCAGCAGTTGCACAGTTGGAGAAGTGCTAAGCTGAAGCAACACAAGTGTACCCAGTTTGTATCTCTTACATATAAGTTAGTGAGGCCTTTGAAGTCATGCTCTCTCAGCTCAGTGATACGGTTGTTCTGCAGGTCCAGGAGCTTGGTGTCTGGAGGAATATTTCTTGGCACCTCTGTCAGACCTGAGAGACAAAACCAGCAAAAACATAGGATGGAGTTATCCTCTAAAATGCTTCCAGCGGTTACTGCCAACCAACACCCTTGTTTTTAATGGGCTAGCACTGCGGATGTCTTACTCAAGCATAGACGTCGAGAAATAAATAGTCAGTGTGTTTTATTGCTTAACCCCCCTTCAAAAAAAATATCACAAATGAGACTGTTTTACTGAAAGGTGGATGGAGAGACAACCACGCTTTCATTGCACACCAAAGATTCATGCAGTTCTTTCAGTAGGATGCACAAACACACTGGCACACAGCAATACAAATTCCCTTCACACCAGATGGGGACACCAGATGTTTTCCATGCGGTTTTCATTTCACAGAAGTCACAAAGGATGTGACTTAAATACCATCAGCAAAAGTCACACATCAAATAAAAAAGCGATGGGCTCAACCCTGACACCAAGAAATACAAGCAGTGTGTGTTAATGTGTGAGTGGTGAAGGTCAAAGTTAAGATTTTCTGAATTTTGGCTACTGAGTGAGGAACTCTCACATATCACAAGAGATCGTAACAAATTCAAAATCAAACAGCATTGAGAAATACACCTTTATTATTATTCTAGGGCTCTATGGAGAAATGATTCAACACATATACACACTCAAGAAGACCGCATCACAGAGCCACGTGGATGGATGCATATGATGTGGTGACAGATGTGTAAGCAAATCCTGACCCAGCCAAGCCCCTATTAGGACCAAGACGGTGATGCAACCAAGCCCAGTGACGAGAAAGTGCCAGTTCTTCTGGGATTCAGTCAGCCACCAACCACAGCTGTCCAACTATGGTTAACTTTAGAAATATGACTTTGGCTGTGCACTGTGCCACACCCTCCATGACACCACACAGGATCAAACCGTCAGCAGCTTCATCTATAAATCTGTTTGAACCAGACCCCCACAATGCAGAGAAAGCTAGTAAAGAAGCTTTATCCAAGAAATTATTACAGGTTTGCCCACAGAGGGGGAAAAAAATCCTAGGAATTGTGAGGAAAGATTACATTTCCACCCTTGGGTGTGAATCACAAACCAGACTTTTTCTGTAGAATTTACTTTGCCAACATGTTGAAAGGTTTTTACAGCTGCCATGAAACTCTATGTGCGCTAGATGTAACCCCGCTGATTCATGTGGCAGGAACTATTACCTCCCAGTCAACACCTGCAGCTTTACGCATGCCTCCTGCCAGCTGGAAGCCTCAGTCTGCACTGAACGCCCGCATCACATCTGCAGACATCAAAAACAAACTCTCACTTAGACCCTCACTAAGTCAATGCTGTGACCCTCTAAACCACAAGCCACTGCTCTTCACCCACATCTGCCACAAAGCTCAAAAGCTTAACCGCAAGCTGACAACGCTAGCACCCGCTAAAACCCAAATTCCCCCCAACATCATGCTGGGATCCTTGCTGAGAGGAGACAGACGCCACCACCCAAAATACATCTGCTCCAAATAAGCGCTGGACATCTCGGAAATTACACGCTTCCATATTTACCCGCTTCAGAAGGACTGGGGACAGTAAATATATAGAGCTTGTAAAATGATGATTTGACTAAACCATTATGTCTAAACACAGACATCTTGCTGGAGTTATATGACAAGTATAATGAGAAGTGTCTTTATACCTATAAATAAAAGTTCAATCCTGAAAAAGACAAAAAAGAACAGCAGGAGAATGTTTTCTTATGTTTGAACAGGCATAATAAACCTTCTCAGGTTGTGATTAGACTAGATGGAATAAGATCTATCAGGTATTATACGCTGTTGTAGTTCCTTTTATTTTATTATTTTTACATCTGTGGTTTAAATAAATTGAATAATCCTTAATCTTGATTCCTAAACCTTGTCGTGCAAAAACATGCACAACTACATTTAAATAAATAAATGTGCTTAATCTTTAAATCCTGCTGAACTAAATCATTACTTCTTCCAAAAAGATTTTAATCAAACATTCCAGACTTTACCTGGAAAACAAAACAATAATTTAAAAAGTTCCCCTTTAATGAAAAGAAGTACATTAAAAACCTAAAGTTCTTTTTGTTTCTCTCTCTGTTATACTTCTCTCTGTCCCTGTATTGAACTTCCTCTCATTTATTGTTTTTTTCCCTCCTGTTCTCACTAGTGTTCTGCTTACGTCATCCCTCCCACAATGTATCCACACACAAAGTCTGGAACACAAAATCCCTCTAAGAGATGCCTTTCCTTGTCAAAATACACCAGCATTACCCCAAGGGAGAACTCCCCTCCCCCTAGATAATACAGCATTACTCTCTGTGGTTGTAAGACTCAGATCATGCTTAGTCATTCAAATCCTTTAATGTTTTTTTTTTTTTTCAAGGCTTAACATGCTTGCAAGCTGCATGATGACAAAGCATCATTCAAACTATACTGCCTTGTTTCTCTTTGCACGCACTAACCGAGGTCAGAACACTGGACGACCCTGAGCTGGCAGTGGCAGCCGAAGGGGCACATGGGTATGTCGGGAGAGGGGATCTCCTCTATGGCTGAACCTTCTTCCTGATCCCTCATCAACATCATCGTCCCACCGCTGTCAATGCTGTCCAAGGCAAAGTCCCAGAAGCCTTTCTGCTCGAAGGGCAAAGCAGAGGAAGAAGAGAGCAGCTGGGCCACGCACAGCAACAGAAGAGCGGAGCAATGTGGCAACATCTTAGATGGAAACACCTGGGAAAACACAAAGGAAGGAGAGCAGCATGAGTTTTGGTGCATATCAATGTTCGCACTGCATCTATTAGATATGGTTAAAAAGTCTATTTCAGTCACCAATGAGAGCTTTATTTATTCAGTCTGTAGTCCTCAGTTTGAGGAATGTTGTTGATGAGAATGTGCTGACAGGAGTTTTATCCAGTCCCATTACAGTGCAGCATTTCAGGGAGGATAGTGTGGATCTATGGTCTGTTACATAATGGGATAAAAGATGCAACAAGGAAAGGCAGGATTACTGTGGCAGTGAGTGTAAATTTAACGGGAACATGCAGAGTATTGAGTAAAATTCAGCTCAGTGTTAGTGGAAAATGTGTACATTTGTTCATGTCTGAAATCTAGTTTGCCACAGTCCATGGTTGTATATCCTGAATGGAAGCATATGCAGAGGGTGTTGAGTATAATGTCTAGCTGTATGTGTGAAGTCACACAGGTTTTACTTTGTTTTACATGAAACTGTGTACTTTTACCAAAACATCATAGAAAATTATAAAAGTAAAATAACCATAAAAACCAACAAAATTAGCCTGCAAGACATGGATCAATATCATCATGTAGCAACATAGAGACACAACAAGTTAACATGCTGATGAACTGAGTTTCAAGAGGAATATTTCTATGAAACATAACAAGAAATTGTTATCATACTGTTATTATTTATTTTAAAACATCAATACATTACACTGTGTACTAATGTAATTATTCCATTCTATGATCAGATGAAGCAGATTTGTATTAAATACACATAGGGAAGCTGCTCATTGCTTGGCAACCAGGAACCAGAAGCAAACTTTTTATTTTACCTTGGATTTTCTAACCGATTATTCCAGCAATGTGCAAGCAGTGACTATTGTGGTAAAAAAAATATTATGGAATGGTCTGCTTGTTCTTAATTATAAGGGCATACTGTTTATACCACACCTAGCAGGCTGGAGGATGGTGAGGAGAAGTACACTCATTCCCCAGTCACACTCACCAGCAGGAACTGACCCTAGAAAAAAAGCTCTTACACCACACCAAAAATTCCCTGTCTACCTCTAGCACACCATCATTCTCAGGAGAGCAGGTCTCTTTACAGCAGCCAATCAGATAGCAAAGAAGACATCGTCTAAATGTTGGAAAAGTTTATTTCAGCAAATGCACTTTGCAACAAAGCAGTCATTCACTTGAGGAGAAAATTAGGTCTGTAAGTATTTAAAACATAGTCTCCATGATGTCATAGTTAAGCACACGCTACACTAATCAAGGTCACCAGACATGTATGTCTGAGTGCGTTTGCTTGCTTTATCCCGCTGACAGTACTGACCTGACAAACAATCTTTCTCACCCCTTCTACTCAACCCTAAAAAAAATCTTTGTTAGAAAAACAAATCATTGCCAGGCCAATTGATCTAAACAGCTTGAATTGTGAACTTTGAGAATAATCCAATGAAACAAATCCACTCCTATAAGGGACCCTGGATTGACCTAAAAACCCATAATCTCTAACCTTGTCAGTTAATTCCCTCTCTGATCTTAGGCTCCATAATCTTGTGGAAGGCAGTGAAGTCTTAATAGCAGCAGTTAGTATGAAGACAGACCTTCTGAGAAGTTTAAACATCATGCTGAGACATGATCGGGGATTCTGTTGAAGCATAATGGGAGAAAAGTTTCTCTTTGCACATCATAGTGATTGAGAAAAAAAGAGTGGCGCACAGGGATTTATAGAGAAAATATTTTGCATTGTTTACCACAAGTTTCAAAATGATGTTTTTGTCTTTATGAAGTTGCAAATATGCCTCCAATTCTATTATAAAACTGTGCTGATGGTTGGGATGGTCTGTGTGTCTGCCTGTTGGCAACATAACAGAAAATCTATGCAGTGATTCTGATGAAAATCTGTAAAATAGAATAAGGAACAATAATTCAGTTTCAGATCTTCCTGGATAGAAGCTGCAATGTATATTAATCTGTCTTTCCTGTCTTCTCTGAGCGAGTCAAGGCAAACAACTGCCTTACCTGAGCTGGGATCTGCTGGAGGTTTTGCCTCCCTGTTACAAGGGAGTTTTCCTTCCCACTTTCACCCCATGCTTGCTCAGGATGGAAGATTGGATCGAATCTTAATCAAAGTCAAGATTCGATGCAATCTAGCTGGTTCCCTATATAAGGCTATTTTTTTAATTGGCCGATATCTGTGAAGCGCCTTGAGACGACATTGTTGTGAAATGGCGCTACACAAAAAAAGTTGAATTAAATTTCAGAGGTGATCTGGGTCACTGCCTGGATCCAGAAATGTTTTTAAAGGATAATTTTACCTTTAGAGTTTCTAACTAAAATGCCCACAATAATTGAAAAAAAAACCCTCGTTGGTGGAGGAAACACTCTCTGAGTGCGTCTTGCTTCTTGAGTTACAGTAATGACCAAGAATTAAAGCTCAGGGAGGAGTTTGAGGAAACTTTAGTTTTGGAAAAAATGTCTTTAATACACATTAAAAACAATATTTTCAAAACTGATTCAGTTACAAAAAAATTAGGCCTTGTGAAAGAAACTTTTCTCAAATAAATCTGCAAATGTAGCCTCAATAAGATATTACTGTGTTGCATGTTTACCAGTAAAAAACACAACATCATCACATTCATAACATCATTCAAACACTCTTCCGCTCTTTTGTTCTTATCCAGTAAAACTTATCTCCTTTCAGTCTCTTACACTGCGCTTTAAAGAGGCTTATGCAATTGCTTGAAACTGCATATTTTTTTGCTCTATTTAAAGATGCAGTGCTATTATTCAGCAGCATTAAGTGCAGTTAAACAAAGACCCATTGCATGATGTGGACCTGGTCTCAGCACATGAATAACTGGTCTCTGCCATCTACTTTCTGCAATAAAAATAGCTGCCAAATTATACTATTTTGCAGAAAAGAAAAGAAGCCACTGGCCTTGGTTTGACCAGAAGAATGCAACCAAAAGGACACAGCTCGAGCATATAGAGTCAGCATCACACAATGACACAGTATACAAATACAAAAAGAGTTAGATTACATGCAGAAGACACCAGCGCAGTTATTTATACTCCGGCAATTATTGCAGCTTATTCTTTGCAACATCATGGCAAATTTAAGCTGTAAATCTAGAAACGTTTGTGGAGCAGCTTTTGTTTTCCTTTTATAGACATGTGATAATGGATCTACATTCACACAAAGAAATACTGGGCATGATGAGAGAAATAAAAGAGGAGACAGGAACCAGTACAGCCTGTCATCAGCACCACTGACGTTGCATTGCTACTATAAACACAACATGACGATAAGACTAAACTACATCCCACAATCAAGCACCCCTGCTGGCTGTAATAACCACTTTTATCTGGTTCTAGTGTTTGTGCATAAGAATTCCTCCCTTTTCTCTTCTCCCTTCAGTTAAGCTGCAAGCCATCAAACATCCGGGGCTGAGACGAAAAACAAACAGAAAGCTTCGGTCTTAATTGTTGTTGCCCCAGCTCCCTTCCCACCCAATGGCCAAGAGTGGTTTAATGGACGCACGGGCAGCTATTTCTGCTTCGCTATAATATGTGGTGCAGTGAAATGTGTGTGTGTGTGTGTGTGTGTTTGTGTGTGTGTGTGTGTGTGTGTGTGTGTGTGTGTGTGTGTGTGTGTGTGTG
>JBAMHX010000015.1:11765980-11795802 GCA_037177515.1 Pseudomugil tenellus
TATATATAAAATAAGAACACAAAACTAAACATTTTGTTTATGTTAACTAAATCTGAAAACATTTGTCAGTTAATATGTACGGTATTATTCAAAGGAATAGATGCAACCACTAATTCAGTTTGAGTAACAAAAAGGTGCGTCCAAACTTGTTTGGCTTGTATTGTATGTGTAGTGTAATGCTGATAATCACCACTATTGTTGAGAGCTGCAGAAAGGCAAAACCCCTATTGAGGTGTGTGTGTTTGTCCTTGATTAGGCGAACGTTGGAAGGAGAGAGAGTGGCAAATGGAGACAAAGCAGACAAAATGGCTTCCACTGAGGTATGAGGACCGAGGTTTCTAAGTATCAGAGCTGTGGAAATAAAGAAGGAAATATATATTTTAGGATTGATTCTCAACTTCTAAGGATTAAACAGTTTGTGAAATCAAAGTATTCCATAATGTAAAGTACACGTTTCTGAACATATCCATAGATTCCCAACAAAACACAAAAGAAAGCTTCATGGAAACAGGCAGTTTGTTTAAGTCTACCTACAAGTCGTTGCCATGTTGAGTAAAGTGCCAACTAATGAGGCTTACTATCATTGGCAACATCTGCCTGCTGTGTAGACTGTCCTGGGGTTACACTGGTGCCAGAAGAGTGATAAGGAGCTGGCAAGGGCAATAAGCCTTGGGTCCCCTCCTTCTGAAGACCAACGGGCAAATCCTTCTGCAACTGTGGCAACTTCAGCTCACCCTCTGTAGAAAAACATTTTTATTTGTGCATGGCTCATTAAACCAGAGTATATTCACACTGGCTCCATGAAAATTTACCTGATTTAGGTACACTGCATTTGAAGCACTTTTCTCTTCTTTTAAAGTTTTGCACACCACACTGTCAAAACGTTACATGAGCTAATGTTAGAAATCTTCTTAAATGAGCTGCTAGAGTGAACGCTTTAAATGCAAACCAGTTGAGACTTAGTGGCAAGCAATGCATACACACATACAACCTTGTTGCAGAGCCAGTCCTCATTGGCACGTGGTTTGGGGTCGCTGTAGTGCATCGACACTCTTTGTCCCAGAATCAACAGCATTCCCTGAAGGAAAAAAAAAGAGGAGGAAGAACAAAGAACGACTATGAGTGATAATTAGGCCACACATGCCTCAGAAAGGCCTCATCTCACAAGAGAGAGAAGGAAAGGGAGAAAGGGAGAAAGGGAGGGAGGGAGGGAGAGAGAGTAGAGTTGAGATTGAAAGAAAGAACAGCAGAGAAATGCAACCTTCAGCTTTAGGAAATTCGGACGGACTGAAATGGTGTATATGTCGTTTTGTGCATGTCCATCTTTAAGGACACTGTTTTGTTTCCTTCTTTTGTTCAATTGAGTCATCCCTCCCCCCTTAAGGGGAAACCTTTCACAGTTTTCCACACATCCCATACAAGTATGACCACCTTAACTCCCTGAAGAGAAAGTAGCTTTGTCCTAAAGATGTAATACTGACAGAAGTTCAAAAGCAAGAACAAAGCATTCTAATCATCTCTGACTCAACATACCATGTGAGTGATTGTATTCACAGGGAATATTATCACAGTACTGTAAACTTGGGAAAGAAATCGCTGAAGAAAGCGGAGTACTCTAGCAAAAGAGGAGTTTTTACTGGGGTTCATTTAGAAAAATCATGGACTTGGGACTTGGATGGAGAAGATTTAAGCAGGATGCAACATGAATCTTCCCGTCTGTGGAATTTGTGTAAATGTCAAAAGAAAATGTGAAATTTCCCTCAAAATATGGAAAACCTACCTACCTCAGGCACAGTCATTCATTACTTCCCACTTTGTGTTTCTATATGTTTGCATGACATAACTGTAAATCATAACTCATGTGTCCCACTGAATGAATCTATGAAGTGTATTTGTGTCTGTGTAGAGGAGAGTGACCTGGTTGGTCTCCATCCAGCGGGTGGCCTCCTGTATGACATTAAACTCGACGAAGGCGAATCCTCGGCTCTGACCTGGACACCGCCCAGCGCCATGGCAACCGAACAACAACAACATAACAACAACGTAGTGTTGGGGTTAGTGCTTCATGTACAGAGGAGAGAGAGACCCTGTATCAGCACTAATAAAAATCAATAATTGCATCTTCGCTCCCTCTCAAATTCTCTGCAAGGGTGGGAAGATGCAATGTCAAGAAACTCAACAGGGTCAAGGAAAGAGAAAGAGAAAAAGAGAGGAAAAGTCCAACCCACTCATCATTTCGAGTCGGAGCTCTGAATGAAAGAAAGCACCCAGGCACCAACAAAACACACAGCCAGACACAAACACACACATATCTCTGCTACTTTTGGGTCAGAGTGAAGTCTTCTCATCTCTTATTGTGGTAAAATGACTATTTTCAAAGACTCCAGGTCCTGTACATGCATTGCTATACACACAGTAGCTGATAACAATAACAAACAATTGAGACTGGAACTTTACATTAAAAGTCAAACATTAAAACATAATTACTCAACCTAACAGCAAACTGAGAAAAAATGATGATGGAGCAAGAAATTTATAGTAGGGTTGGGGAGTGTAAGTGTGCCAGTGTCTGAAATGCACAACTTACAGACAATCACGAAGTTAGCAAAGTGACACACCAGTGAGACAATGACCTTAATGAGAAAGAGATTTGAGTGATATGGATGGTTTTTATTCAGCTGCATGGTAGCTAAAGCGTTAAAATCCTGCCTAAGTTAAAATAAGAACTAAAATGACACATTATTTAAGACGCTCAATCCTCTTTTGATACTATTAGCTTGGAAACAACACCTATCTACAGACTCGGGATGGATGAAGCAGCGTCACAAAAGACAATATGAAAGCCAAGGTGAAATGGAAAATTAAAGCAATGAAGTGAACCTGGAAACGTGCATGCACTGGCATAAAAGGTCAAATTAATCCTACTTTTAAATCATACAGATATATTGCCCTGTGAGGCCTGGCACAAGAACAGAAGCCAAAGTATCCAAGAAGCCTGCTCTGTATATGAGAATATAAATATAAACACAAGCACACTAGCCTTTTGTCAAGTATCATGAAAAACAGTTGCAGTGAAATTGGAAGGAAAAGAAGTGCAGGTTGTTTTAAGACAGTGGACATTGGGTAGATAAAAGACATTCTTCTAAGAAAAATGAAAACGACAGAGCCAACGGTGGAGGAAACTGACACAAGGAGGGAGAGTAAAGAACAAAACAGAAGTTTCATGTCGTGGACAAATCCTCACCTGAAGATTTGTTCCTCATAAGGCGAACCTCTCTTGGCTGGATTCCCTGCTCCTGAAGTTGTGCCCGTATCTAGAATCAGAAGAGAAAATGTTTAGATCAAATCACTCAACTAATATATTATTACACATCTACTCAGAGAAATCGCACCTCGTTAGCTGTGGCACTAGGTGGCAGCATGCGAAGCATGATGATGTTGCTGGGCTTCTGATTGTGGTCCATATCTGCACGGTAGTCATGATCCCTCTGATCTAGTTCCTCAACAGTAAGATCTGAGCCAGGAATTCCACATCCTTGGTCTTCTCCTCTCACTGGAAAAGTCTGTATTACACTGCAAGTTAAAAACTTATTCTAAAACACATTTTTTTGTATAGATCTATAACAACTTACCCTCTTCTTTCCCACACCACGAGAAAACCTGCCCTCTTCTCTCGGTCTGCCTGTACTGAACTCCATTTTATCATGATGGGTACCAATAAGAGCCCAGTTGGCTTCCCTGCTTCCTGAATGTGGGCCACTGTTCTCCACAAAGCCTCTTCCACTTTTCCCCCGACCTCTTTCCTGCATACCGGTCCGTAATTGCTCTAAATCTCCCCTGGATCCATCTTCCTCTTTCTGCAGGACGGGATGGGTAAAATCAATGTGTAACTGAGGGGAAGGGGACCACATGAGGCCCTTCCCCTCACATCCTCCTCCCCCTCTAACACCCCCTCTCTGGTGAAACGCTGGACGATCTGGGAGAAAACCTGGTGATATGTCATGTACACCGACTGACTGCTCATCATGGCAGTATAATCTCTCCCCGGCCTCTGTGACATCAAGTCCTGTTCCTCCCTCCTCATCCTGTGGTTCATACACACGATAGTCCATGTCCCGAAAATTGTGATCATTCTGGGTGTTACCATAGCGACCTATGCGATCACCTCGCCCAACCCTGTAGATCATAAAAGATAACCCAATTCTAGAGCCAAGTCTTGAAAAGTAAAAGAAAATATTTGATAAATGAACACAATACCCACCTCTGCTCATAGTCCATGGTGGCCCAGTGGGACTACTCCAAGTTTCTTTTATTTTTTCTGTAGGTGATTTGGAGGAGGAGCAATGTTGAGAATCACAACACACTGTCCACACTTACTGTATACACACTCGGGTGTTGTGATGAATAGTCAAAATTAAAACATAAGCTTATGCATTTTGTTTCGGGAGGTCACTGCATACTGATGTGCAATGTATTCTTCCACGGGTCTAGCTAAATTTACCTAACCATTTACTTTCACATGCTAAAATGCAGACTTTTCCAACTTGCAAACGAAGACTTCAGCCACTGCTATGCAAGATACTGAAGAAAAAAAATCGCTATTTAACAGATATATATAGCAGTGGTGTCCAATTATGCCTAACTTGTCTGTACAAAATGCATTCGCACATCTTTACACTACAAATTGGAGTATTTAACAATGACGTGTAGCGGTCATTTCTGTTAGCAGCCAAGCTAACCACTTTAGCTTGGGTAGCTAATCCAAGCTACATACGTATAAAAACCGGTTATCAGACATTCCAAGCATAACAACAGTCGGGTACAGAATTGGGAAAACACATACCAAGGACTCATGTATCTAACAATCGATGCTAAAAGGTCACGCTGAAGTCCAGTCAAGAGGGGCGTCTTATTTTCAGGGAATCTAAGTGTAAAATGGCCACAGCGAAACATGTCAGAAAAGGGTGGGGCCAAAATGCAGCCCCGGTATTTAATTGGTTAAAAGATCGTGAAAAAACCAATGTGGACGATGATTGGACAAGACAAGCTGGCCGGACCAAAAGTCCGAAACAAACTGCATGTATAAATTTCATTTTCATGCGTTTCATTTGATCTAATGATAGAGTTTTAGTGTACGCTCGATATTCTGAAAGTTATTTTAGTATATTATATATACCAGAATATATATAAATTTGAAATTAATATTTAATACGCAATGCCTTTATTGAAGTTTCTAATTTAAAAGTTATTTTGTATAAAATTCATAATTAAACTTATTATAATGAAGCTAAAACTTTTTGGAAAATTTAAAATGATATGCACTCTCATATTAATACTCACGTTTGGCATGACAGACATAATAATAGCTACTATCCTGAAACTTTTACTCCCTGACTACTACTACTACTACTAGCACTTCTTGTTCTGTTTACTATCAAGCATTTCCTTGTGGGCTTTGCTTTCCTTACTTTACAGAAGCACTTCCTTCTGATTTACATATTTTGCTTTTCCTTTAAGGAAATAATCTGCATTTATGTTATCCTATCCTCTACATCATCTTCTTTTACATGACTGACTTTATGTTCTCTTTCACTTGATCCATAAAGATATTCACTACCCCTTCTTCAAACATGTCTCACGCTCTCACCTTCTATCCAAAACATCCAACATATGTTGTCTCTGTACTCTATATTCCTGATTCTATTCATTGTCTGATTGCCAAAAAGAATCTCAACATTTTAACTCAGCAATTTCCAATTCCTCCTCAGATTCATTACCCCTTAAAACAATAGCACGGGGTTCACCTCCTTCTAATGTACATTTAGTTTTTTTTGTTGATACTGTTATTTAAACTTACACCTGACCCTTTCCTCCCCCCACTCTAACCACATCTTTTCCTTACCCTCCATTGCTTTTTTCCCTCCACCATCTTTGTCCCTCTCATTTAGGCTACATATATGTATTCTGTTTAAGTTTAGCTTATCATAATCCCACTCCTTTCCAGGAAAAACATCCACCTTTCCAAAGCAAACATTACATCAATAGTACTCGTCTAAACAGCACCAAACTAAGAGGCTTATTTCAGATGCACTTTCTTTGAAGATGTTAAAGCACCAGAGATGCAGTATTTCCTTTGTGTTGAAACTTTATAAAAAGAAGCACTTAGTAAAATGTTGTTTTTCCTTGAATTAAAAACCTATAACATTACGATCAAATGTTAAAGGTGTATTCAATTTTTGCATTGCATGATCTCTTATTACACAAGCTTATGCAGTATGGACCTGTGTGTAATATCTTGCAAAGAAAAAAAATGCTAGAGGTTTATATTTTGACAGGTTACAGGTGATTTTATTTTGGGGGGAAAAGTAAAATAATGCCAAAAATATTAGCAACATTACTGCAATTATTAAAGCATGAATGGATCAAGGAGACACATAAATACATAAAAGAAAACCATAATTATTTGGGGTGGGAATCCAGAAATACACTTATATCACAGTACAAAACACAAAAAAATAAAATAAAATATAATAAACACTGCTATAGCAGCAAATCCCCAAAAACCCTTTAGCCCAGCAATCCAGCCTTGACTTGTCATTAATTAAATGAGAATACAATGTTTGCAATTCATTATCAAACTCATAACAGCAGGATTAACTAAACTGATTCAAATATAGCAGGAAAACATTAAGCATTAAAAATAAAAAAAGGTACGTAATAACTTCAGTTAATCAAAAATAAAGAGTGGAGTAAAAGGCAAACTTGAAATAAACACCGCTTATATGTTCTTACCAGGTCTTATAAGACATACAGTAAATAAAAGACATAGGAATACGATAAGCCTATAATCTATATTAAAAGGATGCTCAATTTATCAACTACACCACTTGTAATTTGACCCATTGATTAACAATTAAATCAATATCTGGTATGCACACACACACGCACACAAAAATAAAAAGAAGTCTTAAAACGTATATGGTTAACCTGATTGTGCCTCCGGCTGTAGTACAATGTCCTCCAGTAAAATGAAAGTTTCTACGTCACTCTGAGTCGCTGTTAGTTCCATTACCCCAGCGAGCCTTAAAAACTGGCCATTTGGGGTAACTTTGGCGTGGAAACACGGAGTTAGGTCAGTGACGCAGAAGGCCTTTCCATGAGTACAGTACATAACACATATGTTAATACACACAACCACACAAATACACACACACACACACACACATTCAATGCATGCAGACCTGCACTGGAGAAAGAAAACCACCATACAGTTGCATACACATTCTAAGGTACAGGTAGGTAATACAGTATGGGAAAATGTCTCATACAATCTAGTTTAGGCATACCTCTGCATAGTGCCTGAGTCAGAAAATAGGCTTGCAGGAGCCAAGCCAGTGACAGGGAGAAAGCATTCAAAAACGTGAGGAGTAGACACAACTAATAATACCCTAACAGAGTTATGAATCCTTATCCAGACCTTCTCAACAGAATTTTATTTACCGCTGCTCTCAAGGCACTACAAATAGGCGATACTGTGACTCTAACCAATGCTAAACTTGTGTTTTTCTCTCATGTTCCCATTGGCTTTGGCCTGATCAGGACCTTTTCTTTCTTCAATCCACTCATGGCACAAATTAACTCCATTTAAAACTGCTCACTCCAAGTCCCCATCCACACCCCATCACCTCTCCTGAAGACTTCTAAAGTTCTAAAAAATGTATACAGATGCTGCAGAAGTGGCAAAGAACCTCATCTAGAAAGAAAGAAGGAAAATGTAGACGTATGTGAATTCCTTTCAGATCAGCTTTGACTCGTTGGTAATTTAGCCATCTGAAATTGAGCATTACTTTTCTGTCTTACCCACGCAAAGAGCCCACCCCACCCCACTGGAAGCAGCCTTCTTCCTCTGTGCTTAAGGACAGCTCCCTCTGCTTGCAGAGCCTATAAGAGCGCACAGCCACTCTTTTTCCTATTTTTCTTGGCCTGCAATGCTGCTCTAGTTGCCATCTCAAAGACTTCCCTCACACCCTCTGTGGTTTTGGCAGAACACTCCTGGTAACCGTAGGCTCCAATGCGGTTTGCCATCTCTTTTCCATCTTCAAATTTAACTGGCTCCTAAAAATACGTGTTAGAAATTACAAATGTGTTTTTATTTTTTTTTTAAAAAAAGGGTGCAACATGTCAGATAGAAAACCCACCTGTTTCATTTTAGCAAGCTCCTTTCTAGTGTGGTCATCATTGCGCAGATCTTTTTTGTTGCCCACCAGGATGATAGGTACATTTGGACAAAAGTGTTTCACTTCAGGAGTCCACTTTTCTGGAATATTCTCTACAGTTAGAACAAAGAAACTATTACTAATTAGTAACATGAATACATTTCCTAACAGTAATGTGTTTATAACATGGTTACAAGGCTGTTGCTGAAACAACACCTAAACTGTCAGGACTGTCGACAGAAAAGCACATGAGGATGACATCCGTGTCGGGGTAGGAGAGAGGCCTCAGTCGGTCATAGTCTTCTTGTCCTGCTGTATCCCAAAGTGCCAGCTCTACCTAAAAGAAGACAGATAATTTAGTTTAATTAAATGTAAGATGACTGCATTGCGTATAGGGAGTGCTCGTCATTTGCTGAAATTACTCAGGACTAAGGCAGGGCGATTAATCGATTAATTCATATTTATTTTTTATGAAAATCAAGTTGTTTTTTTGTTTGTTTGTTTTTTTTTTTGCCTCCCCAGCACATTTTGGGCCTCCTTACATCATAGTGATGTCAGCATACTCCTGCTGATTTCCCAAAAATCTGCAAAAACAGCTAGCAAAGAAGAGCTTGTTTCCAAAAAAGGCCAGTTTCCTTATTATTTATAACTGGTTTGGTTTTACAAACATGGATTTGGAGCAAAAAAGCCTCGTTGGAAAATCTGTTTAAGGGCTGTTGCCAGCAAAGGTGGGAGTACAAAAAAAATATTTCAACACCTGAAACAGAGGCACTCAGTGGATTGGGAAACAGTTTGCAGTTTACGACATGCTCAAAACAGCAAAACCCCACCGACAGACAAACCACGGTAGGGGAATTATCTTCACACTGTGTCCCCTACAATAAGACTGGGGCGCGATGGAAAGCCAACATGGAAGTGGTCTAAACCTAAAAAGAAAATAATCGTTTCTGTTGGTTGTTGTTGTTTTTTTTTTAACCAAAGGGGGGGAAAAAAAAAAAAAATCGAAAATCGGATTTGGTTTAAAAAAGTGGAAGATTTTATTTTTAGGCCATATCGTCCAGCCCCACTCCGGACTATAATAGATATGGGAAATTTATCAGGAACTATGTTGATAATTATATCATTTCTTTGATAACAAAATGTAACAATAAAAAAGGCAATGTATGCGTTAGGGAGAAAAGCTCCCAGATTTACCCAGTTATCAGTACGCAGGTAAAATAAAATCAAAATAGTTTCCTATTAATGTAGAACAGTACTTTATAAGTCATATTCATGTATTTTAAACAAACGATTTTGAAGGTTCAGGTGCAGCGATATACTGTAGTTCAGAGTAAAGTAATTCCACAATGAACTGTCCATTAGATAAAATATGCATTTGTTAATGATAATAACCTAAAAAATTAGGCGAAAAAGGAAACATCATCCCGGTTCAAACAAGAACTTCAAGAAGAAGAAAAGTCATATTAAACAAATATTGCTTGGTGTGTAAGGACATTTTGAATTTATTTCTCAGTGAACACCTAGATAGAAAGCTGCACCTCGTGTAACAGCATCTCTCACCTGTTTTCCATCAACTTCAATGTCTGCCACATAGTTCTCAAACACAGTGGGAACGTAGACCTCTGGGAACTGGTCCTTACTGAAAACGATGAGTAGGCAGGTCTTACCACAAGCACCATCCCCAACTATCACCAACTTCTTCCTGATAGCAGCCATCTCTAGGGGGGTGAAAATCACTTGCAATAAATATATTTACATAAATAAAACAGGAATACCTTTCATTTTTTTTATTTGTGTAACAACTACATCTGAACAGAGTTCGCATCACATTCACCCCTCCTGTGCTGATGTAATTACAGTTTCTGCTACGCTTCTTCAACATCACACAACGTCTAAGGAAAGGAAGCAGAATAATCTACTTACATTCGTGAATGTATGTATACATGTCGATAAGACACAAGTCCAAACTATAGAGAACCGAGTAGCCAACGTTTAAGGTAGCTCAGAAGCGTAAAACGTAGACCCCTTACGTTTCCCATTCCCCACTAAAGGACTATGCAGTACAGTCCGGGCCTGTCAAACCAGACAGTATTTGCTAGCATGGAAGCTAACGGTGTTTCCCATGTTTCTGATTACTGTCATTCAGTACATCCTCTCTTAAATTATATGTACATTACTTATTGCACTGTTCCGACTACGTTAAAAAGGACAATTTGTTCGTCACGAGATTTAAAAGCTTTCGATAGTTTAAATTACCTTTACGTTTCTCTGTCCGCCGTTCTCCTCTTCCTGGCCGACTGGGAAACTCCGCCTAATACTTGTGCGCATGTGCGTGTTTTCGTCCTTTGTCAACGAGTTGCGGCACCTTCCTAGTAACGCTGATGTCAATATTAGACGTTAATCATGTTTAGTCATGTTTTTATACAGACTGTCGTTCAAAGTTGCACAAGATTACTTAGGTTTAATCCTTCTGCTGAGTTTCACTATGCTCTTTATGTTGAAAGAGTGAACAAATAACTATATATCTACAGTAGAAATGGTTTTAATTTTTGATTGCATATACATTTTACACATAGACAGTTTCAAATTTAAGTAATCCAGTACATTTAGTACATATATAGACTTAAATAAAGTATCTAAAAATAAATCAAAATAAAATCTACAGCTTCAACAGTTCTGGCAGCCACAGGAAAAAGGAATAAGTGCCAAAATAAATAAATTAATTAATAAAAAAAATAAAACAATGCAGGCAAATGACAGAAAACAATGTTTTTTTAAAAAAAATACACTGTTACTTTTTAACTTTCTTTATGGAGAAAAAAAGATTTAGCTGCAACTGTGGCATGTGCTAAAGATATGCTCTGAAAATATTAAAGTGACATATCAATACCTAGATTAATTTAAAACACTGTACAGAAGTGGAAAATTAAGTGCTGGCATCAGACCTTGCAAATGCTCTATAAAGTCAGGAGAGCATTTTCATTCTCTCTAGGATTTCCTCTCCTTGCAGCTCAAAAAATGTTTTGTTTTTTTTTTTTTTTTTGGCTTATAAGGCTAGCATCCTGTTGGCCATGAGATTTTCACTGATGGTCTAGTAAAACATGTCACAAAAGTTCCAGTGTTTTGTTTTGAGGTAGTTTCTACATGAATTTTAGGCCCCTCATGAATTTGCAATAAAATTCATGACGGGATTTATGAAATCTAGAACTCATTGATACTTTATGGAAACAATTCTGGTCAGTTTTCAGTGGAAAGGTTTTCCAAAATGCTTGCCTCTGTTGACTATGACCATTGGGATAAATTTTAATGTAATATCCCCACAACACTTTTTTCAAAAACACCTATACTGTAGGTTCTCCAAATGATGCTTTTCACACTTCAGACATTGTCATATGACATTATAGAGAATATTTAGCTTTTGATCCCTATTTCTTGGTCAATATCTTATACAGCAATTCCACTCCTGGATCAGCTATCCATCCCACAGCTTCTTTGGAATCCTGTCTGAGGAAATATGCCTGTTATCAGGAAGCTCATCGATTTTATTAAAATTAGTAAAATAAAAAAAAAAGTAAGAGTGCTTCATAAAAATGTTTTATTGTGTGACTCTTTCAGATTTTTATCTTTTCAGCTGAAAGGAAACTTGATAAACTGTGTACATGGAAGCTTTTGCATACAACTGCATGTCACAATTCATATGCCGTTCCTTAATTTCTATTCAATTCAAAATGAATTGTGTTAATTTGGATTCATATTAGCAAGTATGGATCATGATTAAGAGCTCTGCATCACGTGAAAGTACATCACTCCTGCTTGAGAACTAGAGCGCAGAGCCTCTAATGCTACAGTCTGCCTGAGCTGTCAGCTTCACTAAGATCATTGCAACGCTCACTCAAGATTTAAGCCCTTCTCTTTCTTTCTCCTTCTCACATTTTGAGAGTTTAGGAAGCTTCTACTGTAGATGTCAGGGTTTTAACACAGCTGCTTCTATTTGTTTCTATGGATGCAGAAGGGAAGGTTGCTCCAATTGGCTGCCTGGCTCAGCCAGTCGCTGGTCTATTTCCTGACTGTGGCGGTGCTGTTGCTGCGCTGGTAGAACAGTACATAGGCTTGATTGGTCTGAAGCTGGTTCTCTGGAACTGGGGTCACACTATATGTAAGAAAAATGGAAAAGAATCAGAGCTGCATGTTTATGCAAAAATTATCCTAATACAAAATTGGTGCAATATGCAGTTTACAGAACATGGCAGATTAAAAATAAATGCTTGTGGGGTAAGTCTCACCTGGAATCATTGTAGAAGCACCAGCCTTTTTCATCTAAACAGCATGCTGTGTAATGACCCATATTCACTGTCCCAGCATGGTTACATATTGCATATAAATCATAAAGAACAGAGCCTGTAGAGACAAACCAACACACATATATTAAGCATTGAATTACTTTGAGACAACCATGAGGTGAATTAAATTTTTAAACTTTTTTGTTTAAAAAAAAAGTTGTTCATTTTAACAGAGCTTCCTACTTTTTTCCCCACAAATGTATTCTACTGTAATTAGTTACAACCAATGCACCTGCTGATTGAATTTTTACTTGCAATAACTTATATACCTCATGTTGTGGGCTTAACAACTTCTAGCTACATATAGAAAAATATAAAGTATCAGTTAATTTAGTTTAATTACTCAGTTAATTTATATATTATTTGTAAACTAAACAAGTGTCTTATATCTGACTTAAATTCTCAAGAAAGTTTAAATGCTAAAACTTTATTTCCTATTCAGATTTATGGCAGCCCTTTTTTATATGAATATAATTGTAAATCAGTGACCAAAATCTGCAAATCATTATCACTAGCCTTTCCTAACCATCATTTCTAGAAAAAAAATGACATGGAATGTCACTTCAAGTTTTCAGTCCATTCCGCTTGAAAACAATTTTAAGCTAACTCTTGCATGCATGCAAAAATGAACTGAGACATATAAATCAGACATGCATAAACTAAAATAAATCATGCAAGTTTTACCGCAGTCGACAGGTCCATAAGGTCCGAGGTCCAGATTTGTGAGGGGGAAAGACACATAGACCGTGCTTTTACTGATAGACCACCGTGATGTTGTAAAACGATTCAGATCTGATCAAGATAGTTCAGTTTCTGTCCAAAGAATCACTATTCTATCTTCTTTTAATACCATTTAATCGTAATAAACATAGCATACCGAAGGATAAAATGTTTTTTTTTTTATAATGAATATAATAAGAGTTGTCGACAAGGATACGGATCACTATAACCCGGGGAAACCTCTGGATGGAGAGCCTCTTTGTGCACTCTGTATGCCTGTTACACCTTTCACACATCTGAAAAGAATGCAAACACATTGTTCATTTCATTTTTAAATCCATGGAAATGATATGTGCATAACCAGATGATTAAGCTGGGTAACTGTGTATTTAAATATTGTCTCGTTGGATCAAATGGAGGAAAGATTCAAGAAAAGTGTTTTCCCAGGAACTACAGTAAGCAAATTGATGTGTGTTTTCTTCCAAATTTAAATGGATAAACATAACGTTGCAAAATATATGCTGCAGCTGGAAAAAACAAAACTATTTTTAGACTAAACCATTACCCGTGTGTATCTCTGGGAGCTTTAGTTACATAGACACCCCAGCAGTCTGCAGATTTTAAGAAGATGTTCACTTACTGGAGAGTTCTCCTTGTCCAGTTTTTCCTCCTGAGAAAAGAGGTCCAGGCACTCCCGCAGTGTCACTTCCCCTCCGGAGCTCCTTTTGGGGATTGGCAGCGACAGATCACAGAACACATCAAATGTGTTGGAGTAGTGTGAGCAAATCGAGCAGTGCAGTGAGCTCCGCAGCTGACCCGAGAACAGGTCTGTTATAGGAAGAAGAAGAAGAATCACCGGTTGTCTTCTGGCAACTTATTCTGTTATAAAAATGATGGAATAAGTGTTCCTGGATTGATCTCCTCACCTACTATAATGCTGTCATCTCTCTCCAAGTGTTTCTTCCACATGACAGCCGCTTCTTCTGAAAGCCTACAAAAGAAGAGAAATTAGGGGAAAACAGCTAAATATGCTCACAAGAAGGGGATCAAAGTTTCAAGGACAGATTTTTCTTCTCATATACACACCTAAATCTGGCATATTTTTGCTCAGGCTCCTTCCCTGTTCTTCTAATGTAAGGTCTGCGATTTATTTCAGTATGCAGCTTGTCCAATAGGAACCTGAGGAATTCCTGAGCATCCTGTTGACTGGGTTAAACAGAGACAAAGGTGTCCATCACAGTCCGACTTCATGTAAATACACGAGCATAAAAATGTTTCCTGAAGTAAAGCTTCTTCTTATATGTTGTTTTTTACTGTTCTCTTAAAACATGCAGCCTTTGGGTGTTTGCATGGAACTTCTGTCTGTGCAGAAGTTTTATAAAAATCACTTATTAACCTGATGCACAAGTAAAATTGACATTCACACCTGTAACCACTGAAGTAAGGCACCGCTTCTTTAAAAATACTGTAAAACTGGCGTGGATTTACAACTGTGTCCACTTCATTTACGTCCCAAAGTCCTGAAAGCACCTGAGAGAAAGCTGGCATGGGAAGGAACGGGAGCAATTAGTGGAGGTGAAAACCAAATATGGGGATGAGAGAAAAGCCTAAACCAGATGCATACCTCCCATCAGTTTAGCATCTTCTTTGGAAAACTTCTCGTGCTTGTAGGATTTTATGAGACAATAATTCCGCAGGCCACACGTATGAGACAAACACTGCACCACAGCATTCAGGAAACACTAGCAAAAACAAAGTTTAGGGAACAATCTGCATCTCAATCCTAACATTTTTTGGGTAATTTTGCTATTAAGTCTTCATCTTTTGACACTTACTGTATTTCCAATGTTTCGAAGGCCAACCCTTCCGCTTCCTAACGCGAGAGGCTCTTTCTACAAATATAAAAAAACACTGGATCAGAAATACACATTTCTTCCATCTGCAAGTGCTGAACTGTTACCACATGTTTGCCATGTGTCCTATCATCTGACCCCTGGCTGTACATGTGACTGTCTGCCCCAACCTGTTAGCATGTGTGTAACATTGGTAGGCCAGATTTAGCCTTCTTATCTCATCAGCATAACAAGCAAGGCTAAAACGAGGTCAGTCTCAAGCATTCATCCTATTAGAGACCACAAGGAGTGCAGACAGGTGCGTAAACACGTGTGCGTGGGGGTGCATGTTGCATCTTAAAGCAGTCACTTTCTTTGTGTGTTTCCCTCTTTAGCATCACGGTTTTGCACTTTAAGTTAATCATGTATTGCTTTGTTCAAACCTCATTGTCAGCAACCAAGAGCAGGCCCATCAGTGATGTGTAGAGAACAGACTGGGAGATGTCTGCAGTCTCTCTTTGTAGTCCGTTCTGAGACACCAGGGTGCGGCACAAAGCCTCACAGGAGGTCTCTACATTGACGCCACTGGAACCAGGCATCCTATTAAACTAGCAACCCTTTGTCGCAAGAGGCAGCCAAAAAAGATTGCCAAACATATGGAAGGACAACCTGTCCCACCTCCAAAAAATGCAGGTCTTGGAGTTTTCACAATACAGACTCAAAGATGAGCAGGATGCTGTGGTTGTATGTAAACAGTATAAAAAGAAGAACAATCCCTCAGAAGAATGAAGTTTCACAGCTGTGAAGAAAACAAAAGGAAATGTGGGAATGAGAACAAATATTAAGTTAATCTCCTCCCAACTGTACTCTAACTCTACCAGCACTACTGCGTGCAATTTGATTTGAAAGTCAAGGTCTAACATAGACATTCAGGAATCAAAAGGTCATATGAAGCTACAAAATAGGATTTTTAGGAGATGTCACAATCTGATTGATTCAAAGGAAGGTTGAACGTACTTATTCAATTACATAACCAATGAGACATTGCAAGCAAGTTCAGCAACCAATCAAAGCCTACTAACTACTGCTCAATGCCGATGAAAGGTAATCTCCAACACAGAAAGCAGGGTCTAAGCAACGCATGAAAAAGATCATATTTTTATATATACAGAGCGATTCGGACTCACCTGATCACTTGTTCACTCTATCTGTGGACAAACTGTCCCAACCAAAATGTTCCCATCATCTGCTGAGCTGTTAAAAATGCATAAGGGATGTCTACTGTTTCACTGGCTAGAACTGAAAGTCTACCTCTCTCCCTCCTGTCACCGGTGTCAGAGAGAGAAAGACTGAGACAGACAGAAACAAACAGAGGGAGGATAATCATCTCTAATCTTTTCTCTGTGGATCTGGTTGGCTATACACAGACGTGTCATTGTGCACTTTGCCACAAGTGCTTCAAGAGTCTTTTAATTGTCAGTTTATTAAAATGCAAAAACAAGGACATTCTACATTTTTATAATTCACATTCTGTAACACTGCTTCCAGTTTGCACGCTCATCACAGTCGCAAAAAGCCAAACAGGATAATAAACTTTGTAACAACAAAACAAAAACAAAACAGAAAGGTGTGCTGTAAAACAATCATATTTTGCAAACAGTTCAATTTATTTTCTCCACTCTCGCCGCAGAAACTCCACAGAACACTTGGTGATAAGTCTGACAGTCAGCGGCTGGTATGGTCTGCCATGTCTGTGTCCGAGCTGAGGCTGAGCTCAGCTATGTGACACAGGGTGGGATCAGTGTGATGGGAGAGCTGCGACTGGCTGGTCTGAGCGGTCCGGTCTCGCGACTGCACAATGGCCTGGCGCAGGCAGGTGATCCACTGTTGCTTGCTGAAGGAGTCGTTGGCCTGCAGGCAGTAAGGGTTGACTTTGGAACGCCCCCTGCTGCTCACACGGAAACAATTCTTCACTACCAGAAGCAGAGAGAAAAAAAGGGAAGGAAGAATTGAGTGAAAACAAATGTGTAGGTTTCAGTTCAGGAAATGTGGTAGAGTAGCATGGGCTCAGTGTGAAGGGACTGTTGTGTGTTATTGTTATTACTGGAACAATTTCACTTTATAATGAAAAATAATACAGAAAAATCAACGTATTCATTAAAATTCAAACTCAAACAAAAAATAGTTCCAGTGTTTAAACTGTCATTAGTTGCAGGATTTCATTATTGTATTTTTTATTTTTATTTTTTATGATTGACTACAAAAGTAATTAATTAAATGTGTGTGTGTTTATTTGTGCTACCTTTATCATTTCCAGTAAACGCTCCTCTGAAGGTACCTCCTCCACCAGCTTCTCCATCTGGGATCTCCTCCAGATTTATCAAGGCATTGGGCAGTGGCTGTCGGTACACATTAAACATCTGACCGAGCTCTCTGTCCTCCCCCGGTCGGGTCAGCACCAAAGCCAACTCAAACAGGAACACATGAAGCCGCTGAGACAGAGAAAGACAACCAGTATAGAAACACATACAATGCAAATTGTATAAAAAGCATTTCAGGATGTAAAGTCAAGCATGAAGACAGGCGGTCTGCTGGATCGTAGTCATCCTAGATGCTCAACAGGAGAAAGTTACCTGTCCCTTATTGTTCTTGAGCTCTCCGTGGCAGTAGAGGAAGCGAGACTGCTGAATCTCTGACAGCCTTTGGCTGTCTTCGAGGTAGATGAGACCCCGCCTGTAAAACTGGCACTCTGCCTCCCCCGTCTTCTTGTTCACCTCAGTCACAATGCTCTGGATCAGCTCCAACTGAGGGGGGCAAATTTTCAGCGGCAACATTAGTCAGCGAGAAGATATCTCATTGCCTGTTTGTTACACCCAACAGTAGTCTAATGGTGATAAAGGACTGTTTCTGTACGACATACCTAGCTGGAATAGTGCGACAGTATCCTGCTTTACAGCATACAATACAGAGATGCATTCAGGGAAAGAATCTTACTATGAATTTAACTCCGAAGCTGGAACACATTCGTCATTTCTCCCTCCCTGTTTTCCTCAAGTACATCTAATAAAATGATATTGAATTTCTATCATCATAGGATTACTCCTTAAAATGTATGAGTTTTGAAAAGAAAACGTTCATAAATCAGAGCAACACACATCAGAATTAGGCAATAGATGCTTTGTTATGCTTGTTTACAACATGTTACTATTTTTAATATGTTTTAATTGCCGTAATTTAGTAATAAAACAACCAGTGTTTGTTTAAGAATTACAATGAGTCAATTCTGAATGCACTCAGCTTTGGAAATAACCATGAAGTAGAGACACCTCATAGTGTACAAGTCCAAAGTCCACAAAGCTATCTTCTAGATTCAGCTCTTGTTTTATGTGTGTCAACATGCAAATCCTTTAAATGTGCTCATCGTCAGGACTACAAGGCACCAACTTACAGCATCAGGCAACGTGTCCTCATCCGGGTGGTCTGGAGGCGTGCACTTCTGTATCTCTTTCAGCAACAAGGGGTATTTGACCAGGCGGCTACGAGGAAGATCGAGAAAGTTCCACAAGTCCAATTTCCTGCTGAAGGAAGACTCCTGGCACAGGCGCAAAAAGTGTTCCACCCTTTTCTCATGCTTTTTCTGGTCAAGCAAGGCTTTGGCCCCCACCTGATTACAGCAATATGTGACATAGGCCTCCAGACAAGGGAACTGCGAAGAGAAATACAGGAAGCATTAAGTGTGCAGCAAGAAAAGAAGCGGGTGTGCACAGAGTAACATGGGAAAATGTGAGCATGAGTAAAGGTTTCCAAGGAGACATTCACCCAGTTCATCAGAGTAGGCCCCACCTCCCCAACTGTCTTCTCTGATCCCCTCAGCCGTTCAAGGCGACCCAGTAGATCTGAGGTGAAGAAAATAGAAATGGTAAAAGCTGTGATGACTTAATGTCAGTATTAATTTAGCTCAAACACACAAAGAAAAATGACAAACATATCAACTGAGCGCATGCAATTCATAAAACCTGATATAAAAAATGAGATCACCTGGTATTTGGAGCCTTAAATTGCACATTTAATTCAAATGAATTAAAACTATGGTCATTTAAACCCCCCAGATGAACATTTATTATGTATTAATATGTTGTTATCAATGTTTATTACAAGAATTACTAAATAGTTCAGAACTTCCTGTCAACTTGGGACAGATTTTTGCGGATATTTTAAGTGTATGATTCAGATGACATTTGACATGTTGGTATCTAAATATTGTTCCATTTTAGTTCATACAAGTTTAGTTAATTAGGTCAGGAACAGTGGAGGATCACTTGTTTTAATTTTATTGTTTTATTCTATTTATTTTGATGTTGCGATGTGGATCCTTTTGGGTCTGAAATAAAGTTCACTACTACTAGTGCATAGAAAATAAGACAAAAGTGAGAAAACGCAAAGAATTGACAGGATTTACCTTCATGAAGGGGAATGAGTGAGTCCAGAGTACCAAAGATCTGTCCAAGCTCAGACTCTGTCATTATGTCCAGCTTAAGCATAGGCTCATAGTACACCTAGCAGCATAAGCACACAGGGGACAGAAAGTGCATTGAAGTGAGGGAAATCAGCTGAAATAGTTGAATGTCAAAGTGTGCAGAGCCATTTGGTAAAAAAGTACCTTCTTAACCAAACTCAGGTCATCTATAAGTTGTCTTTCCCCTTGAGTCAGCTCATAGATCACCTGGAAGAGTTCAAACAGCTTAGCAATCAGAAAGTCCAACCTGCCAATGACAACACTGTTCTCACAGTTGCATTAAATGCAGACTGCTCTGACCGACAATATGAGCTCACACAGCTGACTGCTCGATAAAGGAAGTTGAGCTTGCTTGCCAGCTTACATCCTCTTTCATAATACTCATGAAGAGCAGCTTCAGAGAAATGAAGAGTTGGTACTAGTCATGACAACCACATTGCAACCACTAGTCTGTACTTTAAGCCATTTACCTCATCATCATTAAAAAAACAAACAAAAAAAAAAAAAGCTATTTTAATGCTCACTGCGCAACGCACCTCTTGCCGTTTAATTTCTTTTGCAGTAAGGTCATGGTTCTCCACAGTGTCACTCCAGCACTGGCTGTTGCGGCGACGTGGAAATGATGAGGGTTTTGTGCGGGAACGCAGGGGAGTTGGGGGCAAAGGTCGAGCATCTGTGCGAAAGCTAATAGAACGCTTTGAAAAGAGAAGAGTTGTTAATGTGCATGTAAAAGATATTTATCAGGTCATTTTGTACGACAGGAATGTGATGGTGTGCATTGTTACCGAAATAGACTGCCCAATGCGGATCAGAGTGGGTTTCTTCACCGGGGTTATGACACCTGTTAGGCTATTAGACTTCCCCACAGGTTTTACTCTTTTATTACTGGGCTCCTGAAACAAATTGCAGCTCTTAAATGTACAAATCCAGTATATGAAAGACTAGAAGCATCCTTCACAAGCCTCTCATTGAGCCTTTAAACTACTGAACGTGGATTGGCATTTAGAAAAGCACCTCACCTCTGAATCCATTATGTGGTCTGACTTTGTTTCATTTTCCTCCTCTTCCTCGTCGTCCTGGTGTACAGAAAATATCAGAGGGGGATTTAACATGATAAGAGTGCAGGAAAATGAAAAAACAGAGATGTCAAGAGGGGTAGGATGTTGCACGGTGCAGAGCTCTCATTTCCTGTGTGAGTGTTTCAATGAGGAAGAAGGTTAAAACGAAGCCTCAGTAGTTAAAGACAAGATGTCTGCCAGGGCTTTTTTTTCTCTTTTGCCCTACAAACCGCATCTGCTGTACATGTAGCGAAAAAGTGAAAACTTTTTGAAATAGTACCAGTAAAAAAAAAAAAAAAAAACAAAACAAGAAAAAGCCAACATAGACTTAAACATAGACAAAACAAGCAAATCTAAAATGGTGACAAAATAACTTGAAAGCAGCAAGATGTGTAAAAATTTTAAAGTTTGTGAAAGAAAAAAATAAAAGCTGCAAAGCTGAACAGAGTGTTCACATCTAATGCAAGTTCTGCACTCAGCATTGTGGTTACATAGGTAAGGTTGACTAACTTCCGCTTGCTACTGAGAAATGCAGACATGACTGGTTCCATCACAGATTATTACTAACCTCTATGATTCTGATCACAGGTTCAGGGACTGAGTCTTGTTTTCTCTTCTTCTAAAAAACACAAAAATATGATTTTTTTTAATCAAATCTGACAAGAATGTGCTTCAAACACGCATAAGTTGGGTAACTTACCCCAGCATGGTCACAGAGGACAGACTGAGTCTCTCCTGACCTAAAAGCACAAGCATTCACGTACAATTTACATTTTAACTTCATTTGCTGTTTTAATATTCAATCTAAAGCGTAAAAGTACTAAAATGACACTTTTCTGCCTTAGGTTGTGCAAATCATGGATGTTTTGTCAGAATGCCGAGGTGTTTACAGGTCTACAATAAAGTGCATCAAAGTCAAATAATTCGTTCCTGCAGTTTGGTAGAATCGTACCAGATTTACATAAAAACCTCATCTGAATAAACATATAGAAATAACTTAACATGTTAATTACATGAAGATATCATACCAGGAAGTCCTAGCTTCGCCACTCTCCTCCACTTCCATCTTTTCTCTTCAATGCATCTTCAGAAACTCATTTTTTTATTTTGAGTTTAGAAAAACTGAAATGATCCAAATGTACACGTTTCAGTCAGCGCCGTTGACAAGCTGTTTGCAATGAGCGCATTTAAAGTTTAGTGCTCTCCTTCCTCCTCACTTTCTTCCTCATCTCGCAGTAGACCACATCCTCTAGGGTTGCACATAACTCATGTATCCGCTCTTCTCAGGGAGGAGTGCTCAAAATTTCACATTCATCTTTCAGTGTAACCATCAACCGGTACATCTACATGTTCTCTCAGCCAGCTATAAGCATGAGTAATTTGCGACTGTTCAGTTGTTTCCAGTGAAACGAGGTAACTGTAAACGGGTTAATAGCAGCACTTTGAATTAATTACCATTAGACGTTCTTTAAACAGTCTAGGCAGACATGTAACATGTCTTACAGTCTGCATAATAGAAAGGAAATCAGATAAGGTTTTTCCATCATCTTCACATCTTGTATTAAGCAGATTCAGACTGCTTCCCGGATATGCTGCTTTATAATGAAACTCCTCTGATTAGTCATAAACCAGGTCTGACAGGAAAAACATGAATATCTGATGCAGTCAACTGTAGAGGTAGACATTTTTTGTCAGAAAGTTGCTTAAATGGGTTTAAATAAAAACACCCACACAAATATTTTTACATGTTTATTCACTATCACAGTAAGTGCTCCCACTTCAAGATACATCTCAATGCCTTGCTTTTAAACTGTAATATCATTTAGAATTTAAGTAGAAAGACAGTTTATGATCTATTAGATGTGTGCCAAAGCTCTGTCCAACCCGCTCCCCCCGAAATAAAATATAACAAAACACATGAAATATAAAGAGAAAACTGATGTCATGTGCAAGGGCCCCTCAGAAGAGTGCTGCGACGAGGGTGTAGGGGTGCCTTAGGCTGGGAAAGGCATTCTGCCAGTGTGATACATTACGATTTCCAGTCAGGAAAGGATTTTTGTGGTTTATCAGGAATTCTTTTCATTAATGAGGTGCAACTTTGGAGAAAAAAACCAACCTAACAATAATGTGGGGCCAGGTCTATCTGAAAAGGACCGGAGTGAAGAGAGCAGGTAGAGTGGGGGGGACAGGTGTTGGTATAGATTAAAAAGACACTCCCCCAATTTACTGTTGCAAGATAAGACTGTAAGAACAATATTGTACGCTGGGATTTTAGATTACAGAGAAACAACTAAGGCTTACTTAAGTTTAGAGGCTTTACTAATGAGAAACATCAGGATGTACACTGTACATGCTCCCTTCCTCCAACAACACCCTGTTGCCACAGTGAATCACCAACCGGATCCCTAACAGACATAAAAGGTATCCTTTAGTCGGCTTACTGGGACTATGTACAGTCAGGCACAGGTTTAAACAAACCACAGGCCTTAAAAAAAAAAAAGATGAAACTGATCCAATAGAGACAACCTGGATCAAAGTTACCCACCCCATCTCACCACTAAGAACACCCCTTCCCCTTGTCTCCCCCCTGCAACTCCCACCCTCCTGTGAGTGGACTGTGTGGAGCTCAGCGGATGGTGTATCTGACATAGGGCACTTCCACGTCCTCATCTGTTAGGTCGTTACAGCACAGCTCAAACACCAGAGCTTTCACGTGTTTGCCCAGCTTCTTTTTGGACACCTTTGTCACAATCTCAGTCATCCTGTAGAAGACACAAGAGGAACAGCTATGAAACAAACCAACACACACCTGAATGTGTCACAAACAAGAGGTGTAGCTGTGTGTAGCTGAAAGCGTTACTCACGGTAGGTCCAGTCTCTCTTTGAGTTTGGCAGCAGGCATGAAAAATGAATAGAGCATGGACACTCCCTGAGAAAGCATGGTGATCTCCAACTTATGCTCATTCTGGGAAGTTTCAGGAAAAAGGGATTAATTGTATGCTGGAAACAGGAGATGGCAATGAATGAACTGAACTAACTTTAAAGTAATCCAGGAACTGTCGGAGTGTCATCTCTTCCCCACTGGACTGCAGCCCTGTGACTTCAAAGCGATCCCAAAGGGTCCAATCGATTTCATAGTACTGGGAAAAACACACATGAGGAAGGAATTATGTCACTGCATACAAGGCACCTCACATATATGACTGTACTTCTATTGCTATTCGTTTTCTCCTCAGCACACACTGACCAACAGTGTGAGAAGATGAGTTGCACTCATTTACACCCAGACATCCATCTGATGCATCAGTATTAGCATGGCTGGATCATCACTGGAGCGTCCAAACATTCAGTAGAACACAAACAATACACTAACTAGTCTTACATGCATGGCTCAAAGTAAAGTGATGGACTTCTGCTTACCTTGTGTTTTGGAGCAGCAATTGGCTCAGAGAAGGCAAAGAAGGGCAGGGCCAAGTTCATGAAGCCATTTTTGAAGGAATCCAATTTCTTGTGTCCCTGGATAATCTTGAAGAGCTCCAAGCACACCAGGCCAACCACAGCGGCTGTCGTAGTGGCGATGGCGGGAATGATCTTTCCAGCAATCAGTTTGCTCTACATTGCATGATGCCATGAGAAAAAAAAATACAAAAGATAAGGTGTGTTTGAACCTGAGAGATGTGGAAATCTGGAAGCTATTCGATTAAAAAAGCCTGATTGCATACAGAAAGTGCCACCCACCTTGTGTCTGTCTGCAGGTGGAATGTCATAGTTTTCTGCTCTCAGGTTTGAGGCCGCCACGATGAAATCCATGTGGAAGTTGGTATCATCATCCTGTTAACAGATGACTCAGTCATATAAACCAGTCTATCGCTGCAGGCAGAGATTATGTAAGGGTTGAAAAATACTAGTTACTCTGGTATGGAACCTATGTTCATTAAAACAATTACCTTTAAAGTTTTGGAAGTATAATAATTGGCTGGGCATGCGAGGACTGCATGTGGCGCAATTACCCAAACATACTCTATTGATTGGTTGGTTTGTGATTAGTATTTCTGGATATTGGAAGCTTTTCCCTAAATTTGAACAGTACTTGCGGAACCAAAAATGCATCACAAAGCCATCACCCTACAGTGGGCGGCAGTTCTACCGTGAGCAGAATCATGCAAGTATAAATTTAGCTGAGGCTTTAGTAAGACTAAAACATTAACATTTACAATGACCATTTAATATAACATTTTAAAAAACAGTGATTTAATAACTTACAGAAGATGCTTCATGACACTTAATTACTGAAATTTGTGTTTTTCATTTTGTGCCTCAACTTCTTAAGAATTATGGCCTAAAAGCCACAGCTGCTTGTCTGTCTTACAAACATTTTAATTATCTTATTTATTTTTCTGCTGTTGGAGAAAAAAACAACAACAAGCTGACCTACAAAAATCATATATTTAATACTCTTCACACTGGTTATGTAAGAAACAAGCACAGAATCTCTTATTGCAGATGTGCATTACAATACAGAAAAAATGAAGTGGGGGGGTGGAAGGTACCTTTTCAAAGTCAATGGGGTTTAGTTTGAACTGAGAAGATTCTGGGGAAGGCAGCTGGGTCTTCATTTCCTCCAGTTTGGTGTCATCTGCATGTCAAAATAGTCATTTAAAAATCACTCCTAAAATTTTCCAAAATCAAAAATACACAGCTCCATTCTGAAGTAAGCAAAAATAAATCCTTAGCATAATCAATTATTTAACTTAAATAAAGCAACAAAATTATGAACAAGTTCATGTTTCTCTACATGTATACATGTAGCTTACCAACAGAAGAATTGCTGTTTTGTAGCTCTTGGTCAGAAACGTGGATTTTGACCCCAGAGCGAGGGGTAAAACATGGCACCTTAACATCCTGCAAGATCTTAACCACAGCTGCACGATCATTGCTGCCCTGCATGCCGTACATTTGAGCAAACAGGTTGGCGGCTGCCATTATATAGTCCATGTGCAGATCCTATAAATGAAAAATCATTAATAGTGTGAGATTAAATAAACTGATTTAGGGAAGGGGAAGCAAAAGAAAGAAAAATAGCACACTTACATTGCTAGTACTGAATTCTAAGGGGTGGGGACACCTCTTTGGTCCAGACCAGAAGGGGGCACCTGAACTGGTGAGCTGAAAGACACATAATTGGTACAAACATATTAAAAGTCTCATCTATAAACAAGTATTAAGAGCCTAAAGAAGAAATTGTTAAAAATGAGTTTCAACTATGTCTATTAGAAAGGCAATAACTTCAGCACACAAATATTAAAGATTTCATTTTCTTTAGACTGAGCATTTTCACATGTGCACTTTTTCAATACAAAAATAGTGTATGACACAGGAATTTAGAAATACTTTTATAGGTTTGGTTTTTATTAAGTTTTTAAACTGGGCAAATTTTCAGATTTAAAAAAAGAACAAAACAAAATACCACTCTCTATACCAAATGGCTAATTCCATAATCGATACACACACTTTACAAGAGAAAAATAGAGCTTTTCAGATTGGCACAGATAAGTCATCCAAGACATCTCCATTATACTTAAATAGTAAACGATCTGCAAGAATAAGTCGCAGCTTCTTGTGCAAGGCAGTTACTAAAATGGGCATTTCATGTGGACTATTGGTAATTAAATACTAAAAATGGTGCGAATGCACAAAGAACTTAATTCTTGATACCATTAGGATTCTTTCTATGTAGCTAAATCCAACATCAGTAATTAAATCTTGGGTTAAAAGGCAAGCACAAAATCTGAACAAAATACATACCATGAACAGTGACAAGGTAGAAAGTCACATTGTTCCAGGTTTAAGCCTTTTTTTTACTGGTTCTCCATTAAACTTAAATAATAAAAGTTCTCACACAGCCTTCAACAGCTCAGAAACTCAAGTTTTAAAATCAAACCTAAAACATACGAGTTTTCCTTAAATCTCTCTTGACTTTAATTGTTTCAATGTATGACTGTTTCCTTGATTTTATCACTAGCTATTTTACTAACCTTCATTACTCTGATGCGCCTTTATATACATGTCTTCTCTTAAATTTTATTTTAGTTTTATTGATATAATGTTTTGTTCATTTTATGTTTTTTTTATTTTGGGAATCATTTGGGGTCGCTCGTATGTGCATATAAAAGAACTAATTAAATAGTTAAATTGTAATAAGTCATTTTACCACACATGCTTAATTTTCTTTAAATACCATTAATCACCATATTCTACCGAAAACCAGCAAATTTAGAAAATAGGTTAAAGATTAGTTGCAAAGAACTTTCCCTTTAACTCAAAATGGCCCTAGCTCTCATTGTGCAGCTAAAAGATATATATGCAATTAGGGCTGTGCGGTGTATGTGGCCTATGGCCACATAAGATTGGCCTACGGTAGAGTTTGGCTCTTTACAGTTATACTGCTGGGTATGTCATTGCACCTGTAAGCACAAACAAAGCTGAGGGAAAGAAAAATAAAAAAGTGCTACAGCTGTAATTTGGACTTTGAACAGAAAAATACTTTAAGATTTGCCCAGTAACAGTAGAAGCAAACCAAGGCGATACAAGTGATTGATTTGTTTTAGCATTTAAAGATGACGCATGTCCTCAAGTATGTAGAGAGCCAGAGGCTGGGCTGCGGCTTGAACAATAAAACCTGTTCTGTGTACTTAAAGCGTTAATTAGAATATCTATTTTATTTAATTTGTTGTTGTTCAAACTGTTTTGGAATATAAAAACACTTTTTTGTACTTCTGTTATATGAAATTTCATTTCATTAGAACTTTTTATGCACAGTTACCACAAAGGGATTCAATTTGTACTGTGATATTATTTTTAGGTCATGATGCCAACCAATAACTGTGGATACTGTTAAAAACAAATAATGCCCCACGTTGCATGTCGCCCCATTCATGGTCAGGATAGGGGATTGAACCGAAAACAGGCGTTGATGCAATCCGCTAGTTTTGCTTTAAAAAAAAAAAAAAAAAAAAAAAAAAAAAGTTGTTCCTTTTATTAACCAATTTGTATGAGTAGTTATAAACTTGTTTGTTTTGATCGCATTACAATGGTTTAAATTGATTATGTAAACTACGTAAAGTGTCTGGTGATGACTTTGTTTTGGATCGGCACAAAACAAACCTGAAATGAGCAGAGTCAAAGGTTTCTCACAGGTCAAATGTTGCTTGTTAGTTGCTTTGGATGGAAGCACCTGCTAAATGGCTACATTCATGTTACATCTATGTTAATAGTTGCTTAACAACATCACTTATTCTGGTAGCAGTAACATTCAGTACCTGCTTTGTGAATGCAGTTTTATTGAAAGTCCTCAATGGCTCAATTTCTAAGACCAGAGGCTACATTCATCATGGTTTCTGGCAGAACTACAGATTTACAAGGTTGGCATGGCAACAGCCAAAACACTAAGCAAAGGTTAGAAAATGTGAATCCTCAAACCAACAGATGACATCAGTTTGGCTAACTCCTTCTACTTGTACAATCTAGGAAGGCTTTGTTCAACTCTAAATACACAGGATAATTCCATAAAAACTAAAACGCTGAAGATTACTTTCTTTTACACAGCAATTTCTCAAAGTCAACCGACTGAAGTGACCTCAGCATTTACCTGGTCTGGGGGGAAGTTGTGCAATAGCTGACGGATGTTATTGTTGTATTGGCACTGCCAATGGTTGCGAGCCCAAGCTACGCAGTCAGCCCAGCTGTGAGGACAATCTGTGACAAGACACTTGTAAACCGCTTCCAGTACTTCCAAAGGCTGAGCTCCTGGAAGCTTCAGTGTACGCTCCATAAACTTCGGATCTCTGCAAGAAAAATATTAATAAACCTCATAAAACACTAACATAACAGCTGTGCCTTTGTTTTGTTGTCAGTGTGTTCTATCAAGCATCATCTGTTATTTTTTTTTTTAATGTACCCCTTATATCATACGTATAAAAGTCAGGTCCTCGAGGGCTGGTATCCAGCAGGTTTTGTTGTTTCCTGCACTAACATAATCAAATGGATCCAACAGGTTCTTGTTAAACTACTCATTAATTTCATTCAGCTGTATTGGAGCATGGAGAAAATAAAAACCTGGAGGGACACTGGACTCTGACACCCCGGCTTTATGATAGCGAAAGTGTCAAGTCCCTGTGCTGAAAAGTTCACATACACTAGAAATTTATTGGCTCCTACCATTCATGAAAAAATTGAGGGTTAATATATAGTACAGGGAAAAATGCCCATGATATGAACGGAGTAATGACATGACTGTTTTTAAGGACATGATAAGCAACTTACGTGAGGTACTGCATGCCGTTCTCTGGAGGCTGTTTGAATAGTCCCTCGAACTCATCACGGGCCCACTGAACAGAGGAAGAATATTATAGTAAGTTATTCAATAATAACAACAGAATATAGAGGAATAATAGACAGTAACAATTTCTCCGTCTTTCTAAAAAAAAAAACCTGTTTTAAAATAGGGATGGAAACTTGACCCAATGGACTCAATCAGTTAAAAATAAAAGATTTAATGGAAAAAACAAAAAACACATCGTGAAAGAGGGGATGAGGGAAAAACTGACATGTACCCTTTCCATTAAAAACCATTGTGAGGATGTATTTTAGCTTGTATGGGTAGCTTTTTGTTTGGAAGTCCAGTACTTTGAGGGAGGTGCGCAAACAAACTGATGTGGATCAAAGAAGCAAACTCTGGTCTACCTACAATCATAGCTCTTGGGTAGGGTTCAAGTGCATTAAATCCAGAGTGGATGACAACGCAAAGGAATTATGGATAACCAAAACCTTTGGGCAGTTAGCAGCCAGATAAACATCCCCAAAGGAATTGTTCAAATAATAAGCTGCCATATTTGATCATTCTAAACAAGGACATTTTTTTTTATAAAAGAACAACATCCTTACCATTGCAGAGTAGTACATATATATACACACATATATATACATATATATATATACACACATATATATACATATATATATATACACACATATATATACATATATATATATACATACAAAAATATACATATATATATACATACATATATATATACATACATACATATATACATACATACATACACATATACATACATACA
>JBAMHX010000015.1:11797301-11811995 GCA_037177515.1 Pseudomugil tenellus
TATATATATACATATATATATATATATACATATATATACATACATATATATACATATATACATATATATACATATATATATATATATATATATATCTTCAAAATTGCCTGGTCATTTTTTATATGAACAGTTTTATTAGGCCAATAAATACCAAATTAACTACGTACTCTGTTTTGAGGCACATTCAATTATCAATAAAATTAGCTAAATTATTCTCTTTACTTTCATCACTAAAAACATTTATTTGATTCTCGCTGTACAGTACCTTACAACATCCACATTTACTGACCTGCAGTGTGTGTTCAATTGCATTTGGAAAGTTCTTGAGTGTACAGATGGGGATGGACTTCTCAGGTGGGTCCTGACTGGAGCTGTAGGACTCCGTGAGGAAGGGAATAACAACCTGGACATTTCCTTTGGTGCCCAATGTACCGGACTCCAGCAAGGGTTTACGGTAGTATACACAACGCCGATCCATATACATACCTAAAAATTGGGAATAGAAAAATAGGCATCAGATTTATATTCACATGTTGACAAAGACTTGCTACATGAACTTAGCAAGTAGTTTGATTTTACTTCACTGACTTACGTGCATCAACATTGTCCAGTGCATTGGCAACTCCGTCAAGACTTTCGAAAAAGTCATCATCATAGACCCTCTCCGTTTCAGGGCCCACTCTGTTCTGATGACCTGTGATCTTGATGGAGGGGTTCATCTGCTTCACTGCAGCAGCTGCAGTGTCACTTTTCATTTTCTGTTACAACATGTGTATTAAAGAAATATATTTAAAATTGCGAGTAAAAACCGCAATGACCAAAACGACACTTTTTCAGGGTAACTGGTAGCTTTCTAGATTTGATCTGTTGAGCAAAGCCAGTGATACTGACCGTGACATCTGAGGGTCTGAAGAGGAACTGTCTGTTAAGATTAGATTTCTCTATGGTGTCCATGTCAGTCACAATGACCTCGCCTTCCCCACTAGCCAGTCCAATCATGGCAAAGTTTTTCAACAGTTCACATCCAATGGCACCAGCTCCGACCTAAAAGCATTATTGATCTTATAGTGAATAAAGCTACAAAGGGTTTTATTTTATGTTCGAGTATGCACACACACACTTTCTGAGGAACAGGATACCAGAAGGGATATTGGAAAATTTTCCATTTGCCAACTCACCAGGAAGTAGCGTTGCTTAGCAAGTAAATCCTGCAGCTTGGTGCCAAACACAGCAATCTGTCCATCATATCGACAGTTCCTCTAAAAGAAGAAAAAAATAAGAAGACAAGTTGAAGAGCACTATAATCTGAATATTTCCTTAGAACTGAGTATTTTATCTAGTTTTAACACTTACAGGGGTGCACTCTTCTTCTGTGAGCATGACTCCATCTTCAGACAGGCACTCCAGAGCATCAAAATACAGCCACTGCATTATTGGCATAAATTTTCCTGTGCATGCCTAAAAGAATATTGACTTATTTGTTATCAGGAATTTGAAAACCTGTAATGGTTAGGAATGTGCCTGCGCAAGCATGTGCTAAACACAAATCCATACCCATAATTTGCAAAAAAGCTTTCAAAAGATCAAAAAAATATTTAAGGTCAGGCGATAGCATGACTTTCAACTGACCTTCATCACTTCTTGTGCAGCCACACCACCAATGAAAGCGTTGACTGGGGAAAGATCACCAGAAGCAACGTATGACACTTTTTTGATAAGGGCTTCATCCAGCTGTTCCACTTTTGCAGACCCTGACTGGGCAGAGTTCACCTCCTTGGCCAAAGTCAGTAGATCATCACCATCAGCCTAAAAGACAATAAGCTCAGCATTTTAAATACATCTGAACATATTTACTGTAAATAGATTTGTTTTGTGTATGTTATGTTTTTTCTTTGGTTAATCAAAGAGGCTCCAAGTGATACATTGGATACAACCAAAATCATACAAGTAACCTAAAACAGATGCTATCATCTGACATTATTCTCACTCCATGAAAGATATACCTGGCTCCAAGGGGCAGGAAGTCGGTTATGTTTCTTCTGGAAGGCATGGATAGCCTGGAAGCCCACATGCAGCTGCCCTGGACGGTCAAACTTAGCAAAATCTGTCATGATGAATTCAGGCTCAGCCATGGAAGAGGTGAAGGATTTCTGTACAAGACAAATATACAAGGTTGTGAAATTATGCACAAGATAATTAACCACTTGTTACTACATCTGTAGGTAATTGAGTGTCTTCTGGGTTAGTACGACACATTTAGTTGATCTGTGGCAACAATATATGAACATTTATTTAAAGAGTCAGGTAATTGCATTGCTACGTCACACTGACAATTGATTATGGAATATAAGTCACTTACAAAACTGATCTTCTTGGGCATTTTAACCTGAGAGACGATTCCTCCTCTCACATAGTCTGAAAAGCCGGTTGTCTCACAGATGCTGAAGGTGTACGGACCTGGAGAAAGGAGACAACATGTAAACTGAATTCAAAAGAGGCCTAACCACAAAGACCTTCAATGAGAAACTGGCCTTACCCAGAACTTTAATTTCCACTGGCGGACAGTTATTAAGCTCCACCATCCCCTGAAGCTCTGTGAAGGTGACATAGTCTCCGCTCTCAAAGCCATGACGAGCCTCATCAAGACATGTCACAACCCCTGGATTGTCCTTAACAAATGAACAAATTGTCTATCAAGGTCTGTAGTTCCTTAAAAGCTGAAACAGCTCCTAACAGTAATTTGTTTTGAAGAAGAAAAAACCAACCTTGGTAATCATTGAAATCATGGCACTAAGTGGCTGCTCTCCATTGGTGTCATATACCACCATTTCCTCCCCGAAGTCACAGAAAAGCTGACTACAAAAAGAAACATGATGTAAGCAAATATTTCAGGCACTGGGAGACAAGTACAGTTAAAGTGAACTTTAAGCAATGGTCTATATCTTACCCAAACAAACCACGTGTATCTGCAACAATCAGCTTGATTCCTTTGCTGTGGCAGAACTCCCCTACATGCTTTTGCTCATCTAGAGTTGAGTTGGTCAGTACGACCACCTAGAATTCAAATGTGACAGGCTTAAACCAAACAATTGCCAAATAAAATGACAAACAATTTGCACTTATATCAAGACATACCTGGAATTTGGTCAGGTAGTCGTCAGTGAGTGCTCCAGTATAGGCGTTCACTGGGACATAGCTGTTTAGTTCAGCCAAGCGGGGCTGAGACACCTCTGCCCTGTTCTTTCCCAGGTCCTCCTCTCGAAGGTAAAACTACAACACAAAAATAAACACTGTAAAGTGACAACAGTAACAGACTCAAACATGCAGTGACTGTTAAATTCTGTAGTTTTTTTTTTTTTTTTTGTAAATTGATCAAATCAGTCCTATGGATAAAAGTATGATACGTTCAGCTTTCCCAATGGAAAAATTTTCACCAGTAACTCCTTTTATTATTCTGTGTCTATCTCCTCTCTGCTTGAAGATTGACATTTTACTTTGTGTATTACTTAGCGTGCATTACTATTGGGTTATTAAAGCAATTTAAGGATCAATGATAAGTTGTGAATAATTAAAAATATGCAATTATAAGGTAAAATTTAAGTACTTTCTAAAGAGCAACTCAGTCTTCAGCTTAAAGTCACATGAAGCCTTGTTCACAACAACATTCAATGATTGACTGCATCAGAGCTTTTAAAGTGAAAAGATCTCCACAATGGATTTGTGCTCTGTCCTTCTCTCCCTGAGCTGCAAGTTCCCATCCCGCAACCAAACCAAACATTGCCTATGGTTTTTCCATCGCATTTCCCACAGCAATCACGGACTGCAGGTTAAAACGTAAACCTAAGCTTACATCAGCTAAAGGAAAAAAACACAAAAAAATAGAAATTTGTGCGAGTAATGTTGCGGGTGTCCGCACCATTATTACTTGGAAGAATCTCCCATCCATGACCTAATTACAGTCACTTCCAAGTAATATTCTTTGTTCTCTAAAGCAGGAAATGGAAAGCATTACGTTAGCACAAATATCTCCTTATATCTGTGGAAACTAGGCTACACTAGGTAATGGGTGCCCAGATCCAATCCTCGATCTACCATTCTGTGTTGGACGTGGTTTACATGTAAAAGTTGCAGAATGGTAGATCTTGAGGACCAAACTTGGGCGCTCCTTGACTAGACTTTATGGTGTTGCACAGATAACAGACTGTTGTAGGGTCTGCATCTGGAGTTTATTACAAGCACTTTGGCCACTGCTTGACACTGCTTTTGCAGTTTTTGCCAGTTAAATCCCTCTGTAATCGTTTTTCTGATTCTTGCATAGTTGATTAAATTATTTGCACTGGAATTCATTGTTAGGACCAGGAACTGGGACATTTTACAAAAGATTGTCCATTACACGCTGGTCTTTTTATGTCCAAACGACACCCATGCAACAGAAGCTGTCCCTCTTTTAGGTACAAGCTCCTCTGTTTGGGTGGTCATCTTGTAGACCTGCTTTGAAATGTGTCTGTTAAAGTCTTCCTACGTGTTTATTAAATTATGTACTACAGCGTGCAAGAAAATGCTGTAAGGTGCTTCTTGACAGGAATTATGCAGTTAAGCACCTAACTGCAATGAAAACTATAAAGCCTCAAATGAAATTACACATTCTGTTGTCCAAATGATATATAGTCATATTGCTTCAAATGTCCGACCATCACACAATACCAAACTTCTTTGAGACGGTGAAAGGAAAAATAAGAAAAAAAAATAGAAGTTATTGTTTGATTATTCCTAGCAGCTGACGTTTGATCATCACTAGTGCAAATACCAATAAATAATCATTTTATAGCTTCACAGTGGGTGTGAAAAAAAATTACATACGTGCTTAGCTGTGGATATTCTTTTCTTATGTTTTTAAACTTGCAATTTATTGTTTGAAAGGATGGTACACAATATCACGATGACAACCTTTGTGAGCTTGGTAGAGGTTTGCAAGTGCTTTTCTAGTTTATACTGACAATGACTGGGTTCTACGATGGTTAAGAATCCAATTCACAAGCAAACAACTTGGTACATGTTGTTAGTAGGAACACCAACTTGATAAACTTTCTGAAGTTAAACATTTTGTGACTTAGTAAAATCTATCAGTATTGCAATAAAACAAAAGGTGACCCAACTAGCTTAAGTCCAAATAAGTTTGGATAAACTTGATAAACTATGTAGCTTCAGTTTATTATGTTATACAAATAACACCATATAATTGTCAAATCTTATGCATGTGACTGAATCAATATTAGAAATTAGATCATATGATAAAACATTCGAGTTAGGGGAGGTCTTAATGGGGGTCATTTTAAAACCGCTTGAGATCTGGCCAAGCAGCTTGATGATTGGCTTTCCCATTTAGCCAATTGTAGACAAAGATTAGGTTTAATTCATCAAGTAAAAGGAATCCTTCTATTTAAAAAGGATTATTGAGGCCATTTAATAAATTACTGAATAACAAAAGTACCTGGGACTGTGCCAATAGCTGAAATGCAAAGTCCCCAACCTTAGTGGCATTTGTGTTGGGCTTCTTGAATTATTCCCCATAGTCTATTCGCAACTTTTGGCCTTAAACATATACATCAGAATTCAAGATTCAGCTGAATGACCAAAGAAATCTCCCATACTACAATGTCACATTACAGCCTTTGTCTGTACTATGATTATAACCCAGGAATAGACCATCCACTGATAAATCTGGGTCAGCCTTTAAATAGCATAAATGGGGGTAGCTGCAGGACTATTTGGACAACAACAAAACAGCACGTGTTTGACCCAAATGATAATGTCAATATAAAAGTTAGGACCTTATTAACCTTATATATTATACCAATATTAATGTGTTCTAAAGAAACAAACAAAAAAAACTTTTTGGCACTTTACACCTTCACATTTAAAAACTCTAAAACACCTTCTGAAGCAGTAGTTTGACGTTACTGATGCATCTGAAAAAGGACTGTGTGAAAAGGAAGATGTAAAATGTGTTACATTTTTATTTTATTGCTGTTCTCCCATGATACTTGGACTTTATTAACAAATGCACTGTCCTGATGATTATTTACTGTTGGAGTCAAACAGGTCTTCAGAAGATGATCCCATTTTTTAAAGACAATACATGTATAAATCAGGCTTTAAAAAGTTTTTTTCCACACACCTGAGAAGAGAGGTCTCTCCATTCTGCAACTCCTTTGTCATGCACAGTGACACTTCTAACTCCACCCAGGATGACGTTCTTGGCAATCTCGACTCCAAGACCTCTCATGCCGGAAATGAGAACATTAGAGTTCTGCATGCGCTTCATTGCTTCATGGCCCAACACATAACTACCATGAGAAAGAAAGAACCTTTAGAGCTACAACACACTGTCGGACAACAAAACTAAAAGCACACAACTATATAATTAGTCCAGCAAGACTTACAGTTGTCTGGAGTAAAGGCCTTCATCAATCTCAGCATCATTGCCATTCTTAGCCATGCCCTATGAAGAATGAGACAGTAGGAGGAGCAATCAGTTTCTGTTGTAAGTTTTATCCACTATGTTCAGTGTGTGTCTGTTTGCTTGCACTAACGTTGGCAGGTGTGTGGGACAGATCAGTTCTGACAGAGTTAGAGGAGGAGCAGTGGGATCCCGTCTTCGTCTCTGATCCTGACAAGCGACGCTTCTTGGACAGCGGCGAGCTGGACATCTGTGGATAAAAAATAAACAAAAATCTTTAGAGAAAAAGGAATATGTCATTTAAGACTGTTGCATTTGATAGCGCTTAAGAACTACAAATCAGAACGTATCAGAAACTAAATATAAAGTAATCCAAAAGCAGTCCGTCTGGATTTCAAGGTTAACTTTAGAGGACTACCCGGATATATTTTAAACAAATGTCAGCAATAAATGTTACTTATAAACATTACTATGATCCCAGTTGAGAAGAGGGGATATTTAGCCAGAGAGCAGCTGGGCTGGCTGCAGGCCAAACACCAATCTGCTTGAAAACCGAATTGAGCCTGAGAAGAGACATGAATGGCAGTATTATGAGTTCTTTTCATGCTTGTGACAGCGTGGTTTGTTTATGTGCTTCTATTGTTTATTATTCCGCATTTAAAGACCGTGAGCATCGTTTAAACCAAAACAGCTGAATCATTAGAAGTTCATTGCGGTAAAGAGCAATGCACACGCTGGCAGGTGTGAACACAACACTCGCACTGTGCTCATTTATTCAAGATTGTGTTAAAAAGTATGGGTAAGAGTGCAATTTAAAAAACAAAACAAAACACTACCAAGCGCTATCGTGATTAACGTCAAAATCCTGACTGTAGGTGAAAAAGGCTGCAGTGAACACACTGACCTCAGCGCAGAGTATCAGCCATAATTTCCGCGTCAAATGCAGCAAACTTACCTTCGGCCCCAACACAATCTCGGGTGTTCATAACGCAAAACTACGCCTACGAAGTTATAAAATGAGTCGGGTGAAAATCCGAACAAATGTACCCAAGCTATACTAAAACTTGCATTTCTCAGAGGGTTGAGTTGGCTGGAAATAAAAATGAGGGCATGCTGCATGATACAGCAGAGCCGCCCGGCTGTCACAGCACAACCTCATACAAAACCTGCTAACAATTAATTTAGCGCTGAAGACGTGCTAGAAATGAACCTCCACTGTGATTTAACGACACCAAAAGGAACCCGATTAGACTGGTTTCTGAGCCACTAATCAGTTAAGTGGTTTGGCAGTTGGGCAGAGTCGAAACATTAATAACTTAGAGGCAAGAAAATACCAGGTTGCCAGCCCATCCATTAGCCGCTCAGCCCAGGCCTACACTTCCTACAGTGCGGAACACAACTTTACAAGCTAGCAGCCGCGGCTACGGTACAACCTAGTCGCTAAAGAGCTTCGGGTTTTAGTTGACATTCAACTATTATGCTATTGTGGCTTCATCTTTGACTTATTAACACAAACAAACAATTTAATTTCATCGTTTAACGTCGGAATCTAAGCGACTGAAAGGCGAGCCAATACACTCGTGCTTCATTGATTTCGCTGTTCTTACCAATAATCCTTCTCGGTCCCTTTCCTATGCGAACCCGCTCCTCTCTAGCAGTGTATAGATGTCAGCAGTACTGTGGTAGCAAATACGACGAACTGTATGAAGAAATGAAACACGACCCGTAGAATTGGGATGGTCTGCACTATAATGTCGAGTCACTATGTCGTTGGGCTCTGTCTCTCCTATGTAATTGCGTTGCTGGCTTTGCGACTGCAGACGGGAACAAAACCAAAATGGCAGATGGGGAGAAAGGGGCGGGGGGGTTGTGACGCAGAGGTTGAAATATTCAACAGGAAAGGGTGGCTGTGTGCGCGCTGTTCAGCCATACTGTCATCTGATTGGCTGCCTGTGTGCATTCAACCCGCCCCTGATACCAGAAGATGCATGCCATGTCTAATAGTGTACAATGAACTGCTGGACCTCCAGCAATCTCTGTAAAAAACACCGTAAAATATGCTCCAGACATATCTAATTCAACTACGTGAAAATACATCCGTTTTTAAATATATATATTTAAAATAATAAGGTAAATTGAGATGTATAAAAACTGAAAAATACAATAATAACAGCACCTTTGTCTTAGCTAACCATAAGTCTTCTTATGAAAGTGAAGTGCATTTACGGATTATACTGAATGTGCCACTGTGCATTAATAGGAAAAACACCTTCTTACAAAATATCTGCTCTCACTCAGCTATTTTTGATGAGCAGAGGTTAGAATATACTTAATCTCTTATCAGAATTCAATAATTATAGCCAAGACTAATAGTACTGCAGCAATGAATGAGGCAGTCACACTCCAAGGTACACTTGCAAGCTAAAGTGATGCTGAGCGTCTGGGCCTTCAGTCACATTGAGGTTAGGGGTGAGCATTTCTTCCAGAAGGGAATTGGGGGAGGGGGTGCCTAGCAAATGACAAAGGCCCAGGAAAAGACTGGGCCGCATATTGTCGGGTACACATGTCGGGGGGTATCCCCAGTTATCATGCTCTTAATATAAAATGATCCATTCTGTTTGAGTTGAAAAAGGAAGATATCAATAACATGACCAAGGCAGCCAGCTCAATCTGGGAAGCTCAACAAATAAATTAGGTAATTGTGGTAACACATCTAACATCGCTACCATTACGTTAACAAAATACACGTAGCTTACAGAAATTCTGCCAGTGGGATACACGGTCAGTGAAATAAGTTTCTCACATAGCTTACATATGATTTTTTCTGCAACTATAGCTTTCTGGCAATTTCTTACCACTTTATACAATTAAAACTAGTCTGTTTTGCACATTCAACTATCATATCATAATACAACACTAACCTGACAGTGTCTAATTAGCCACGGTTAGCCAAGCAGATAGATGAAAAGGCTTAGTTAGCCAAGTGCAACTAACATTAACCACTACCTATAACGCGGATCTAAAGACTGCGTAGTTGTTAGCTTGTGTGCGGCTAGCTCGCAGGCTATCTAGCCACCCAACGACTTTTTCCTTCTTGTGCCGCTATGTTAGCTACCAAGCTAGCATTAGCCAACTAGCTGGGGCTAACGTTACCAAGACGGGAGCTTACACAAGTGTGCAGAACTTACCACATCCGATATTACTCGGCCTGATCTGTAGTATTAAAAATCGGCTTCGTTTTACAACAACAAAAAACAAAAACAAACAAACAATGTGAAAACGGAACACCACCGAATACGGTAAACTGAAAAGTGTGTCAAGCTGGCGGGCTCTGTGTGAGTTTTTCCACTGGACGGTTGCCTGCCCGGCTGCTCCCGAACCGTTTCCCCTCACTCTATCTCAGTTGAAAGCAAAGCAAAGCAGCAACATGTGCACGTTACAGACATAACCATTACACTGGGCCAGAGGGTTCACTGAAAAGTAATCATGGTAGACTTACCCTTGTTACAAAATTTAAGTTATTCACACATATACTAAAACCACAAAACATACCGTATATACTCCTACGCTGCTATAAAGTATCGGCATAATTTAACAGTTTACTTTAAATTACATTTTTATCACCCCGTAAATTCACTTGGTTGGACTTACCCAAAGCACACGCAATGCTTTATGGGGCTTGTAGTAAACATGTGATAGAGAAATTTTCAGTTCGAGTAACGGTCAGTTTATCATAACGGTTCTGGCGTTCAAGCGTGTAAACGCACCCGTGAGTACACGCGCGCCTACATGCACGCGTTAACTTTTATTAACAAAGATGTTTTACTTGATTTTTTAAAAATATATAAATGTCAATTCACATTTAGTTTAATAATCGTGTATTCTTTTGTCAATGAAAAACTCAACGCCTACTTTCATTTAATTACTTTATTCAAAGACTTGCAAACAGAGCACAGTTTACATAGGAGCAGAATAATGTTGCTTGAATTCGGGAGTATAGCACAGAATTGGGTATAAGACATACCCAAAGAACAGAACTAAATTCAAAGAGACAATTTTTTGTGGTAAATATGTGCAAAAAGATTAGGATATTAAATTAACATTATCAAAGTAATCTATATTTCTTAACAAAACTGGAGTGAAATTAAAAATGTTTTTTAAAAACGTATGCACGTTAGAGACTTTATAAACAAAATTTGCATTTGGGTGTTATTGCAAAGCCTTTATACAATAACCTATGCTTCAAAATGATGCTCTTTAGCCCTGCAACAAGTGTGTAGCAACTCACAAGACTGACAGTTTAAGTTTAAGGACACCATGAAGTGAAACAAATCCCAATTTGCTGGAACTGACTTTTGTGATGATCAGCTTCACATATTCCTGTACAACTGTGTAACTCCAAGTCTCACAACAGAATGAAAAGCTACATAGATAAAAATAATTAGAAATGTAGAAATGGGAAGGGTTACTTTGAAAACATAAAACTATGAATGTGGACATGGGAAAGTTTATTTCCAGGGATATATATATATATATATATATATATAGTTTATGATAACATGTACATTTATTTACAGTTCATAATGCAAGATACAAAACAATGCAAACTAACCCTTCCTTAGTTTGTACTCTTACTATTTGTATCGCGCTGTTATCTTAAAAGTAGACTGATCATTTGTAAACTGTGCTTGAGTGTTTGGATATTCCAGGATGTAGTTGTGGTGGGCATGCAGGCACACATCTAGATCTGAGCAATGAACCAGCTTTAGAGATCCTGATCATTGCAGCTATATTTCACTTAGCTCCCCCATAACCCCCCCTCATTAGAGCATCTGTATGCCATAGGAGTCGTTTTATTTATTTGGTATTAAAGCACAACCAAACCAACACTGTATGTTTTTTTCTTGTGGGAAACGAGAATGTAGTACATCTGGATGAGACAGAATCATTAAACCTTCAAGTGTAAACTATGAATCCAGTGTTTAAGGTGCTTTTGCATTATAGCCCCCTGCCCATTCCAGCTCTTGGTGACTGGCTGGAGTGAGCAGAACCCCTCTGTCCATCCTTGTCTCCCTGCTCTCCAACAGCCTGGGGGGAGGCTTGTGTCGGTGGAGAGGGTGGGGGATAGGAAGGAGGAGGGATGGCAAGGTGAGGGAGAGATGGCAGTGCAGGTCTTGGGGAAGTAGGAAGTGGTGGAGCAGTGGTGGAGGTTGAAGTTGAGGAGCACTGAGTGGAGCGTGCGCGAGAGGTAGCAGGAGAGCCATGTGTGCTTCTGACACGTGGTTCAACAGGACAGTCACTAATTTGCTCAAGCAGAGAGGGCATGTCTCCCTCGATCTTCTCAAGCACTGCAGCCATTTGCTTTTCTATCTGCTCGATCACACTGTCCATTTGCCAGTCACTTGTAGCACTGCTGCCCCCCCCTGCATGATGTAGACCAGTCCCATACATCCCTACTCCTCCGCTTGTATATAAGGAACTGTATGGGCTCCCATAACTCCCTGCCATTCCCATGCTCACAGCCATAGCTTCTGGGTTGTATGGTGCGGCATGACGGCCCAAACTAGCAGAGCTGCCTGGCGTATAACAACTCTGCACTGGCACTGCGCCTATGCTAAACTCAGCACTGTATCTGTCTGTTCTCCTGGCATTCCTTTCCCTTCTAGCTAAAGGACTGGTATCACCCCTTAATATGACTCCTAGTCCTACATCCACCCCAGCCCCTGACCCCATTACTGGGGTAACTGGTGCTACTACTGACCTTTCTGCTACTGCTTCAGGCACTTGTGTCTGACACCAGCTTCTATCATTTTCATCCTTCTGTAGGCTTTGGGTAGCTGGTTTCTTTTCGGGTGAGGCTGAAGCAACAACAGAAGCTGAAGGCGGAGGGCCTTGAAGTGTTGCAGCTATTTTACGTTTGCTGCTAGGCTCAGGGGAAGTAGATGTTTGTTTTCTCTCAAAATTAGTGCCTGACGAAGTTTCCAACAGCTTTGAGGACTCGCGGGTAATATTAGGGGTCTGTTTGGCTTCTGGAATAACTTTATTTTGTCCTAAATTTGCAGCAATTTTCCTGGTTCCATCCCCTGCACCCTTCTTTACACCAGCTTTACTAATTTCTTCCTGTGCAACTTTTGGAACGGAATTTATGTGGCCTAGAGGGTCCTTAATATCTGATGGGGAAATTCCTACAGATGGACCTACGGCCATCTCTACCTCCTCCTGATTTTCTCCTAATTTAATAGCAACTTTATCCTGGTTCATATCTGCTGGTGTACTTTCAACAGTGACATCTAAAGACACACTACTTGATGTTACCCCTCCATCACTCATCCCTTTCTCTCCCTCATCACTGGTTCCCTGGGAAACACCCCCTTCACCATCTCCTACTTCCTCACTGCCCTGAACCTCTGCTGAACTGTCAACCGGTGCCTCCGCGTTCTTGAGTCGTTGCATGAAGGTGGTGACGCGGATTGCTTTCTGCAAAAGAAAGAAGGAACAGAAATTGGGATAAGAATAGCATCGTACAACAGAAAAAAAGATTTGCAACATAGTGAGTTTCACAAACAGCAATAGTGACAATGCCCGCCCTAAAATAAAAACAGAAACTTTGTGGAAGGGTAGGGGGTAGGTAAACATGTTTTAGAGACAATTGTTTGACAAATTTCCTATTGAGACGCCATGATTTAGCACTGTCATATAAAGCACTGAAATGAGATTTATTTAAGGTGAAGAATTATCAGTGCCAACGTTTTACTTCCAGCAGCTTATGTCATATTTTACCTTGGTTTAAGTCAAACTTAAGGTCTCACTCTCCCCAAGAAACTCACTAACTGCTTATTGATCAGAAAGTTCAAACAGATAAATGTAAAATCACACACTCATCTGATTCCTTTTAATCAACAAACACTGAAAGCGATTGGGTTAATGAGTGAGCTTAGTAGTTTGCAAACCAGAGAGGGGAATTCCTTCGAATTCACTGTAGTTGGAAAGCTGCAAAATACAAAATGACTGAACAAAACATCTTGAGTTGAATGTTACAGCAGCATGGGACAATGAACCAGGATTCGTGTAAGAGGAGTGCCAGAGGGCCTTACAGTTCAAATCACTGCAATTCAGCAGTCAACAGTGGCCTATTTCCCTTGTTTCCTTTCCATTCCTATGTCTCCTTATCTACACTAATGCAAATACTCCAAAAGCAATGAATCAAAATCCATTTCCTTTGCTGTGCATCTTTTTTTCTTCCTTTTTTCCAGTCAAGTTACTCAGATAAGTGCAGATGAGGAGTAGAAAAGGTGCAGGGTAGGCCACTTTGAACATCTGGGTTTTATCTATTAAAGAAAAGTGGGTCAGAGTGGATGGATCTCTTCTGAGACAGGCAGAGCGACAATGGGCAGGAAAAGAGCTTGGGAGGAGCTTCAACAGCCTAAGCATGATCAATACATCTCATGGCTGACTTATGTTGACGTATTTCTGGATTGGCTAATTGTTCTAAGCATTTACTAGTAAGAATGCCCTTCTTAAATCAAAATGATGTTCCTTTTGAAAGATGTTTCATTATTGAATCATGCCAGAGTAAATGTGAATTTCCCCCCATGCTCTCTCCTTCCACGTTCACTCATAATGAAAAACAATACCTTTAATTCCTGGGAACCACATGTAGAAAGAGAGAAGAGGTTTGTAACTGTTATATATCCTATTATGCTGGCATTGCCATCTTCCTCCTTCTTAGTCTTCAGCATTCATAGCTCTGGATCTCCTTATGAATTTCACCACTTACTAATGTAGAACAAACTTCTGCAGAGTTGTGTAACAAGCTAAAAGGAAATTACTCCTTAACATTTATTCTTAACCTTTCTTGCCTTAGTCTACTTTTGATCTGGCTATCTTGTTAGCAACTTCACTTAAACTGGAAGACAAGAGGTGGAGGGAGTTCATACCCGCCATTTGGCCTTTGCAAAGTTCTTCTCAAACTGGGCACAAACACCGTCCTTTAAGTTCTTCTCTGATGCACCGTTCCCCGCAATCCTGGCATAGATCACAAACAGCATAACAATAAGCTGAAGCTCCAGAGTTGTGTGCAAAAGTCTGAGAATATACACATATAATTACCATTCATGCCAAAGTGCGTCTTGTGCTGTGATTCTCAGCATCTGGTCCACTTCCATAAGACGACAGACTAGCTCCTTAGCTGAAAGACATAGAACAACAGATGATAATTTGTTATGGCAATTTAT
>JBAMHX010000015.1:11812075-11829029 GCA_037177515.1 Pseudomugil tenellus
ATATATATAAACAGTTTTTGTAAATAACTCGACGTGTCAGACCTAATGTGGTAATCTCAGGTGTTTCATGCACAAGCTGATGTGGGGCTTTAGTGCCATCGTGTGGTGGAGAAAATACCTGCAGGTGATATGTCATCCCAGTATGGAGAATCAAACTCAAAGTCCCCAGCCACAATTCGACAGAAGATGATTCGGTTATGTAAGTCAGTGTTCTCCTCCTCTGTTTCATCATAAAATGGAGGATTACCAGATAAGCTGAAAAAGAAAATAAGAAAATAAAACCAAAGACTGGTAATTATTTTGAAAACATGCTGGTCACTTTTGAAAAAGTAGAATGGGGATTAAATTTATATTAAAAAAATAACATTAAAATCTGTTTATTGTTTTTCAAGATCAATAATTAGAGTTTGAAATTAGTGATGGGGACTCACAGTATGTACATAATCACACCCACAGCCCAGCAGTCCACAGGACGACCATATCTGTGACGAGCCACCACTTCAGGAGCTGACGGTGAAGAAGACAGAATGAGTAAATGTAAAGCAGAGTGAGTTTTGCTTATAAACCATCACACAAACAAACACTTAATTCTAAGCTGTTCAAGCAGCCTGGCTCCTATTTTAACTCTTATTCTCATTTCCTTTTCCATCAGTGCCTGTATTCCCTTTTCTTATTTATTGGTTTAATTACCCAGCCCAGCAATATGAAAAACTGCTGTGGCCTTTAACTGCAGAGAAATAGACCAAAGCACAGATCTGCACCACAACTTGCCCTTGGATAAACCTCCAAAAGACAGAAAGAATTGAGTCAATACACAGAAGCTAAAATGAGATGAGAAGAAAGTAAGAGAGAGGAAACCACTGTTTTTATGTTTTTCTGTTTTAATTGTCACTGTAAGTGTTAATGTCAGATGTTAAATTAAATTCTGCTTTATTTGTATAGTGCCAATATACAACAAAGTCATCTCAAGGCATTTTTAAAGTTTCAAGTTTAGTCCAATTATAGTTCAGTTATGTGCCAAATAAAACAAATCCATTTTATCATTCACATTAATTCAGTTTATAACAACTGGGTTTATAAAAAAATAAATACGGACCTAAGAAAAATAAGGGACAACATTGAATCATTTTCCAAATTTAATATTTTTTATGAGCATGCATGGAAATATGTTGTCAAAGCACAAGAAGTTCATTCAAAAAAATTCAATTACATGCCCAAGACTATACTCAAAACAAAATGTAGTGGAAGGATACATACAGTATCCAGGTGAGAGAGAATAAAACAAAAAAAAAAAGATACAAATGAATAGTCCACAACCTACCCAGATATTCTGGGGTCCCACAGGGTTCGGTGATGGGTCCGTTCTCAAATCTGGACAGGTAGAAATCTCGCAGAACTACTTTGTTATGGTTGTTTTCTGTGTAGTACATCAGGTTTTCCAGCTAAAAAAATGAGAGGAATATGGTATAAGCAACAAAAACTGGTAAAAACGGAAGTTCTGCTTTGAAGAAAATATTTATTTATTTGAAAAGATATCACATCCTTTTAAATGATATGGAAAAATATCTTACATAATTGTTTTGATTTGACCAGAACATCACAAGTAATAAAAGATTTCCATGTTGCAGTGTCAATTTCTTCACATTTATTACTGCTTTAAAGGAATTTAATTCCTTTAGTTTTTAATTAAGAAATTGAGAAATGGATATTTATGCAAAACACCTGGCAGACATGTTTACTTTAATTCATTTTCATTTTATTTTCAGTGTTGAACATCTGAACGTTTGAGGCAATGGATGTCCACCGTTTCCTTAGTGTAGAATTTGTGTGTGGAAGTTTGATTGAAAAAGTTAGTTTTATATTCCTCTCGATTCCTCCTTTTTTCATTTTGATAGAGGAGTGCACTTCTGATTTTAGTTGTTAAGAATGTTTAAATTAGTATAAGCTATGCACAAGCTGTCAGCAGGACTGTCAGGTCTTTGCAGACCAAGAAAGTTAATATATCACTGGATCCATACTTACAGAAGGATTAAACATTATATGAATGATGTGTCACAAAAAAAGTTAGTAAAAAAGACCCTGTGACACGTCTTGGCTTCTCTTTACTTCTGTGACCAGACTAAAAAATATGTCAGTTTAATTCAGTTTGATAGGTTGACTTTTCATACTGTGAGTCAAACCAGTGAAGACTGGAGTAAAATTCCAGCTTTTACCTCTGGGGGGAGTCTAAAGGAAGAGATGGTGTAGCTTCAGCTTAATGGTTTGGTATGGAAGGCTACCGACATAAATCTGTCTGAGGCAGCGAGTGTCACATGAGATCGTTCTAAGCCATTAAGTAAATGTTTACTCCCGTGGTAGAAATGTCATCATCTAATATTTAGTCAATAACTGAGATGGAAGAGCAATGGTTTAATGTGACTCCATGGAGATTTTGTTGACTAAATGCCAAATATTGCTTTCTGAGAGGAGCAAAAAAGTTTTACTCATGTTATGAAGTTGTTTGCTACAATTCCTCTTTTTTTCTACTGGTAAAGCAGCCAGTCTGCTTACATATATATGGATGTAAGACATTTTGATATCCCCTCCACCTGAGGATTCCTTCATAAAATATTATTATCTCAATCCCATAAACCAATGCTATACTAGGACTGTAGACCTGAACTAACTATGCTATAAGGAGATGAGAGGTAGAAATTCTGTGTGACTGTACCTTCAGGTTCCTGTGAACAATGTTGAGGGAGTGTAAGTATGCCACAGCTTCAAGGACTTGTCTGATAACATTGGAGGCATCTCTCTCTGTGTAATTCCCTTGGTCCAGAATCCAGTCAAACACATCACCTCCTGTAGCTCTGCATGCAATCACAGAATCTTAACTATTAATGTGCATACTACTCTGGTGATTATAAATGATTATTTCCAAAACTGCAAATCATACATTTTTTCTTTGCCCATTTGTAAAATGCTTTACTTTTACTGGTCTTTAGCTAGTACTGCTGAACAATTAGCAAGAAGAACAGTTGCCTTTCCTTTTAAAAGACTTGGTTAACTCCGGAGATAAATGGGTGATTATCCCATATTGCTCTCAGCAGGACGACTATTTTCTAGGCCAAAGTGTGAGATACACATGAGCAGCTTGATCCACACACTGTCGGCTGCATCTACTTTGAGTGCAGCTAGCTTTACTCTATTTCAATAGGAGAAATACTTTGCCCACTTTGCTTTGATCAATAATACTACTTTCAGAGAAAGTTCAAAATGTTGAACTGTGCACGTCACAAATTATGTGCATTGTTTGAGTTCTAGTGAATCGATCCCAAGCTCTCCATAGAGACTCTCTTGTTGCAAAGCGGTGCTTCAGGGCCACTGTGTAATGTTGAGTGTTACCGAGAGCAAATATCTCATCAAATCTAACGACTTCCTCTGTTGCTGAGGGGAGAACTAGAGCACAAAGTAATAAGAGCAAAGACTCAGCTTCCACTTCTAAAATGATCAGTTTGTGTTTGCATGTAAGATACAAAAATGCATGAAATGGACACATAAATCTGAACTCACAGTTCCTGGATGATGAAGTATTCCTTCCTGGTCTCAAATGCATCTATTAACTGAAGAATATTTGGGTGATTGACCCTGGAATAGAAAAACACAGCTAAACAGAGTGAAGCATTAACCACATAGCTTATTTTTATTGTTAATATGAGAATACATTAATACATGTTTACAGTTTAAATGTCAAATAAATAATTTTCTACATCGTCTATAAATAGATTAGTCATTCATCCATCTGCTCACACACTGATTGCCTACAATTTCAGTATCATGATTTCGTTCTTGGCAGCCTTGCGGACTTTCCTGCCGTCCTTCTTGAGGAATTTCTTGCAGACAAACACTTTGTCTGTTTGTCTGTCCTTTGCCAGGCACAGTTCACAGAACTCCTTCCTACGCAGTAAGGGAAAAAATGAGAGATTGAAAGAAGAAGAAAAGGTAAATGTAAGAGAAATGATGAAATATTTTGGGTTTAAGTGAAGCATAAAAATGTCTAAAAATTTTTTTAAAGCACATCTGTCAATAATGGCCCATGAGAGGTAGAGAAAAGTACACAGCGTGTGCTGGTGAAATACAGTGAAAGAATATAATTAGGAGGTGAATTGTCAGTTTGAATAAATAAGTTGTAAATAACAGATCTGCAGGTGATCTATTGCTGCCATCAGCTGGGCATTGTCGGCTTTTCAGCCTTTTGGGCATACAGTATTTCACGGAAATGCATTCTTTCTTTCTTTGCTGCTTGCTTGTTTTGTTAATAGATTAGATAATAGATAGATTCAGAATAAAAAGAAAAGAAAAGGTGTATTTGCTCTTTAACTTCACTGCACCTTTAAACCCCTTTCTTTTAATGAATTTTCTTTGATGAAAAGAAAACAAATGCTGCAGCTTATTTCTGATTAGATAGTTTTTTTTCCTATATGGTTGCTTGTGTGTGTGTGCCTCCATATGTGTATGTGTGTGTTATGTAAAAGATGAGCAGAAATCTCTCAGGCCAGATGCTGATGCTGCCATATGGCCTCTAATGCTAAGTAGTATTTGTGTGTATGGTTAGTGTGCATAGATGCATATCTGCACCAGCATCAGCAGGGAAATTTGGGAGAAACGAATGGTCAGTTTTCAGCCAGGTAAAGCAATGGAAATACTGGAAAGACAGGAATAATATAGAGAGGAAAAGGACAGAGAAGTCCATGCATTTAGCTTTGGTACTCACGCTCGAAGAACTTGACCAAACTCATATTTGTCTGTGACATCAGATATGCTATCGTAATTCCGCCCGTCTCGTAGGGCAAGGCACCCAAATGGCATGACCGCATTCACCTAGCAACAAAGAAAAAAAAACAAAAACATTTTAATAATAACTACATGAGAGCAAATAAGCTAAAATGTAAAAAATAAGTATAAAAATGAATCAATCAGAGCAATATGAACAACTGTGCACAGGTCAAAGTTAAAGATCACGAGTGTTAGAGCTTTGCTTTGAGATTGTACTGTATGTTAATGATACAGCCAAGGCCATTTCTCAACAAATGTAGATACTAACGCCTCTGAAAGGCTGATTGCGTGCCAGCCTTGTCAACAGATACTAAGCTTCCTGCTAAGCTTCTCCCTTTTTTACTAAAGCCTGGAGATTCTGTGTAACGTCTGTCGAGTTCAAGTTAAACTTTGCCTATAAAGGGCAGTGTCCCTGCATCCCCCAAGCAGCTGGCTCCTTTTGTTGCTACAAATGTCCCCATGCAACACGAACAGCACTACGTTTTATTGACCAAAAAAAACAAAAACTTGTTTATTTGCACTTTACATTTTTGTCTATTTATGTGTTAATTTTGATTAATTTTCTGACTTACATCAACAAATGACTTTAATCAGAATGACTTCTTTTACCTCACAGTCACAGTTAACCCAGCAAATACTCTGAGTAATACTGCTGTACAGTACAGTAAACAGAACATAATCGTTGGAATGGATGTACTTTTCTTTTATTTTCCTCATATTTTCAGGCACACACTTCACAGATAAGCTCCTCTTATCACGTCCACCCTGAAATAGTGCGTGACCCCCACAGGAGGTCCCGACGCCCAGGTAGAAAATCGAGGATCAAGATAGTGAATCAGCAATCGATATACCATCTCATAACAGTCCCCAGGCAATCCTCACCCACGTCTTTTAAACACTCCATCTACTGTAGGAGACAAATTCCTTGGAAGCTCCACTTATCCATCCTAAAGATGCTACTCTAATACCTGGCTCTACTTTTTCCTGTTAGACTTAATGTTTTAGTCGCCTCTCTTACCTACACTTTATCCTGAGCCTGTGCAGGGCTCAGAGCCATGTCAAGAGAAGACCATGCAACTGACCATTCTGGAAAATAATGCGACAGCAGCAAATGGGACATTTTAAAAAGAGCTTTGCACCAGAGAGTAAATCTAAAGAGAGGTTGTGATCTTGTGAGGCTGGCTATATTGTGTGTATAGTTGAATGAAAGGACACAAACTTTGAGTGGAAAGTATATGAGAAAAGAAAGACAATAGAAATTCTCAGATAAAAGAGCCCTTTTTTAGGTGTTGATTCTGGATAAAAAATATATATTATTGATCTAAAGCCCTATCTGTTTGTTTTTGGGTGTGTATTTGTGTGTGTGCATCACCATTGTAGATGATAGGGCCAGTGGTGCTTCTAGCCCATAGTGGAGGAGGGGCTGGCGAATACTGTGTAATCCAACCGCTGTCCCTAATCTCTAATCTGTACCCCTAATCCAGAGTGCAGGGATACATGGTGTGTGTGTGTGTGTATACATGCATACAAGAGTGTGTTTCTGAACAAGTGCAAAAGTTGTTTAGGATGTGTCACATGTGTGGATATGAGTGTGAGCAGAAGGGAGCGTGTGCATGTGTGTGCACGTGGGTCCATATGTGCATTTCTGCATGAGTGTAATGGCCGAGTGAGATTGCAGGGGAATTTACTGATGCCAGTAGATTACATAACTATAGCAACATACCCATGACAAGGCCATGGACAGGGAAGGTGAAGTGGGCAGGATGTGAAAGGCGGCTCATCAATGATTGAAGGAACAAAGCGCATCCAGCAAAACAGTAAAATATCATTTATCAGTAAGGGCTCATTAAATATGCTTGCCTGTAACGTTTTAGATGCAATCAAGCACATAAGCATTGCCCATTCTTGTTCTAAGAGACTGTCCTTGCTGGCAACTAAAACTCAGACTTTGAAGATATTCATTACATTACAACCACTTCTATAAAGAGGCAAAAAAACCCCCACAAATGATGAACAATAACCACATTTAATACATTTGGTAATTCACAAATTCATCTTCAAGCAGGGGAGTCCAGCAAGATCTAAGATAGTACAAGCTAGATGACAAAAAAAACTAAACACCCATACAGGTTCACTGAGCAATGGTCAGCTGGACGATCTTAGATGAAAAGAGTGAAGAGAGGAACCTGCAGAATCCAGCATGACTGTATTTTAAAATTAGGTGTTTTTGCCCAATTAGCTTTAAGCACTTACACATTCTGCTAGTTTTCCCTTTTTGTCAGTGTTCTGTGATCTTTTAACGTTTGTTAAAGCTCAAAAAGATGAAAGTAATGATACAAATTCCCTTTAGACTAAAAAAATGGAAGACTTCATAGAAGTGAGCAAAAAAACCGCAAGTTTTTAAGGTGAAGAGATGCTGGTGTTCTTCCTGTCTTTTACATATATTTTATCTTCTCCTCTCCTTGTGCCAGTAGATTATGTTCCTGACTCAGGCACCATAAAACATAATACCTGCAGAATACTGAGTCAATATGAGCCTTGAAGTTGGTAAAAAGTAGGAGGATATACAGTGCCTATAAAAAGTCTTCACCCTCTCTTATATTGCTCTTGTGAATCAATCATGTGCAACATAATTTGGCTTGTAATGTAAAATAAAATAATTTTTTGATGCTAAATTGAAAGGTTTGTTCTACAAAGTAATGACAATTTAATAAAGATATGCAACATAAAATTAGCGATTGCATAATTGTTCTCCCCCTTTCCAGTTGGTGTTTAATAGATGCACCTTTAGCTGGTCCCAATAAGGCTCGCACATATGGAAACAGGAATTTTTCTCTATTTAGCAAAACTGCTCAAGCTCTGTCAGGTTGTGTGGGGGTTGGTTGTGAACAGCCTTTGTCAAGTCCAGTCACAAATTCTCTCTCAGGTTGATATCTTTAACTTGGCCTCTCCAGATCATCCACCTTGCTGTCTTCAAACCATTTCTTTGTAGTTTTAACTATATGTAGAAAATAATTCTTCTCCCAAGCTGCAGTTCTCTAGCAGATGGGATCAGACTCTCCTTCAGAATCCCCCATAATTCTGCTGTATTTATTTTACCATTTACTTTTATAAGCCTTCCAGGCTGCTGAGAAGCCTCCCCACAGCATGATGCTGCCACCACCGTGCTTCACAGTAGGGATGCTGTGTTTATTGTGATGTGTGATGTTGCCTAAGATGTTTTGTTGTCTGATGGCCAAAAAAGCTCCATTTTGATCCCATCAGATGAAAGGACCTTCTTCCACTTGACCACGCATTCTCCGACATTTCACAAGTTTAGTCAACAGTGGCTTTCTTGTTGCTGCCCTCCCATGAGGCTTTGAGTGGTGAAGAACCAGGGTAAGTTGTGTGCAGACTCTTTCCCATTTCAGCTGCTGAAACTTGCAAGTCATTCATGGTAGACAAAGTCTCTCCATTCACATGATCTTCATTCCACTAATTGTGAGACTACCAAAAACAATTGACTGATCTTTGTTGAATTTGGTAAGTCTTTTTAAAGAGTTTTTAATCACAAAAGCCAAATTTGGTTGCACATGATTGATTTGCATATCAGTAAAAGAGTAAAGCCTTTTAGAGTGTGAATACTTTTTATAGGCACTGTGTAACGCTAAGATGTATGGGAGGATCTGACAGAAAAGGCGATGAGAGGGAAGGAGTGGAAAAGATGGAAGATGAAGTAAGTGTGTGTAAGTGAGAATTGAACAGAAAGACAAGGAGAAAAGTGAACTGTGACAAGGTGAAAAGGTGGTGGGAGAAAACACTTTGCATGAGAACATTAAAAAAAGCACTGGAGAGGGAGAATGAGAATGCCAGTCAACCTCACAGCTTCATATCTGTGAGAAGTTTTACACGTGTGCATGCTCAAAGACTTTGATGATAATGAATTGGTATTTGTTTATTTTCAGGATGATATCAAAGGCTATCCCTGAAGTCTGAGAATATGACAAACCACACCAACAGGACACCACTAATCCTGAACTACCAGGTTGGTACATGTAGCACCACTGGGCTTGATGGCTATTCACCGAATTAATAATTATGATTTATTTCTCATTCTCAAATGCAACTTTGATGAAATTTGAAGTATCTTCATCAAGAGTCACCTGGTGAAGGTAATATCAAAATTTATGTGCTTACTATTAGTCAATGGGTTATGTTTGTACAACCCTCAAGAATACACCAGGACAACTGGCTGCGAAAGCAAGGGAAAGCAAAGCAGAGCTTGGAAGCACAATACAAGACAACTAGAAGTAGAAAAGCTAATCTTCCAGCAGGGATGAAGTAGCTAAGGGCACAAAACACAAGTTAAAAAGCTGAGAAGATATTTGCTGAGAAGATGGAACCCCATAAGGAGTAATGCGTTGGTCTCCATGTAGGTTTGTTGGGAAACAGATATACTGTCTCTATGCCTCGAGGAGAATTGTGATCCAACCAAACCAATCCATTACTATAATTATACAATTTGCCCACACATCCAGTAAAATCCCGAACATGACAATTTAAGAGAAAACAAAGATTTTAATTCAAGGTCACCTTCACAGTCTTGGTAACCCAGCAGAAAGTATGTTGGACGCTATAAGCAACAACAAAAAGAGCATGCATTATTTCTAATATAATTAAAACAGGACTGAAAACAAACTAAATGTTTGCACTTCATGTTAAAAAGGTTTCTTATTAATTTTTCATGGGTCAGGACTTAAAGGGTTAATACAGTTAAGAGTCATGAAACAGCCGTTCTATTATATGACACAGACAACAATCGAGCTGAATTAATTCACACTCATTGCACCCACTGTAGCCCTTACAGGAGAACAACTAGTTCCAGGCATCCCAGAAAGCGGAAAAATAGTTAAAACCACAACAACATGAAACTAAAATGACCATGTGTTAAAATCCATTTTAATAAAACTACACCCCTCGAGATTCAGTCAAAATAAAAGTTTCACACGATGTCAAATCAGAACCACCCTGCATTTTGCCACTTCAGTCATTTTTCCCATTTGGTCTTTTCCCTTAGATTCTAGGGGACAGAGCACATAGAGGCAAGGACATAGATGAAAAGTACTGTCAACCAAAACTTTTTTGGATGCATATTCTCAATGCATCACAACCATTACAACTCAATCAGGATATTGAGATTTCAGTTTTTTTTTTAAGTTTTTGTGAAACAACTTAAGTCTTATGCTTTGTTGAATGATAGTCAAGTTTACACTGCATGGAGTATTCGTCCTATTGTGCTTTTCTTTGATCCCTTTATATATATCATTTTCTTTTGTGTTTTAAAAATGTTGCAAGAGCTATAGAATGGTGCAGGCATTTGGGACTTAATCTCCCATGATGCTTGGCAGGACTGATTACCTACACAGATGTTGTATCCACCACTTCCTTGCAAAACACTGGACGTCGCCATGAAACCTGGATCTCCCGGAAAGTCGTTTTTTCACTTCCCGTCTTTGCTAACTACCATGCATAACAGTCTCTTTTAGAAGTGCGATTTGATTTGATATATTCACACAAATTACTTTGAGGACGATATGTGCCGTTGTTAGATGTATACACAACTCACGGAAACTTAAAGATTTTATGAATGGAGTATGTTACGACCATGAAGTAACTCGCAAGATTATGCAGATAGATGAGGCGATTTCACAGCAATGGCTCGCATTGCTGAAGTTAAAACACCAACCCAAGAGGGTTTTCTTCTGCTCTAATTTTGTTGATCATAAACCGACACACCTGCATCCAGATCCAGAATTATATCCGGGATACGAACGATCACCAGCAAATTAGAGGCGAAGGCTAACTAGATATCACGATGCAGCTGAGACACCTGCTTCTACGGGCACTATTGAAGTGCAACGCGAAGAGCTTTGTAAGTACTCAAATTAGTTTTAGTACTCAAAGTTTTTCATGAAGTATCTTTTATTTTGTACCATATTTTCACAAAAAGAGATGGAGCTGACTTTGGATTTCTACCAGGAAACACAGACTTCTTGGCAGAGGTCTAAAATAAATAAAACAACAAATGAACAGCTGCAGGCAGCAGCAGAGACAGCAGGAGCTAGTTGTCACCCCGACAAGCTAATCAATAAATTAAATAAAGTTGAAAAAGATTCCAGAAAGGAAGATGGGACACAGCAGCAACGAGCAACCCAAAAGAAACCCACATTTTTCACATCCTGAATTCTGATCGCAGTGAATGGAACTAAACAACTGGCACCTTGAACTCTGTCATCTACTGATTCTGTTAGAGTAGACGGATGGGACACTGTCTCTGTTCTGTCTTCTTCTGATAAATAATGCAACCCATGTATCCATCTTTGAGATTCTGCCATTGTTTGAGTAATAGAAATGTTATTTTTAAGATTTTTCTGAAGTGGTATTACATTTTAAAACTGTACTAGTACTAATCATTATTAGTAATGTAGACGGAAAAGGAAAATTGGCTTCCGCATAATTTTACGCAATGGATTGTGGGAGCGGGGTCCACCAAAAAAGTGGTGGATATTACCACATGATGCACTATGACTCTGTGTCAGACCTGATGGGAGTCTATGACCGAAAGCTTTTTTCATTAAACTTTCATGTTGCATAAATTGGACTGTGAAGATTTTTTTTCATTCTCACACACTGTTTTTATGTTTTCACCTTGAAATGTTTTAGAATTAAGTTGAAGTTATGTTGCTGTTTTGAGCATTTAAGGAGCTTGATTAAGGTTTGGCACAGGCAATAAAATTGTTATGTAGGACAAAGTCATGGATTGTATAAAAAAGACACAATCCAGCAGGCTTTCCATGTATCCTGGCTCCAACACAGCTGACTCTTAGGTTCCAATACCCGCACTATTAGGCCTTTCACGAAGTGTGCACTTGGTTGAAGCGTGCGTTAAGTGTTCGGGTGCGTATGTCACAAGTGTGGCAAAACGGGAGAATAGGGATAGTGATGTTACTCCATCCACTTGCGCCATTACGTCCTGTTTGCAACATCCATGATGGTGGCGACGGCAATTATTCTCTTCCTGATAAAAAGTATAATTAAATTAAATGAACTTCAAATATTATTACACATATACAATGTAGTACAAGTAGTACACATTAGTAAACATTGGCACAGGATCTCCATTGCCAAACATCGAAGATTTCCCACTTTCCAGTTCCAAACGTAACATGCAGCAATGAATTGTGGGTAATATACTTTGGCGAAGTCCATATGGATGAAGAAAAGTGTGGACTGAGGGTGCAAAAAGGGTGGGGCGAACTTCCGGTCTGGAGAATTGGGGCACACTACACACTCGCACCCTTTAATATGAACGCGCAGTCCAGGGGTACAAGGGTGCAAGTGCAGATATTGGGACAGGGCCATCATCAGAACCTGGTAGGCTTTTAGGCCCATTTAATATTGAGGTTTTGCTGCAGCAAGAATACATGAAAAACATGCTGGATTGTGGCCCATGTAGGACCGAACTGAGTACCCCTGCTGTAGAAAGTTATAATATCAAACCTCTATCCATCCATCCATCCATTATATACTGCTTAGTCCCAAATGGGGTCCCGGGGGGCTGGAGCCAATCCCAGCTAACATAGGGCGAGAGGCAGGGTACAGCCTGGACAGACTGTTATATCAAACCTACCTTAAAACAAATTGGCAGCTAGGTTCTACCGACCTGGCTCTACATACAAAAGGCCTTTGACACCAGGCAGCGAAGGATGAACAACTTCTCTAAATAAATGTGCAGATTATGCACATTTGAAATGTACTTTAAAAATCACATGAAGGATGACTGAATTTGTACTATGTGATTAATTAGTATTTTAGTATCATTTCTCAGATTTGCGCCATAAAGTATAAAGCAAATAATTCTTAAAACTGCATAGCTTCTTGTGTTTGACTTCAAACACTGACTTACAAACCATTAACACATAAAATCAGGTGTAAAGGGGCGACAGATTTCTCCAGCGCATCACACTATCTTCAGCATCTGAAATGAAATAGCTCGTACTTGTCTCTGCATCTGTGGGTGTCTGTGTTCACAAGTGTTATGTACAAGCTGCAGCAAGGCTCCAAAATGAATTAAATAGAAAAAAGGTATCTTTGTATCACCTAAGAAGGGAAGTGTTTCAGAGATTTTAGACATCAAGGTTATCCTCAGAAAATCTGCTATTGACTGGCACTGAACTCCTTGGCTTTCTTCACATATCAAGCTCAGAACAAGTCTTTGTGAACTGAAAAGAAAAAAACTGTCGTATGTCCACATATATATGTTTTAGCTCATGAGGGAATGCATACAGAATAACATACATAAAGAAAACAGAGAATCACGCTAATAACATGCTCACTTTGGCTTTTGATATACGATTACTTTAGAAATAAGGTAATATTTCACCTACTGTCACAAAAAATTGGTCTAGCAGAGTACTTTTGTGTTGCCCAGTAAGTGTTCAGTTGCATCACTGCGTCCTTGTCACTGTTTAGACATCTGCTCAGCAGCTATTATCGGCATTGTGTGGTACAAATCATGATGTCTGCACAGTTATTAAGAGAGTGGATTGGAGTTGATTTGTTAGGTCTGTGATGTGTTTGTTTTAAATTTTAATTAACAAGGATGTCAATGTTTGCCTCAGGAAATGAGTGAAAAGTTCCATCTGCCAATGTGAACAGGAGATGACACATGTCAGCACTAACAACCTTAACGGCATCCAAACACAACTCAGTACACTTGACTGCATCTGTCCCTACATGGCAGAGAAGCAGGCAGAATATATTTGCCCCTCATTAGTGTTTGAGATGTCACGCTCGTGGTATCACCACAGTGGACCCAGGTGTGTCACTCCACATCCAGACATCATTTCATACAAAATCCTCTAGTCTTTTCCTGTCTTTCTTTCTCACCTTTTCACACTTTTTCACCTCTGCTTGCCCCTGCATATTTGTCGCCTCATGCCTTTGTTCTTACCTCTACTTACCACTGACTCCCACTTCTACTTTGAGTGTTTTATTCTCAGTAACTCTTGACTCTGGAAGATTATTATGTTTTAATATGGCAACCCAATAATAAGTTTGCAATGTTATTTTAATGGAATTGCAGCGAGAGCGGGAATATGATTGCACGTTTCATGAATGTGTTTCAGGAAAACAATTAAACAAGTGCTTGCATTTTAAGCACATTCTATTTTACAGAAAGAAATTGTGTCCCAAAAGCCCTCAAATGGGTAATTAGGCTTACTGTAATTATCCAGCTTCATACTTGTAATAAAATTAAGTTGCCTTCACCTTGATATTCACTTGTGTATTTCTTGCGTGCCAACAAATGTGTGCCTTCTCATCCGTGTATAACACAACACAACAGCCTGCTTCTTCATGATCAATAAAAAACTCCCATGATTTATTTGACTTAACACAGAAACAAACATGTCTAAAGCTGTTTTTGCAGGATAAGGTGAGCCTTGGGCTTAAAATCCTTCAGAGAAGACTTGATTAGATCTATAAAATTATATAAAATTGCACTGGGTGTAATTAGGAAATAATAATACCATGAATATTCCAGACTAGGCTTCAAGCACTTTCACACAGCCATCAATATAATTTTGACCAACAAAATATATCCCCTCGTAAAAATGTAATGGCATTAAACAGAAAAAAAAAATAATGATAAGTTTCACCTAGCCCATTGCCTTATAGTAGAGTACTGCATGTTTCATAGTTAGTGGAGCATGTGGCAGCATTAGGTGGGTCCCAAGCCTTATCAGGATGCTGCAGCATGAAAGTGGGACAAATAAAAGTGATGTGGGACATGACAGGCTACACAGGGGGAAGAAATAAGAGAGGTGAGAAGATGGAGGTAATGAAGGATCAATTATCACAATTACAGAGTTAGTTAAAAACAAGTGTGTGTGTCCTTTTTGTCAAGATAAAAGATATGAAACATAAAACTTGAGGTATTAAGAATAATGCAATAAAAACATAGCTGGGCATAATATTAATAGTTTCTGTGTGCGCGTTTGTGGGAATGTGTGTGTGTGTTGAATCGATTAAATGTTTTTCCTCTGCAGAGATCCCAGTATGGGGTCTTCTTCAAGCTTGTTATAAACACTAATTCCCTCATTGCTCACAGAGTGGCTCTCATCTAAGGCCTGTGTATGTGTAGTGTTTTAGTGCATTTTTTGTGTGTGAGACTGCAAGGCATACACATGGCCAGAAACAGGCTTAAAAGGGAAATGCTCTAATGAAAATTCATCACATCTGCCCAGAGAGACAAAGAGACAGAAACCCATTTTCAAATGTAGACACAGATGAAATCTACTAAATTCATGTACTTCCACATATACAGAGACACTTTTCTTATTCATACGCAAAAATGTAATGGCAATGTGTCGCTATGAATAGTCGGATTTTATCTGTCTCAAAATCTTGTAAGCAATACTACTTCCTCACCTTTTTACTCCTGTCTGTCCTCTGTTTCTCGTCCCCTCATTAGAGGGTGGATATGTGCAGGTCTTGCACAGTAAGTGCATCCTCAGGGAGAACCTTGCCATAGTATATTTTGACAAAAGTACTTGTGTGTGTGTGTGAGAAAGAGAGTGTTTCCCAGTAGCTTACATATAGGGAACCTGTATCTGGCTGTCAGGCTTGCTTTTTCTGACGCCAGAATAGCCTGAGGCAGGACCTGCAGGCATACACACACTCACTGCATGCTCACACTGACTTAATGATGGATGCTGATAGTTAGTATTTCCTTAGTGTGAGTATATGTTAGTATGACTAATCGTCTGAGTAGAGTTTGAAACTCTGTGAAGGATTTGTTTACACACTCTTATGCAAAAAAAGACTTGTCTATTGTTGTTGCCAGGCAGAAATGAGACAAGCTCTTATGCTAGGGCACGAAAACAAAGAACAACAGAAACTTTAAACCCAAGTGAGAGTGATATGGAGGTGAGCAGAAGCTCATTTCAGAAAATGTGCTAAAAATCATCTACTAAACAAATCTGATGAATAAAACATGGAGATTAATTTACATGTTTATATCTCATCTTTCGCATACAAGTCTGACTGAAAATATTTTTGAAGTCCCAGTAGGTTGAAGTGCTCCTTTTAATTACAGCACTATCATGTTTTGTTTATTTACTCTTGTATGACCTTTTATACACTGCTGAGCTAAAACAAATGATCATTTGAATAAAACAGAGATACGTGATGTTGATGAGGAAAGATTCATGGAGGTTTATGCCCATTAAGATGCACCATAAGTTATTATTTCTAATAAAAAAAATCCGGATTATACAAATAATATGGTTTAAAGCAAATCAAAACACTTTCTTAAGCCATCCTGTCTTACGGCTTAGTATTACAAATTGATATTTAAGTCTCTGCCCAATAAAAAATAAAGCTTAGTTGGAGGCAAGGCAATACAAGTTATTTTTTATAGCACATTTCATGGCATAGACATTTTAACAAACTTTTTATAAAACATTAAAAGCATTACAGTAGACTGCAGAGGAAGCAGGAGACCGTCTGGAGCAGTGGCATGTGTGAACTAAATTTTCTTCATAATTCCCTTTGGACTTCCAGGAGAGCTGATTTTTAAATAAGCTTCCAGAGACATTTTACTATGTAAAGTTGGCTCTCATTAAATATTTGTCTTCTGCCCAAGCTGAACCAAATGGTCCACAGCCTCTTCTACACTATGGTATATGAATGTTTTCTTCTTTTTTTTTTATTTACCCAGGATGTTAGAAAAAAAGCTTTCCTTCATCTTCAAACCCTTTCTGAGAAAATTTCTAGAGGCACTAGGGTTATTCACAATCCCTGGGATTCTTTTAGGGGCGGGGCTGTGAGCTAGGAGCTCTGATTGGTGGAACACATACTGGTGATTTTTCTGTATTTCTATATGTAAGCCAGTGTGTGGCTGCAAACATATTTATACATACTTAACTCCATATTTGATTATTTCAATACAATTGAAGCTTTGGAAAATAGATGGAGGACAAGGTCCAGGTCCAGGAGTGTATTTACTGAAACCAGATTCAGATTCATTCATTCATTCATTCATTCATTCATTCATTCATTCATTCATTCATTCATTCATTCATTCATTCATTCATTC
>JBAMHX010000015.1:11838471-11849587 GCA_037177515.1 Pseudomugil tenellus
TAGATAGATAGATAGATAGATAGATAGATAGATAGATAGATAGATAGATAGATAGATAGATAGATAGATAGATTTGGTAATTTTACATCACAGCTGTAAAATGTAGGTTTTAAAGTGGATTACAATGTGTGATATTGCAGTTATAACAGAGCATTATAGGTAAACACAACCCAAACTGTAACATACACATTTATGCCATGTGGTCAGAGATGACTTGTGCTCAGATGTGGAGTGAAAATATGGTAAAAACTCATAGAAATATGGTCACCCCCAAAACGGATTTGATTTAGCTTCATCTTTTGCACTTATATGATGGAAAAAGAAGATGACTGCAACAGATGTCTTCTCCTTCAGTAATTCTTGATCCGGTGTCCATGGGGAGGAGGGTACTATGATAATTCAAAAGGTTTAGTTTGTTCATTGTCAACCAAACCTAAGCTGTCAGATTGCTGGAAGCTCCAAATAATCCCAGTTCCTCTTTGTACTGAGGCTAGTGGATCAAGGTGCAAATGAACGCTCCACGTTAAAGAAAGAAACTGAACATGTAATTCATCTTTTGCGTTATATAATTATATAATTTGATCAGTTTTGGAGGTGCTTTGTACACAGATGGAGTAAAGCACCTCCAGAACCTGGAAGGACAATGTTGAACATTGTAGCTGACGTGTGGCTTGCAAAAGCCATAAAGAAGATGAAGAATATGCCCCAATTTCATTGACTGCACAGACCACCTGTGTCACAGTATTGGCTGGGTTTATATCTCTATCTCAGAAGGAACACCACAACTGCACTACAACTGAGCTCTAAATTCTGCTCAGCTCTGCCCTCTGACAATGGTATGTCTGCCCAACAATTATACAAATGTAAAGGATGCATGGAAGTATGAGAGAAGCAACTTTTAAAACAGAGCCTATTTACGCACATACAGGAGGAATAAATGGGCTTTTAGGGCATATGCACACCAGACTAGTCTCCATTTCATTGGGTGAGGAATGCAGAGAAATGTCCTACCTTCATTTGGTATGGTTTGCTTTCAGACCGCTGGACATTTTGCATGTACAACAACTGATCACTAGGGGCGATATTCCCTGAAAAACTACCGAAAGGAAGAAAAAAAATAGCAAGAACAAGAAGAAAACTCATCTCTAAACTATGATGCAACAATACATTTTTACAGTATGGGGGTTTCTGTTTTTCCTTTGGTGTTTAAACTAATGCGGCTTTCAGAAGAAGCTGTCAGAAGAAGCTGTTCACAGAGCTGAGGCAGTGAGCTATGCAGCAAAATACTTCTATCTTTTCCTCTACTTGCTCTTTTCAGTTCACTGAATGATTCATTTGCTGTTACGCTATAAGCTTACTGCACCTGAGACTCAGAGTTTTCCAGCAGACAAGAGTTTGCTTATTTGGTTCACACCAGGGTGTGAATGAGCATTTACACTATTACAAATGAACTGTACCACACATGATAGCAGACCAAACAGCGCCCATGTGAATGTTCCCTTAGTTTCAGCACCATCTAGGTTTCCCCAGTTCTCATTGTGCTTGATCAGTTTGTTCATTAAGTGTCTTGCTTTGTTACCAGTTTTTAAATAGTGTTTTGTTACTTTGTCCTCTTTAATGCCCAGTTTTTTTTTGTTTGTTTTTTTTGGGGGGGGGGGGGGGAGGAGGGGGTTGTTGTTTGTTTTTGAGTTGATCACTTTTGGTGGTAAATAAAAATATATTTTTAAAAAAATTAATTGCTGCCTGGTTGTTCTTTCACTTGTCCATCACAAGGATTTACTCACAAAAGACATAACAAAATGAACAAAGACAGAAACAATTAGAGTACTACAGCACTGGAAAAACTAAAATCTAAGTAATATTAAACATCTTAAATCAAGGACACATATGCTTACTTTTTTAAATGTAAGATATTTATTCTTACTTAGTAAGTTTTTTTAAGATGTTTTTTACTTGTTTTAGGAATTCTTGAAGGTTAATGTTACTTGAAATAAGATAAATTATCTGCCAACAGAACGAGAAATGTTATCTTATTTCAAGGAAAATTAATTAAATTTTTGTAGGGTTTTTTATCTTGTTTTTTAAAGCCAGTTTTTATTGTGAGTCGTGTAGAAAATAATATTAGACATTGTCTCCATGGAGTTTGACACAAGTTGAGAAAAGTTGAGACAAAGACTGAAGTAAATCTGAATGTGGTCAAAAATGGTAAAACTAATCATAGTCCAATTTCAAAGTTTTCATTAAAAATTGGTGTTTTATGGGGTTAGGGTTTTTGTAAGACATGTTATCCATTACCATTATGCCTTGAAACAAACCTCTATAAATGAGCCATCTTTTGTTTTTGCTTTTGTTATCTGGAGTTCTATGCATTGGTAACATCATAATAATGTAGAACTCTTCTCATTAATTTTCAAAGCCAGCATGTCAAGTAGTTATCTTTCTTTCAAAAATTTGTTATAAAATAATAACATGTAGTGCTAAGACTGTTTTTGCAACAAGCAATAAACAAGCATTTATTAGTGGCAATAAATGTGTATCAAATGCAGGTTTTACAATGGTTCCAGCATTTAGGATTATAAATTTAGGATTGTTTGTTGCAAATGCTATTTAAACGCATGGTACTTTTTACCTCAGATTTTTTAATCTATTGTGCCATATTCACTACAATGAGCAAACTATCATCACCATTGATTTAAAAATAAGCACCCATTCATACATACACCAGCAAATACAATAATCACACACAGGAAGACTCTGTAAATACAGTGCAGAAGTAATGTTCATCTTTTAAAGTAGGCGGATTAATGAGAATCAGGTCAAAGCTTAGACAGAGCATGCTCTATCTTTACTCACTTTCAGCAGCTTTTCTCACCATTTTTTTTGCTAGTGTGTTTGTAGCGCTTTCACTGAAGAGGTAGACTGGAATGATTATCTCCTGCAACCCTCCACAATCCAACTGCCTGCTGTCTCTTATCTTAGCACAATGTCTCTTCAGAGGCAACCAAAAGGACCACCTGTCATTGTTTTTACATTTCTACAGGTTTTGAACTTTATGCAGGGATTATCAGTAATGCATTATGATATATCCAATCACTCAATCACAAGCACATACCAGGCATCAGTATACATTATATAGCCCAGTCTCATAGTAAATCCCAGCTTGATCACATAGAAATATGGTAAGTGAGGTCAATCTCTTCAACACAATGTTACAGAATGGACCAGAGAAAATAAAATGCTACATGAGAGCAGCTTTGTTATGGTGGAAACAAACTCAATTTACTCATCTCCAGTTGTGAAAACACACACACACACACACACACACACAAAGTCCACTTTTTGGGAAAAGAGTTGATGTTTGGTGAAGCATAAATAGTAAAATATGCAATCCTCAATCCATAGTAAGAAGTATGTGTCTTAACCATAATATGTGGTTTTAACAAGTCCTGCTACTTTTATTTATGCCCTTAAGAAAAGATCATAAAACTCCAAATAACCTCTTACACTTCGGTAAGAAATTTCTTTTCCGACTGCACTGTGGTTTGTGCCATTGCAGATAGAACAATGCAACGTTTTAATAGGTGACAAATGTTATGTTTCCTTTCATTTCTAAGATAAAAAACACAAACATTGCAATCTCGATTGCTGAGGCTGAAGGCAAATCTTAAAAGCTGAGCTTTGCCAGTGTGGTAAATAAAACATCAAATTTTCATATATGAGTTTGCATTTCATGAGCTGCTGGTTAAAATTAAATTGTATCTCGCTCTGCAATTAATAACAGTTCTATATTTGTCTTTTCTTAATGTGAAATTTATAGAAAAACAGTGTTTTGTTTTTCTGTTTTGTTCTATATTTTGCACCCAGATGCCAAGCTTGAACTAACAGTGGCTTATGCATAGGAATATTTGAATCTTTTAAGATTTAAGCACATATCATTTATCATTGCTTAATAAATCGTTCAAGAGATAATAATGGAAACATTTCAATAGAGCAGAATGGCAGGGCATAAAAAAGACTAATAACAAAGAAGGGAAGTGAATAAAAAAATCTGGTCAGGACATGGAAGATGTGTAGATCTAAGGAGGATGAGGAAAAGACTTGTTTTTATCCCACAAATCAAAAAGAATGCACTTCTGTGAGGGAATCAGCCTTTGTTTTTAACCACATCAGTATTAAACTCATCCATCCTGAGAGAGTGAATTGTTCGGAGAGAGGAAAAGGAGGGGCAAGAGTGAAACACTGATAGAAAGTGCATTTGCAGAGCACTCATATTTCACCTGTAGCAGAGTTTTTGCTCGCATAATATGCGAGGATAAAGCCTCCTTTATGACCAGCTGAGCCAATAAATCTGTATCAGTTCTGACCCCCCTCCTTCACCCTGGTGGGTATCTTTGCTGAAGCATGAAGCACGACTCTAAAAAAGAAAAAAAAACTCTCTTTGTTTCCTCCTTAATGTCTTGAAACAGATTTACAAAGTAAATAGTATATAATCTCCTAAATCCATCCATGCCTTGAGCCACGCTGAACAGACTGGAGACATAAGGCACATTGCAACTGGTAAAATGAAAATAGTATTTTAAATGTTCCTTATTTTGCTAGTGTATTTAATTGCCCGTATCTGTCTCCCTCTACACCAACCATTCCCTCCGGTGTGAAGTTCCCTCCATAATTATATTCAATTAAAAAGTAATGTGTTGCAGCTGTCGAGCTTGCTATTGCTATCCAGGGCAACAGCTACCAGAAGATGAGGGGTAGCACTATTGGCAGGCATCAATATGATCGGATGGGGAGCCAGAGTTGAAGGACTGATGTAGCTGTGGCTTGTTGGATCCAACTTTACAACAGCTTGGGGTGTTACATAAGGAGCAGAGAATCCCGGTTTGGTTGATGAAGAGCAAATGATGGTTCCCTATGACAAATATCACAGCCAGGCAATAAGTGAGAGCTCATTATAATAGAACCTATACTTCTAATTACTTTTGCGCTCATGTTTTTTTCTTCATATTGCATCAGTAAAAAGGATTAAACTCAGTTGTGCGAGTTGTGTTTCGTTGCTTGTACCCTTTATGTCACTTTTTGATCTGTGCCCTAGCTTCTGCGTGCTGGCCCAGATTCTAGCCCAGTTTTGACACTTTTTTTTTTGCTGAACTCAATGAAACATTGAGCCAGAGTAGCTCAGTGTTCCAGGTTTTGGCTGTGTTCAGTCTGCATGACAAAAAAAAACCCCAGTTAAGGTGAATGGACTTACCTGGAACATTGGGCCAGGTTGTGTGTGTTAGACTGTGTTGCTTTGCCTTTAGAGAGCTATTTGGAGGAAGAAAAACTACACCAGTCTAGGTTCATTGTTTCCCTTCCCTGTTCCAAAGGGCCACTGCAACAGTTTAATGACAGAGATAAATAAGAAGTGCACAAAATATCACAAGACAGAATCACAGGGAAGTGAGAGATAGCCTGAGAAGGAAACCAGGAGATGAAGGATTTACCAAACTAATAAATAGATGGAGAAATGATAGATGAGAACAGAAAGAGCAGTACAGAGGGAATGGTAATAAATGCCACTTTAATTAAGTACTTTTTATGTGTTTAATTCCTCTCCTCCGTCTGATCTGTCATTTCTTTCCACCCTCTTCCTTTCTTTCCACCCTCTACCTTTCGCCAGTCTCACTCTCTCCTTCCTTTACCACTTGTAAGCCTTTGAGTATAAAACAACTCATTACTAATTCATTTTTTCCTCCCTACAGAGGTATTTACAAAGTCTTGAATACTGGTTAATTAAGCATTGTACAACAAAGAACATTAAACAAATTTTCTTCTGAATGATTGAGATTCGTGCAAATCCCATCTTTACCAGAATCCTTGGCTTCAAAACATTTTTCATACAGAATCTTTAAAAAAACTGCAAAATAATGAGCTTTTCTGACGATTGTTGGGTTTCATCTGACGTAGCATCAACATCACGAAATGCAAATGGGGATCCGGAAGTAAACAAAGCCAAACAGAACGTTGTTTGCGTCTTTTAACTCATCGTCTTTTAACTCACCATCAAAATGTCTAAATTCTGTGCTGTGCTCGGTTGTTGCAATCAATCCATTCAGGAGAAAGAAACACGTTTCTGTTTTCATATCCTAAAAGTTGTGCGAGAGTTCATTTTAAAAAACCTATGAAAAAAATATGAAAGAAGTGGATAAATAATTTCCGGCTAAAACCGGGAGGAGCAAAAACGGCCAATGCCAGCGTTTGCAGTGACCACTTAACAGTTAAGGAAAATGTAGTTTATTTAATCATATTTGAAGACATTTAATTTGAGAGTTTTTAAATAAAATAGTAGTTAACTTGTTAGTGTTAGAGATACCATTATTATAAGCTACTTATTTAAATGAACACAACTTACAACTTAACCGGGCAAAAACAAGATGACAGCCATTTAAAGCATCTTTGGTTCCTAAATGGTTGAGCCAACCTGAAACTAAATAATTATAGACTTCTAGGCTTTTACAAGCTTTCATTTGGCTCACAGTATAGACACATTGATTGTTATTGTTTACATTTGGTCAATGCCGGTCATGTGCACTAGCTGTCAGCAGAAAATACAGGGTGTAACTGGGTGTAACTCATAGTGTTTACTCAGTGGAACTTTCAAAGAAGCAAAAATCAAGTCGTTTAAAAGCAAAAGAGAACCATATTAAACATTTACTGGAGAGGAATCGTGAAAGATACGAACAGAAGTTGAATGTGCGTGGTGTTTCGTTGCCTGATCTGTGAAAAGCAGTGGAACAATAACCTGTAAGTGGCCGCCTTTGCAGTATGGCGACATTTGGAACTATTTAAGCTGAATCTGAATCCTTGAAAGCTACAAATCGCTGAATGGATACTTTTTTTTTTCGTTTGTTTCATGAAGTTTTATACTACAGTGCAAATGACTCACTATGCTTCCTTCGGAGTTACGTTCTTCCGTCCGCACCGCTTAAGACCACAATCAAAATAAGGGCTTGACTCTTTGGGTGAGTTTGAAGAATGTGTGTGTAGCCACAACAAATGATATATTTGTTCTTTTTTGGAGAACTGCTCTGAATTCTGTATGGACATTTATGAGACTGAAATGAGCTGACTGCCAGCGGTGTGTCGGATTGCTGCGTGTCCACAACACACACGCTGGACTTACATATCGGACTGAGAGGATCGTTTTAGTGCATCTATATTACACTGATTGTCGCCAAATTTTTCAGCTTTGACGGACGTCTACAAGATTTTTATAAGAAATGAGGTTTATTGTTCATCAAAGCCACAACAATCTGCAGAGCAACACAATTCACTGGTGTGCACGCAGACCAAAAGGACAGCAACACATCTGCACATCGCATTTGACTGCAACATGTTTAGCGTAAAATTCATAATGTACTGTTTGTGCAACCTATTGCACTACACGAACTCGACATAATCTTTGTTTAAAACTGTAAACAACTGTAAAAATAGATGATTCTACGCTCTAGTTAATATAAGCAATGGCAGCGGCGGATGTGTCTTTCTGCCGCCAGCCTGAAACTAGGTCAATGAGCACATGATCGTGACATCACTTATCAACGTGTCTATAGTACAGGTCTGGAGCACCAGATAATATGTTATGTCAGTCGCCTCAACACCGGGTAAATCCTCCAAATTTTATGAAAGATTTGACTTAGTTCAATTATATGTATTGTATCCTAAGTCCATCTTTTTTTGTTATTTTGGGTCTGTACCAGCCTGACCAATCGTTTTACATACTCCCTTACATCTATTGCGCTGTGTAAAGTGGAACAAAACATTTCCTGCCCCTCATTTAAACTTTGCACATCTCTCGGGTCATGTGACTGAAACCCAGCAATGATGGTAGGTAGGAAGATTGGATGGATGTGTTGGTCCCTGCAACTCCGAAGAAACCCAAATTCAAGTCCAATCTAGGACAACCTTCCCACAATCCTGAGACTTATTTCCTTCTCACTTATTGTAATTTTGAGGTTTACTAATTTTCTCATTCATTCTCAAGCCCATTGCAAGTGCCTTTGATACATGCGTGAGATTGTAGTAAGTTCATTTTTCACCGTTAGACACTTGCATGCTTGGATTCTGTGATAGACAGACAGACAGAGCTATGCTGAAGAAACAGGGCTCAGCTGGACGACTCTGGGAGCAGCTGAGATGGGGATGTTTGAGTGCAGGAAGGCAGCAGATGAGCACGGAAAGCAGGACATGAAAAACCTCTGGCACCAAACTCAGTTGTGATGGGGGGAGTAAAACATAAACATATGCTGTGTGCTGTTTATCCTGAAGCTTGTTCTTACATAACTGTGCACGTGTGTGAAAATGAACGTTTGTGATTTACTGTTAAGGTTTGCTTCAGTGTCAAAAGTTCTAATGCGCATCTCTTCTTCAATCCCCTTCCCGCTTTTCCCAGTTTGATGTGTGTGTGTTTTATTGTGTGTGTGTGTTCCCTGTTAAAGCCCCTGTGGCACTAAGGATAATAACATCCCACCAATACAGTGACATTGTGTCACATTACACTCAGGGTTTGAAAAGTGCTGTTGATGGATTGGTACGGCTCTTAATGTACAGCTGTCTGTAGAATATGCTTGTGGCAGAAAATGGTTGTGAACATGTTAATCTCAGGCTTCAGCGAGCCTAAGGCAGGAGCATCACAATGGCAAACATTCATAATAAAGCATGAGGAAAATAATGTTTACTGTTATTGGCTATGGTTACCTTAAGGTATATGACATTATCAACATCACTGACACAAATCTGGTTTAAATTAGGTTTGTTATTGGTGAAATATTAAATCTGCACATCGCATTTGACTGCAAGGGCAAATAAAACAAATTGTGCTGTGTTCTTTAAAGTTTACACAAATCGTACCAACAAATAAGTTTGTTATAGATTGATATTATAAAAGTTTGTGCCAATACATCTCTGTACTTCGAAGCTTATATTAAAAATCTATTTCTTATGTGATGACTGCTTCCTAAGATGAACATTATCCTTTGTAAGAAATCCTTTGTTATGTTTTTTGCTATAAAGACATTTCTTTAAACCTATTTGTATTGGATTAATGTTGTAAAAAAAAGTCACGAACACCATCAACTGATTGAAATGGCCATGAATTTAATTTATTTTATGCACATGAAGATAAAAACAAAGGCTGAATCTGAATCTGTGCATATTAAGGCAGCAATTTTACTTCAGTTGACTAACATTAAAACCTGCATTTAAGACTCCTCATGACATTTTCTGTGTCACATAATTATGGTATTTGAGATTTTTACAGCCAGTTTCAAACCATTTTGTCCACAATGTTATGAGATACCTTTATGTTACTAATAGATGCAAACAGACAGACTATTGTTTTAATGGTTATACCCTGTGTGGTACCCCACAAGTTGTGCACTGTTTACATAAATGATATCATAATATAAGTTTAGATACGTTTTTAATTATTTATCTAATTATTCTTGCAGTTTAATATAAAATATATCCATTCATCCATTTTACACACCGCTTCATACAATTCAGGGTTGCAGGTAGCTGGACCCTATCCCTTGTGTTTTCCACATTGCTAGAAACTGCTGGAGCCTTCCCAGTATTTATCTGGCGAGAGACAGGTTGTCAGTCCATCACAGGCCAACACAGAGAAACAAACAGCCAGTAACACACATTTACAAACCTAACATGCATGTCTTTGGGTGGTGGGAGGAAGTCGGAGTACCCGGAGAGAATCCAAACTAACATGGGGAGAACATGCGAACGCGACACTGAAAGACCACTGACAACCCAGCAATCTTCTCAGTGCAGTGAGGTTGCAGTACTAGCCACCGCACCATCGTGCAGCAACTAAATTATATTTTATATTAATAGTCTTTAATCGTTGCAATAGGAAAGTTTCTCATACTGTAAAAGGGCTACAATCTTGAAGAATGTTGTCCTACTAAAAACCTTTCAGTGGAAATGCTTGTAGTTTGTCAGCATTCTTTTATTTAGCTACTAATGGTCACCAGGAAACCTAGTCCCAGTTGCATTTTCAATTAGCATACTTATAAACTCTCCATAAGTCTGCTAATTAAGTCTGATATGAATCAGGTGTGTTGCAGCAGGGAAACTCCCAACACTTGCAGAACTGTGGCCCTCGAGGACCAGAATCACCTATCCTTGTTAAAAACACTCATCTGCTGCAGTCTGGAAAGTTCAGCAGTTCAAAGTGGTGATAAAGGTTTAAAATCCACATCTCTATGGTTCCTCAAATGGATGCAGATATGTAATCGGAAATAGACTTGTAATAGATTTTCAATAAACTTGGGAATTCTTGCCCGTAAAACAAACCAAACAAACAAGATCAAATTATAAATGGCTCAGTGAAGGTAAAAGGAGGTCAGCAACAAGCAGATTTAAAGTGCTTCCACAATGTTTCTTCAACAACAGATACTTATTACATAAAGTACACATAACCAATAACATAAATCATTCACTGATGTTATGTCATGGTTATTATCTTTCCGTAAGATGATTCCACTTAGTACTCCTCCAAATGCCACCAACTACTGAGGGAATAACCAAGGCCAGTCAGCTTAAACTCTTCAATCTAAACAGCCAACTCTTATGCAGTGAGGTTTACTATTCGTATGCAGGTTTTAACCTCAAGCTCTATCTTTCATATTCACAAAAACTTCAGGATGATGACTATAAAACACCCAATTGCACTCATTCAGTGTATGTCAGAACAAAAGTTCTGTATGATTTGATCGGTCTTGTGTTGTTTCGACAATTTTCAGTCTTTGACAATGAAAAAGGAGGATGGCTGACTTTCCCCATGAGCTGTATTACATGTAATACAAAATATCACTGAAATTATTTGAAAGCTTTTTGTCCTTAAGGCTGCAGCCTGCCCATGAACTCTAGATGAGGTCCTGAGAGCTGATTTCAAACATAAAAGACCGAAAGTTACAGGCTGGATTGAAGTACACAAGGTTACTGGACAAAGAGAAAGCAAGAAAGACAGGGAGAGGCAGAGATAAATGGATGGATGGATGGATGGATGGATGGATGGATGGATAGATAGATAGATAGATAGATAGATAGATAGATAGATAGA
>JBAMHX010000015.1:11849945-11870501 GCA_037177515.1 Pseudomugil tenellus
GATAGATAGATAGATAGATAGATAGATAGATAGATAGATAGATAGATAGATAGATAGATAGATAGATAGATAGAGAAACTTGGGAAATGAATGGATAGAGAAGCATCTGCACAGCGATCCAGCTGAAAGCGGCAGTGCATATGTGAAAGCCAACAGCTCAGCAGGAAGGTGTGAACTGTGTGAGCTGTAGCACCTGAAATGATTTTTTGTTAGAAGGCGCTTCATAGTTGCACAAAACCAAAGTTCTAGAGGCTAATTTCACCATTGAAATACATTTTTAGCTCTGTCAAGTGAAATGAGATGAAAAGCAGACTTTTCATTTGCCACTCTGTTTGCTTTCTTAGCTCAGCAGCCTCATATATGCTCTCTCTGGGGTGCAGTTGTGTCGTTGCTTACAGTTGATTTATTCTGATGTTGTCTCTCTTCTATCATATAACACAAGTTAATGAGGCCAGTGGGGGGGGGGGGGGTGGTTTCTGTGTTCATAGAGGGAATAAATATGATGTACATTCCATTGTGTTTATAATGATGAAAAAGGAGGTTTATCACTGTTAATGTATGATTATTTGTTTTGTTTAATTAACACCCACATCTGTTGCTGCAGAGCATGTAGTCAGAGGGTTCACATCAAACTGTTATTCTGCAGCCTGTTTGTCAACATTTCAGATTACTGTATTATTTATTTCAAATTCCTACTCTAAATGGAATAACCCTGGTTTGATTTCAGTTCAAGCGATCATTATACTGATCTAGGGGGAGCGTACAATGGTGCTGTACATTTTAATGGACCCATAATTAAAGTGAATCACTGAAAGTGAAACACTGGATACAGCTTGAATCAGAAAAAAGAGGGAAAATGTAAGTCAAGTAAGTCATTTTCTTCCAAAGAGACCTTTTCCCTCTGAAAGTCTATCATGGGTAGAAAGACTACTTATGGTTAACTTTTTTTAAAAAGAGCAGATACGTTTCCAGCTTCAAGTTTCTATTTTAAAATGAAATATATCATTCTAGAGGTTGTCTATCCCCGTAATCTGCTTGACAACAGGTTTACAAAACTACTGATCAAGACTCACCTAATTGAAACGAAATATGAAGTAACTTTGTTATAATTGATAAATTTAAATAAAACAATTAATTAAAGAAAAAAGTTTTAATATAGTGCGTTTAGATAAACTTTACTTTGGCACAAGAAGCATTGACTTTTTACCCCTTGGAGATTTCCACTGCAGCTGTTTTACGCACGCTGCTGCGCCTCTTCCTAAACTAAAGCAGACGTTTGTTTGTTCTCTCTATCGATTGCTTTTCACTGCCAACATGTTTTACAAAATGTTGCAAACGCCAAATGAATTAATGATGCCTTAAGTTTATCTTACCTTGAGTTTTAACTGGTCCGGGAGAAGTGCGGGGCGCGTGTGTTTGCAGCCCCGCGATCCACAGCAGAAAGTCTGCTCCTGCTTGTTGCAAACTAAACAGATTGCTCTAATTTTTTCCTTTTTTTCCTTCTTATCTTGATGCTGATGTACAATCGATGCTGAGGTGAACTAACCGCAGCCTCCGCTCTGGCACGACTGTCTGTTCGGTGAGAATTAGTTTGCTTGCTTCTGACTGCCGCCCTCCCTCCCTCCCACTCATTCACTGTCTCCCACCCATGAGAAATAATCTTTAATCTCTGTCTCTCTCTGTTTCTCTGTATCTCACGCTGCCTAGCAGGTGGGCATCTTTGAATAATGAGATAATTTTTAAAGTCTCGTGCAGGCACAAATATGTGTTCCCCGCTCCCCTTCAACCCCCCCACCCCCCACCAGCACCTTGTGCTTTAATGGTTCAACACAAACCGCCCATCAGAACAGCTGTCCGGTGCGTGTGCGGGCAGCGGATGGAGAGTGGTCGGGATTAAACTGTGGGATTATACCTCAACATTCATTTCATCCCACACATTGGAGGCACACTGGTGGACAATGACATCAGTCTTTGGCAGACTCAGACAAACAGACAGATTCACGTGGGTAGGGATGGAGAGAAAGATAGGAGAAAAAAAGCAGTAAGGACTGGAAGAAGAAGGGGAAGGAAGATGCCCCTCACAGGTTGATCCAACTATTTCATGGTTTATGCAAATTCCATCAGAGTAGCAATGCAAAAAGGTCAACAGGGCGAGATATCTCTTGGATGAATGAAGAAATTAAAGTGTGTATGCAGCTCTTCCTCTCTCTTTCTCTCTCTCTGTGTGTGTGTGTGATCAGTGGATGGATACACACAGCCAAATCTGTATGTGTGCCTGCATACTGACAGATGGCTACTGTAGTGACGCAGGAACTGAATACTGGGTTTCTATGAGTCTGGTTGCATGCCTAGGGAGTGTGTGTTTGAGTGGGAGAACTGGTCTGTGTGTGTATATGTGTCTTTTTTTGTATGATGGATCGAGGGCAAGTTCACTCTCATGTAGATGCATCTGCAACACTTACACACACACACGTGCATATATATATATGTGTGTGTGTTTGCATGTGTTTGTGTTTGTGTGTGTCTCACACACTCCTATGTGTTATGGTTTTGCTGTTTTGTCCAGGTGCTTGCGATCTTTTTTTTTTTTTTTTTTTTTTTACAGATATTCACAAGAGACCTTGAATCTGCAGTGTTTTGTATTGGCTGAAAATACAGTTACACAACGGTTTGTGTGTGCTTGACAGAAAGCTGTAGGGTCAGAACACAACATATAAGTAAAATATCAGCGAAAATAAAGTGCCATCAGCTGAACAAAAAGGCAATTTATCAAGGCCCAGCGAATTCAAAGGAGACCAGCCAATGCAAAAGAAAGTCTATAAAATGATCGGAGTTTAATTGCAGATCTGCAGGGAGAGATGTTTGATGAAAAAGAAGCAGGAAGTCTTTTGATGCACGCTGTTGGAAATCTGCAGGTATGGAGAGAATATATGACCAACTCATTAAAGTTTGAATTTAGCAACATATTAAGAAGTACCTGTTGCTAATGTAGTAGCGTCTAGCTGAAAGCTGGAGCAGAGGAACAAGAGAGCACAAAAGCAAATCCAACAAGGAATGGCTCATGTTTTTTGAGGAACCATTCCCTGGGGAGAGTTGAGTTGGTATGCGAGGGGGGAATAATATAATCTTCCAGTTGACAAAAATGTGCAGGGAGAAAGAAACGATCAGAAGTTCAGCAAATAAATGTCCAAAATTACAAGTTGCTGAAGGGACAGAAGCAAACTGCTGAGGCCAAGTAACTTTTAAAGCTTCTCTGGTGGTATTTTAAATAAAATAAATTAAATAAAATAAACTCTGGTTAAAGCTAATTGCATCTTTATCAGTAGACACAAAGAAAACAAAAAAAAGAGTTTCAAAAGAGTGCTAATAGATGAATGAGCAAATGGAGCATGAGGTCATCAGTCATGTGAGGAAGAATCTGTAAGAGCATCCCTGTGGTTGGTACAGAGGTGTGAAATGCCTGCGAATCATCATTATGAGTCATGCTTGCATGGAATTACCTTAATCTATGTGCATCAGAACCTAACTAGAGTAAAAAACATTGACTTTTATTGACTGACCAAGAGTAGACGTCAACCAAATCATCCCATTAATGCAAGCGAATTAATATGTTTCGTAGCTTTGAAGACGGGGAGTAAACGCTCCTGTGCCAAATGTGCCATTCGGAGCCGGCAGGCTTCAAGGCTGGCAGCCATTTAGCAGCACTCTGGCTCTCCTTCACTCACTTTGTCCCTTTCTGCTTCCCCTTTCACTCCTGACTCGTACTGTTTCATCTTTATTCCTTCGCTTTCTCAGCTCTTGCTTCTCCCTAATTCACAGAATGTCTGTGTGTTTGTCTTTAATTAGCCATGATAAACTTCACAGCCTTAAAACAGAGTCTGAAAATAACAAAATAATTGTATTGATAATTATACTTATGACTTGAGTATACTATATTTGTGTGTTAAAACTGTTTTCACAGAAATGTGTGAAATACCCACAAGGTTTCCACACTTACATGTGTAGGTGGCACCTATTTATTCAAAATTATCTGCCGGGATCACACATAGCAGGGTAAGTAGCAAAGCTTTGTTATGGTGTCTGGTTCTGTGGCAAAATAAAAGCACATATTACATTTTCTAATACAGATTCATTTTACTGATTAAACTATGGTACAGTATGAAAGCTTTTTTGTATATTTGGATTTTTTGTGAATATTTTGTATATCATCAGGTCATTTTGAATAAAGCCAGACCACTGACTCTTGCATAGTTTCATTAACGTGATAGAAAAGATTTAAAACATTAATTTTATTCTTCTATTATCAATTCACCACTTACATAACAATACCTGAACAACCAATGAGGTGCTCGTTTTGAATGATCTCCTGCTTCAGAGATTCTCACCTGACCGAATCGACTTTATCAGTGCCTATCTGCACATTTGTAAGGAAAGCTGGGCTGTTATTATCTGTCAACATTGCTGATCAGTGACATTGATACAGAAGAACTCCCAATCCTATCGGATGGGTGGGTCTGCTGGCAGACCTGAAAACATCAGCATAATGGAGTATTTTAAAAAAAAAATATGGAAAATGAAGACATTTAAAGTGTTAGTGTTGGCTGAACAATAAAAAGACTGCTTCTCATCCCAGTGGACCTAAAACAAATTAGATTATTGAATAGAAAATTAAACTGTTTACTTTACTAAGCTTCTCTAAGGTCTTGTAAGATCATTGATGACATATGTGCACTGCTATGCTTTGCATGTTACTATTAAGTTTTGAGCTGTCTACTGCTAATTACCATCGACTAGCTATATTAGGACTTTTTTTTAGGTTTTATCTAGGTCTATTTTCATGAAAATTTAAGTAAAATAAAAGAGTTCTTTTTTTCTTTTTCTGCATTGTTTTGCATTTTGCACTGACTTGTGGCCTGGTTATTATATATTGATGGTAACTTGAAATTATGTTTACTTGCAGGAATTGTTTCAAACCTTATGTGTGTACAGGTCAAATCTTCTTACAGTATAAAGACATGATAAGTGCAAACTGCATCGCTCAATAAACCTTGCTTTAATTTCACTTATCTAATCAAACTGGACTTAGTGACTTGAATCAAACTCCCAGTGGTGCACTATTTAATTACTCATTCAAAAGTCAAAGCTAAAAAAAAATCTACTTCGAAAACTACATATTACTGCTCCACTGTAAATAGTTTTTGCAGTTTCACTTCAATAAAACTTTGTCATTTATGTAAAAAGGTATCCCATATGAATCTGTGACCTGACTCTGACCCATATATGTCTGCTGGCCCTAAACAAATAAAAGAAACAAATAAAACTCCACCGGTGATCCAACATTACCCTGATTTCCTCTGTCACAGCACCAAAATATGAGCAATTACCTGCTGAGAACACCTTGAAAGATTAACAGACTTCATGGTTATTTCACTGTTTCTGTGTGATCAGACGTGTGTCTCCAGTCCTCCAACTGTACTTTCTCTGTACACACAGAATAATGGCTTAGATTTCACTATAATCTAATAGATTACAGGGAGAAGAGTGTGTGTGTGTGTGTGTTGGTTGGGGGTGGGACTCGGTCTCGTACAGCCTGCAATCTCGCCCTTCAGATCTGGCACCAAGCAATGCGAGCTACTGGGGCTGTCATTGCTACACTCACTTAGCACATTGTTGCCCAAGCACATATCCAAAATACCCCCCCCTACACACACACTTTCACACACGAAAATGCTTTTCCTCACCATGTGTTTTCCTGGACCGTCTCCCACTTCCTTTTGTCGGAAGCTTACCCTCCCTTGCTCTCACTCCCTCTGTCATCCTGCCCCCCTCTATGCTTGCATCTCTTCTCTATCTCTGTTGTCTGTTTCCTCTATATTTTTTCTCTTTTATTTTGCTTTATTCCAAATCTGTAGCTTTTTTTAAAAAATTATTATCTTTTCATATTTTCTTCTGTTCAAAATCCCCCCACCCTTCAATTTTTCCCTTTTTTTGTGGACCTCCTATAGACCTTATTGGGTTTTAGGCCAGCGGGGGTTAGAGGCAGGTTGTAATTTCATTACTCCTCCTCTGACAGCTTAGGCAAAGGAAGGAAGGGGAAGAAAGTGAGAGAAAGATTAACAGACTATTTCTTTTTACAAATACTAATTACACTCACTATTTTATTATTATTATTTTTTTTGCTTCTTTTAAGTTTCATAATTCGGCTGTGTTGTGTTTATATTCACACAGAAACAAGTTTGCTTCATTTCCCATGTATTTCATCCAATAAATGATTGCACAGATAAATAATACAGAATGATTTCTCTCAGAGCTGGCCTTAATTGGTGCAGCTATATTTGAGTTGCAATGTAGGCCGGGCATTGCCTCCTTGACTTCACAACTGTGGTTGGGATAAATTTGCATACCTTGAAAATTCAATAAAAAGAAAACAAACAATGACTTTGCAAAAGGCTCTCAAAAAGAAGAAAAGGATATATTTTGCCTTTTACATCAAACCTGGGTCATTCAGTTTCCTCCACACAGTGGCAGATGAAATGGCAGGAGAGCTCATTAGTTAAAGGTTGTAACAGACAGGAACAGGGATTGTTTGAAGATCATCAGCTAGATGCCTCGTGGCGAACAGTGCTGTTAATTGCCCCAACTAGTGAGGAGGAGAAAGTTTTACTGTTGGCCACTGGCCGTCTTCCAGATGCTATTCTTATCCTGGGTGATCGATGATATTTTTCCAGCTGTCTGGGATCAGAGCTTACGGAGACAGAGGTCACCAATTATGTTGAGGCAACAACATTACTTTTTCAGTAAATAGACAGTTTTCCACACGTACTGTTATGTAGATGCGTCATCTAACACTTGCACTCAGAGTGTGAATCAGGCAAGAAAATGTGTTCAAAATAAATACATTTTTATTCTTATGTGCATCTATTTGCATTATTAGCAAGGCTTAAAATACTCTTTTTATTCTTTTTAATTTTCTTTTCTTATTAAAAATAAATATAACTCAACAGACATTAAAACCAAAAGTAGAAAAACTGAAATGAAAGAGAATTAAGAAATAATTACATTTATTTATGAGCACATTTATGAATGACATGAAACAAGAAAAGCAGATTAAAGACCAATTAGGTCGAACAGATATCACTATATCTGTATCTGTAAGGAAACTAAATGAGGTGTCTGGCAGTCCTCACACATTCAGAGGAAGGTGGGAAAAGAATAAAAATAAGATGTGCGCTACTGTACATGTTACTGGTAAGTCCTCCCTCTCAACTAGGTTGATTATTTTAAGCACTGTGAGATTGATTTTGAGGCCCTGTGGGGGCCTTGGGGGTTTGTGTGAGGAAAAGTGAAGGTGCAAGCAGACAGAAAAGGAGGTGGAATAAAAGTTAGGACAGGAAAGCTCACAAAGGAAAAGAGGCGTGTAGGAGATGGGAGGAGTGGAGGAACAAGGACTAGAGGTGGTCTCCAGATTCCTGAGGTTATTAATAAATGTGTATCTTCAAGGACATCGGCAATGATTTGGGTCAAACTATATTCTCTTCCTCCTGAGGTGTGCCAAAGTCACTTAAAAATGGACCCAGAAATATCTCCCTCCCAACTTGAAGTAGGCTATCTTTGTTTTCAGGGAGCAGACGCTCACATTTGTCGAAGATGGTAAATCATTTGATGCTCCAATAAAAAAAAAAAAAAAAGATAAATAAATAAATAAAAACACAACAAAGTTCTTACAGAAAAAATGTCAGATGAGAGATTTTTCTTAGTGTCGTACAGGCTGCTAAAGAATTGTGTTTACAAAAACAGGAAATTACAGATGAAAACAAAAATAGCAAATAATCAAATGTTGTCCTTGAACATGTTACATTTTCTGATTTCATTCACTGCAGAGATGGATTGTGTTCAGCTTTCTTGGATTTTTTGTCTTCTCTGTCAATCAAGATATACAATGACTATTTCTGTGTTGTAATCTGTCTATGTGAAGAGGACCTTGATTTGGCCATTCAATCCTATAAACAAGGAAGCACAGTATTTCTCCCCCGAATTATGTGTGTGTGTGTTAAATAAGCTTTACAGTTGAATTGCAGTGAAGTCTGAATTCCTTCATATGAAAAGAAAATATATTCCTTGTCTGTATTCGGTTAATTTTAACGCCAAATATTATTAGGCCATTTTACAACTTCTCCTGTAGTATTCACTTAATTATACCTTCATGAGGAAAAAAGCTATTTAAAAATGTTTTTACCCAAGTACAGCATACTCTACAGCTAAATCTGACTGTACAAGAGTCTGATAAAAAGTCAGATTAAATTGATAAATAGAGACTGATGGAGGCATCACACACCATGTCTGTTGAGTGAGAATGAAAAAGTGAATTTGTGTTTTTTTGCCATCTAGTGGTAAAAGTAAGTAACAGCAAGAAGTCAGTAGCATGTTTTTTCTGATGAAACCAAATGGACACTAGCTTCAAACACAACGCGCATGTGGGTCTTATCAAAGCTATTGATAAAAAAGAATTTATTCACATTTATCAGACAGTATATAACTACTTTTACTACCTCTGCCAAGGAGGTGGCGTCTATTCTGATTGCTTGTATGGTAGCAATTTACACAAAAACTGCTGGACAGATTTTAGTTTTTTCTGAGAATAGGTCTTGGTCTAACTTGGATTCCATAAAATTCTTGAGTGATCTGGATAACAATATGGATCCAGGAATTGTTCTGAAAGATTTTTTATTATTGTGCAAAAGAGCCATTTTCAGTGAATGTGCACATAACCATGCAACAAATAGTGAAGATGCTTGGACAAAAAATACAGGAGTTCCCAACAGGTTTTGCAAGATATCAAAGATAGATCTGGATCTCAATCCACAAAGAGAAAAAGGGTATCTCTGGAATTTTCATGACTGCAAGAGAATGAATAAAACATGAAACAAACACCCAGATATTTCCAAGACATTGTGGGTTCATCATCAATGTATCCAGGAGTTTAATAGTGTACACATATCAAAAGAGTGTAAAACTATAACATTAGGTGTAAATCCAAATATGGTGGAAAATGAGCAGCTTGTGTTCTTCAAATGTGTTCTTCAAATGCTTTTCTGCTTGATTTTATGACACTTTATCCTCAACCAATTGTTTGTTGTTGGTTACTTATCAGTTGCCGTGCATAAATACACACTTTTATTGGGGCAGAAACTATTTTGCAGCATTATGCTCCTGGACAGTAACTTGTAGATCTCTACTTACTGAAAATTGTATACTAATATAAATATAGTGTCTGAAGTAACGAGCCCCATGATGAAAGTTTCCAGTATGAGCTTGATTTCAAGTTGTTATTCCCATATTTTCATTGTGGATGGAAGCTCACTGCTAATATCACGCAGAAAGCATGTGGTACATGTCCCAAAATAACAGGCAAAGTCTGAGACATGACTGCACAAGTGAGCTTTGCAGTTGTGTGAGTGAACACAAAGAATGGCACCAGAAGCAACCGTAAAAGGAGAAGCTCTTGTAGACGTTGCTTAATGTACTCTCTCTCCAGTAAAACACTAAGTAAAAAACAAAGATATTAAATGTTACATGAGATTGTTAACCAGCATAAACTCGTGCAGAAAGAAGTCCAGCAGCCACTGCACAGCTGTGCTGTAGCTTTAGTGAAAGACGATGGAGACGCACTGAGAATATAAATGAGAAATTGGAATGCAAATCCTGAATCTGCAGCAATTTCCAAGATTGGGTTAAAATATGTAGCATCTTTTTGCACACTGTTCAATGTGTTTTGCTGTATTTTGCAGCATTATTAAATCTACTTTTAAGCTAATTTATAGGTAATGTTTGTAAGGTGAAAATCCAATATTCTGTCAGGTGCAATGAAATCCAACAAGAGCAAAAACTCATGATGCTTTTCAAAATGTTTATTTTTCCTCTTTGGTAGTTTGATAAACTAGGTGCAGACAACAGAAAATATTGGCACCACACCTAGACGTCTGCATTTATATACAGTCTATGGTACCAAGCAACAAACAATCCTTCTTCTTCTGTTGTTTAACAGTGGTTTTAATAAGAGCATTAACGCTACTTACTGATCCAGAAAGGGTCAGACAATAAGCTCACAATGTATTTCCTTACCATTGACTACCATCAATGGTTCCAACATGGGATAGGCTTGGTGAAAAAAAAACCTAGAATCTATACTCTACCATATAGTCCTGTCTCCTTTAGAAAAGGAGACAGGACTACACCCCTCCACACAAACCACAGGCAGGTGACATCCTTGCCTTTACAATACTAAAATATACAATGTATTAAAACGCTGACATACAAATTATATTCTCATTAAAGGTATTTGCTGAATACAAATAAACCCCAAAGTTCCTTGTGGTTTTGTGTTTTCTGAGATTATTTACTCTGTTAATATACTTTTAGTTTAAATATTCATGATATTCAGTATCAACATATGAGCAGGAATGGCACTTAGTCATGTGGAAACTGTCCTCCCCGTAACAGTCGACAGGTTTTTATCTCTTTTATTTCTTGATGAACTTCATGAATAAACATTCTTTATGTTACTGGGGTCTGTGGATGTATATAGTCATTTCCTTTCTAAGCTGTACGATGGGTGGAAGCACAACTCTGAGTTTTAGCTAACTGACATCTGGAAGCTCGCTACCCATCAGCTTACATGTTCAAAAATAACTCAGAAGTGTTAAAGCAGTATTGTTTTTTTTACCATCTCATCTGGGTGGGTTGGTATGAGGTTCAAGAGAAAAATAATGTACAGTACGTATCCAACAAGGCAGTGGAGCTTTAATGCTTATAGAAACATGTGTTTATTTATTGTTGTTGTTTTTGTGCTTTCCTTTTGGGTGCTGTGACAGGTCAGACAAGTAAATCAAACTGGGTTAAAATTAAACTTGTCGGTCATGGTTTGACCTACAGACTTTGGGTCATGGCTGGGACAAGCCCCTTTGAAACAAAATGGGTTTATGTGTCCGTCTGACCCGGTTTCCAGGCCTTATCAGTACAGGGTAAAGTTACTCATATGATCTGAAACAGAGAGCCATACAATTAGGAGCTCAACTATCTGACTGCAGATGTCATTATGATAATGAAGTAGAGGAAAGGGGTTAGCAGAAGGCCAGTCAGATGACCTGTCCTCCTTGTTCTTGAAGTTTCCTCCCTCGATTCTAAAGCCTGCTTCTGACCACAGTGCAACAACTTTGTAGGACCTTTTTGAAAACAGAAAGCTTAAAGATTAAAAATACTGTATTAATTTGAATACAGTTATCATATTCCATATACCATACTGAAAATGAGCTGTATAACATTATTTTCTTCTTGCAAGGCCAATTTCAAAATTGACTCCTTAACCAATGGATGATGTCCAGTTAAAGAATGTCCTGACAAGAAATTCAGCAAATAGTCATGAAGGTGCTGGGGTTGTAAAGCAAACTGAGCTCTTGCACTTCTGTTCTTTGTGACAGATTATTTTGCAGGTATGCAGTGATGGATTAAACAAACACGTTTTGGTTTGGAAAGGAACAGGAGAGCTTAATTTCAGATTCATCTGTCAAGTCAGGATTTTCAGACGGCTTGTGTTGTTCCAGAAGCTCTCTATAAAGATTTAGATGCGTTTTTCAGCTTCATTCTTTTTTTATTTTAGAGCTGAGGCTCCATCCTGGTAAACCTTCTGCGAATGTAATATATATTCAGTTCTTTTCTGATTGAAAAAGCATGAACATGCATCCCAAATGCAGCTTAGCGTCAAGTTCTAAGACGTAACTTGATGAATCATGTTTCAGGCATTTCTTGAGGATATTTTTCAGTATCTGTGCTGTCATCTGTGCTGTCATGGTTAATGAACAGAATATTTGTAAGAGTAGAAAGCTTAAACATGTTTTTTTGCTTTCCTCCAGACCAAAGTATCTTTATTACCTTCTTCCTAATGTCCCATGCTACTTTATTGGTAGGCTTCGGTATTACCGAATTAATGTGTTTTCTCTTCAGTTTTAATAATTAAATAACAGAATCGTGCTAAAATAGAAAACTCTAAAATATTTAGGTTTTCACATGCTTTATTGCTATAAATGCATCATGTGTGCTGTATAAAGTTTGACACATCTGCATCTCTTACATAATCAAACAGTTCTCAATATCTTATTACATAAAATTGGACATGTCTTCTGCTCCCCCTAGTGGATTTATTGATGTTCTGCAGGCAAAAGACATTTTTAAGATGGTTGCCTCAAACTTGTAAGGTCCCCTCTCCCCTGAAAAAAATTTTAAAAAGGAAAAAAGGTTATAACTTTTTGTGTGTTTTACAGCGTTACACTCCTTGATTCTGTGAACAGGCCCATTACTGATGCCCTGATTGTTCTCTTGTCATCGTGTCACACGAACAGTAATCTGCAGGTCTCAAACAAGCTGTATGTGTGTCAGGAGAGATCCTTTCTGAACTGCTTATGGCCCAGTTTGATGTAATTATCTGATGGTTTAGATACTAAACTGTGACCCATCATGAGACATGTAGAGCAAAAGTACAGACAGACACATGGACTGGGTCAGAGAGAGAGAGAGAGAGAGAGAGAGAGAGAGAGAGAGAGAGAGAGAGAGAGAGAGAGAAAGAGATATGGACAGAATACTCACATTCAGTCCAATTCAGTTTTGTCTCTCTGGTTTGTTGATTTTTAATGATGTTTGGTTTTACCTCTGTGTGATAACTTCTATGTTTCTTCTATTTTTCTATTTTTTTTCTTTTTTTAAAAAATATTTTAAACAGAAAGTAGAAGATAAATACTTTCGATATGTTTTAATTTTAAGTCCTATTCACATAAAACAGAAAGTAGCTATACTTGTTGTTTTAGTCTCTTGTCTTGGTGTCATAAGTCATCCAACAGAGTATAAAATATTTTATTTGTATTTTTGACTTATTATTCTGTCAGATATTTATCATCGATTTATTCATTCATTGATTCATTCATAAAATTGCTGGAGCTATCCCAGTATTTATAAGGTGAAAGGCAGGGTACATACAGAACAGGTAACCAGTCCATCCAAACACCCAGAATCATGACTCTTATTTTGTTATGTTCTAAAATAAACTACTGGGTATGGTCACTAAAAAGCGTTAGGACTTTGTGTTCTTAAATTAGTTTAGTCAACATCTTCATTGACAACTTAGAAAAAAAATCTGAGACAACTGGGCCTCTTTTTTTCAGAAAAGATGGGAATTATGGGAGTATTAGAGGCTTAGATGGGGATGCTACAACCATTTTAGCTAGGTAGGACATAAACACAACTACTGACCCAACATCATCCAGATGAGACCAATAATGATACTCATACATGATGCAGTGATATTTATGTATTTGTTTAATTCTAATATTCACCGTTTACGATATATTCATTTTAATATATTCAAAACTGATTATTTTTTAACTTACATTATTGTTAGTCAATCTATTATTTCATCAACTCATCATCAGTAAACATAAAAAAACCCCAAAAAACATGTGATCAGACACAAACCTCACCGTAGACATCCATACAGACTTGGTACAGATATCAGCTGTTTTTAAACAGAGATTTGCTTTTAAAAAGATTGGTTTGTTTGAATTATTTAAAAATGTAGAAATAATTTCAAGGATGAGTGTTGATCAGTCACACACACATTTCTGGCCTCATTCTTCTTTCTCTCACAGTGCCAGAGATCAGTGTGACACCTGCTCCTGATACACCAAACAAAAGGACGCCTGTCTTTTGGTGTGACCTAAGGGAAAAAAAAAAGTCATGCTCACACACACACGCTCACACACGCCAAGGTGCTCTAAAAATTGTAGTCAGCTGACGCGATGTTTGGAAGGATGCAGTCGGGGTTAAGGTGTCCATAAAAGAGGACGAAGATCCTCAGTATTTTCAGATTTACATGGAGAGGAACTGAGGACGGTTCGGGAACTGAGATAGAAACACAGAGATAGAAAATCTACATCATATAAAGTAATAAAATATCTAATAGATAAGCAGCTCAATCTTCAACTAAACTTCTGTCTTCTGATCATCTCATGAGATACGATTACATGAAAAGGTTTGTATGAATTTTAAACAATTTACGTCCTTGCAGTGATAGTGTCCTAATCTTTTTCTTTTACACATTTCATTTGTTCAAAGTGTGTGTCTCACTGCTTGCCCTCTTCTTTGTGTCTGCACCTTTAGTATGAATTTGCTTGTGATGAAATGTGCTCTGCTGTGTATGTTGATGGCTGGAACAGTGCGCGCGTGCACGCTGAAAAATCACACCATATGGATCGAGAAGCAAAACTGCACCCAGTGTGTGGCTGTCAACACAACCATCTGCAGTGGCTATTGCTACACAAAGGTGACAACATCCACACAATCTTGCACTTTTCATGGAAACTCTGTCATTCAGATAAATGTGCTGCTTAAACAGGAATATATACTGAGATCATTTTCCGGATAAAATTATCAAGGAAAAAAAAAAGATTGCATTCTGTTCAACCTTTCTTTGTGTCTCATTGCTCTGCTTCCTCCAGGACACCAATTTGAAGGGACGTTTTGGGAGGACTTTCTTGATCCAGCGTAGCTGTGTTCCTCTGTCCTTGGTGTATCGGGCTGCCATTATTCCTGGCTGCCCTCAGGATGTCAACCCACAGCTGTATTATCCTGCAGCCCGCTGTTGCAGCTGTGGGCGCTGTAACACACGCACTCATCACTGTATTCCTCCCAGGCTGTTCTCTTATGACCAGTGCACAATAAAACTGGGCAGTGTGGAGAACAAGTCTTGTTTTGGAAATGCAACAACATGCTAATCAAATCATTACACATGCATGTCGAAAGACAGTTACTGAGATGGAACAGTAATATAATTATTGCACATTTCTGCTTATGAGCTGATTTATATTGTATGTTATGAGTTATACATTTTATTCTGTGGTTTGACAAACAACTGATGCTATAATAAAACACATGCACCATTGATGTAGGTTACAGTACCTTAAAAACTTAATGAATGGGCCATTACAAAATGGGGCTTTCATCCCCTTGACACTTGCATTTGCCTGTGAAATAAAGTCTTATTTAAGCACTTACTGATTTGCTTCATTTTTGAAGAGAATGAACTTATTTGCCTGGATCTACATCTTTAAAAAGTTTTTGAAAAGTGTATGCAAAAACATGTTAAAACACAGTGTTCTGTTTTATGCAACTGCTAGCAAGCTTCTGAGTGACAGGATGAAACACATCAGAAGATTGTGTGTAGAGTTAAAACCTGACTTACAGCCTGATGTTGCATCATTTTCTAGCAACATAAAGCAGATTTACCCTTCCGACCCCTAAAAGCAACAGTGAAAGCTAGCTGTTTTTCTCTGCTCTTTTTGTTAAACATGAGGAAAAGAGAAGAGAAGAGATTTAGAGCTGAGTCTCATTGAAAACAGCAATACAACTCTGACTTTATTTAAAGGTGGATTTGTTTTCCCCATCTTATTTCTTCCTAAAGCTATTTTTCCATAATTTATCCATTAGGGTTCTTAAATAACCACTATTAAACTTAATGAGCATACAGGGCACTATTAAACTTCATTCTATTCGTCATGTGTTACTTGATTTAACATTTGTACCTACACACAAATACTGGTGATGTTTGAAATGATCCAGACATTAAATTTTAATATTTTGCAGGGTCTCAAATCATTATTTTATGCAGTTTGAGGAGTGTTTATTATCTGCAACAACTTTGACCGAATATAATATTTGCATATTAGATCTAGGTGTATCATTGGACTGTATTAGGTCATGACCTCGCTTGGCTCTGTGTCTTAGCTGGGTGTACTGTGGGTGGAGAGACATGTCAGATTTATTCTTGGAATTGCAGGGCTGGGTGTTCTCCGTATATATAACCCAGAACTTATTTTAACTCTTGCCTTCTGCCTTGTTTCTCAGGGGCTCCCAGCCTGCTCTCCCTCTTCTGCCTCATCCATCGTGCTGAACAAGCTTTACCATGGTCCAGCAACAGCCGATTAGGTAAGAATCTGCCAGACTGCCCCAGTGGGCTGCTCAAAGAGAAAAAGTTCGACCAATGCATGTATTGATTATTAAAAATACCGGTAGTCTTTTCTGTGTAGGTATAATTTTTTTTGCTGTATGTCAAGAGTGACTTGACATGTATGTCAATGTGTATGTTTGATTCTCTTTGACAAGTTATTTTTAGATGACCAGATTACAAGAAAGAGTTAAATTTACTTGGTTAGATTAAAGATTCAGGTGGGGTATAACCTGCATATGCTTTATGACAGTATAATGAGGCCCTTTCTTACCATAAATATCCTTTTATCATTATACATTGTCATATTAATTCATTTTCAGAGAGTTGAATGACCCCGTCTGTCAGTACAACTCAGTCTTTTGTGGAAACATTTTTTTAAAGGAAGGCTAATCATGCTCAAACTGTGACTTTTTTTTACACAGTCTGCCTGCCAAGCTTATCAATGGAGGGATTGCAGGCATGGTTGGAGTCACCTGTGTCTTTCCCATCGACCTGGCAAAGACACGCCTGCAGAACCAGCGCAATGGCCAGCAACTCTACAAGAACATGTAAGAAGAACCTCTGCAAATGGAAATATCAGTGATTGTTTCTGTCGCCCCATAAAAACATTAAATAGGATGCTATTTGAATGAGTTCAAAGTAAGCTGACAGGTTTGGTTTGTCTGTCGGGTTAGAGAAGTACATTCACTAAATGCTTTTGTTCCCAATCTGTGATTGTGCACTGCAAGATTCTCAGTATTTTGCAACAAAGTATTATTACAAGAGAGTAAAATGTATTATGTGATAAACTGTTTTTTCCACCTCAGGATGGATTGCCTTGTTAAAACAGTTAAATCTGAAGGCTACTTTGGCATGTACAGAGGTAAGATCATTATCTTAAATGAGTATGTAGCAGTAAGACATTTACATTTTTGACAGAAGCATTAAAGTGTTGAGATCAGGGGTATTTTATGATGGCATTTTCATTTCTAAGAGTCAAATTTGTTTCTGATCTCATCCAGTCTGACTAATTTGATCAGACTCTTAATGCAGATACTATCATCTGTCACTGCCTGGATGAGATTTAATGCAAATTGGCTCATCATGGCTCAGTGGGTTAGTGGTTTACTTTATCCTGTAAAAGTGTAAAAATACAGTTTGTTATGTCAAGAAAACAAATTGTTCTTCATTTTATTAATTAATCTATGCAATCCAGATAGGTTGTTTGACAACTTATTGTTTTGTTTCCTGCTGCTGTGGTAAATCTGATGTTTAACTTATGAGTTAATTGCATGTTTTTCCTTTGCATTAAGCTGATGATGAGCATACCTTGTTGCAGGAGCTGCAGTAAATCTTACACTGGTAACCCCAGAGAAGGCCATAAAACTTGCTGCTAATGACTTTTTTCGCCACCAGTTGAGCAAAGATGGGTAAGTAGCTCCAGATACTCCTATTTCCAACATTGGTGCCATTTTATTGTAATTTTTTTTAAACACATGCACATCTGTCTTCAGAGGTAAGCTTACAGTTTTCAAAGAGATGCTGGCTGGATGTTGTGCAGGAATGTGCCAGGTCATTATTACAACACCCATGGAGATGCTCAAGATTCAGCTACAGGATGCAGGCCGACTTGGTAAGCCAGGAAAATGTCATCTTGATGCTCATTAAGTTATCGATTACAGCTTACATCTCAGTCTAGTACAAAATGCTGTACTTATGTCTTCCAGCGGCCCAGCAAAGGGTGATGCCTAGTGTGGCAACCACACTAAAGATGGGGGGGACCAGTGCTGTTCTCACACGTTCCTATAACACCACCCCTAAACCTCAAGTCATGCGTATGTCTGCCATAGAGATCACCAAAGAGTTGCTGAGAACCAAAGGAGTCACAGGACTGTACAGAGGACTTGGGGCCACACTAATGAGGTGAAGTTAGTGCTAGGCCTTATTTAGAAGGATGTAACCATTTTGCAAAGCAATATTTATGTATGTATGCACTCCTTTTTAGGGACATCCCTTTCTCGGTTGTGTATTTCCCTCTTTTCGCACACCTGCACCAGCTTGCCCAGCATTCATCAGAAGACACATCTGTACCTTTCTATTGGTCCTTCATGTCTGGCTGCTTGGCTGGATCCATTGCTGCTGTGGCTGTCAGTCCTTGTGATGGTGAGCCAACTATACAAGTAATTAATCAATGCTGGGGAGACTGGCTAGAGTGTCAGAAAAAGTCACTATAAAAATCTTTACATTTATAACTTTGACTGTGTTGTGCAGTGGTAAAGACAAGGCTGCAATCTCTCAAAAAAGGAGCCAACGAGGAGGCCTACAATGGAGTGGTGGACTGTGTCAGGTAGTTATTGTCATCCATTGATGCCCAACAACACACCAAACTTTGCCGTAGTGCTGGCGTAAGGTACAATCAAACCCTAATCTCTTCCTTCTCATTGCAGAAAGATCCTAAAGAAAGAGGGACCCAGGGCTTTCCTCAAGGGGGCCAGTTGCAGGGCTCTGGTTATTGCCCCCCTCTTTGGCATTGCCCAGGTTGTGTACTTTGTCGGAGTTGGAGAGTTCCTGCTGGGGTACACCCCTTACAACATCTACTCTGCATAAGCAAGCTGTTTCCGCTGGATCGTTAAAACCTGATGGATCCAGCTCTTCGTTACTGTGCAAAGATGTTGAGAGTAAAATGCTAAAGGGACCAGAAAGATGCTGTTTTGTTCCAAAATGGTTTCCACATTTGACTTTCGCAAGATTGTCTCTTATTAAAGAGACTCATTTACAAGCTTCCTTGTCTTTGAGCTTCAGTGGAACGTGGTGTTTCTCTCACTGGGGGACATAAAGGTCCAACACTGATCACCATTTCACTTAGAAACAAACCAAAGCTTTCTTCCCTTTTGCTCCAACTCTTAAATATGTTCTGCACTACTTGCCCTAAACTGTACCCCTAACCTGGATATCCCATTAGTTGCCCTCTCTTGGCAACCACTAGATAATGGCTTTTAAAGGTATTGTAAGAGACTGCCAAGTAGTACCAAATATCATGGCAGAAAATCAAAACTTCACTTGAACAACTTCTCGCATGGTTTAAAAAGTTACAATAGAAACTTGGATATAAATCTTGATCCTGTGTATATATTGTATATTTGTTTCTAAAGTAGATACATGTTTTTAGACAATGTTTGCCAAAAAGATGATTTCCACTGTCGTCCAAACAACCAAACTGGGAAAAGATGTGGAAAACAGATTGATGACTGATATCATGCAAAAATGAAACATTTCTCTTCACCTGATCGACTTACAATAATCCACCGATAAATTCCTCTGAGTTGTAGGTATTTCTTTTAAATCTTTCCCCGTAGTTGGTCCCAACAGATCATATGTGGTTACATTTTCATCAGAAGTAGCTTCAGCATTAGAACTGCAATCCAAATCTCTTTTATGGCAGTCTGAATAACTCTGTTTGCTTATTGTGCATCTGTAGATAAATAGCTTATGTCCAGTTATTTGCATTTTATCACAGAAAACTGCTTTTGCTGTCAAGAACATGTTTGACTACAGCAGTTAAATGATGATTGACACAGCTTTCTTGATGAGCTTATTCAGCTCTTGGGACCAAGTATTCTGATTAAAAGTAAATAAAAAGGTCTAAAGCATTGATCCTACATGACTTAGAATACTGTTGAATGCCTAATGAGCTTTTATCTTAATCATTAGGCGGCAGGACAAGATTTGGTTTCTTGTTCCGTCTCAATGAATTTCCCGAGTCATAAATTTTTCACTGCTTTTGTGTGCTGTAGATGTTTGGTCTTCCTAAACTGAGAACCGATCCAATCTCCAAAGTGTCAAAAAGAGTCCAGACAGTCGAGAGGATAGTTATTTTTTAAGCTATGTCAATAAAGCTTCATTATTGCTAAAGAAATCCAGTGTTTATTTGTGTTGTTTGTGGTGTGTTTAGCTGACACATTAGATAAATCTGATGCAATCTGAAAAGCTGTTGCCCGTACATTATTTTTCTTCTGCATCGCAGGCATGGTTAGATTGTTGGCAGCAAAAGCGCCCATACTGCTGTGTTGGGGAAACTCTAGCTCGGGTAATCCTGGAACCTCTGCTGCATTGCACACATATCTATCCTCTCAACTAAGTTTTCAGCTGTTTCATAAGCTGAAGTGCAGAAACATAAACCTCTGATATGAACTTCATGAAACTAACCAGGCAACCTGATAAGTTAAGAGAATTTTTCTGGTTTTCTTGTGAATTTTTAAATCTTTTTTGCTTACAGATTCATTCTTTATAAAACACTGAAATGTTGTTTCTCATTTATTTATGTTCCTGTTTGTAGAACAAAAAGATATTCATATTGTTTTCTAACATTTTTTGTTAAATCATAAGTTAGATTAAACCTATACACCAGGACATTTTGGTGGTAAACAAGTAATAGAAAACATTCAAAGGGGACTTAATGACACACAAGTAGAAACTTGTATATAAGTAAAGTACATCTATAATACTAGAATTTACAAGCTAATATA
>JBAMHX010000015.1:11875965-11901698 GCA_037177515.1 Pseudomugil tenellus
TATACTGATATTACAATAAATTTACTACATTTAACAATGATTTAGTGGACGTATAGTGTTCCATAATACAACATTGAAATTTCCCTTCAGATTACATAAACTTCATTTCTTTTCATTTGATGTCATTTCTTTCATATAATTTTTATTCAAACTGTTAGGAAAAAAATCATATACACATGAAGTGGATAAAGTGCTCTTTTTTAAGTGTAGGACTGCCCATGCAGATCTACTTTATTTCCACATTCTGTGCTATCATTTCCTTTGAACTCTAATCTTTCTTTTGGTTCAGAAAATTTCCATAGAGCTCCATCTATAAACACTGCCGTCTTTCATCCGTCTGTTCCTCCCTTCTGGCACTATTTCCATCTGGGCAGGGTGAGTGAATTAAAGGGAATGAGTGGTGGTTTCCCGTGTGTATTCTCAATCAATATGTGCAACAGTCGCTTCCTGTTTTCATACTCTTTAATGATTCAAAAAGTGTGAAAGCATCTTCACGGTTGAGCTTTAAAGATGGGTGGAAAAATTAGGAGTTAGAAATACTTATTTTCAGAAATACTCTTGTAATTTGGAAATATTTTCGTTAATAGTGCAAAAAATGCTTTAATACTGCCTAATATTCTTATTTGCAGGAGATATCCTAAGACAAACTCAGCATAAATGACCCAGTGTTGTGATGAAACTACGTTAATTACATCCATGTTACGCAGCTGTATCGTTCCCCACATACATTTACCATCTATCTTGTGTTGCATTGCATATTCTTTACTTGTAAAGATGACCTGACTTGTTAAAAAACAACAACAAAAAAACTCACCTATGAAGTAATTTTCTGGAGCTTTGTTGTCGTCAAGCAGGGCGACTGTTTCTGGGTCAAAACGCAGCCACAGTCCCACTGCCACAACCAAAGATCCCATTAACTGCAGAAAGTAGAAAAAAACATGCATCAAGCTGTAATTTTTACAAAAACATGTATTAAAAAACATAATCAGATAAAATGTATGGCAAACATTCTGCTATTCAGTTGTATGATTGTGAATAATGCCTCCTAAATATCAGTTATATTCCTGCGTTCTACTACAACACTCCTCCCTGCCCCTTTCCTTCCTTCTGGTAAGAACCATAGTGTTCTGTTTTACACAGAGACAATTCATTTAACTAATATCAATATCAAACTGACATTCCTGTGAAAAGTCAACTACAGAATTCACCAAATTTTTTTACTAAAGCACAATAATGGATGCTTTCAACTCTTTTTAAAGACTTGTTTTTCAGCTCTCTTGGTTCAGCAAGTGCTTTTCCATATGATTCAACCCTGTCTTCATGTTTAATCATTATTTACACTTTGAGTTAGTTTAAATAAAAAACAGAATGTTTAAAAAAAGACTTGATATCTGTCTAGAACTGTGATTTATGTAACAAAAACATGTCGGAGCAATTGCTGGCTTTCCAGCATGGAGAAAATGACCAGTTTGGCTGTGGGCAGCATGTGGCACCTTGAGCTGAAACAGCCTCTCCTGTTAGTTTGGAAACATGGCTCATATTTTCCCATCAGTATAGACTAAATGAATATTACAGTCAAGAATCTTGCCTGAGGACAAGCTAACTAAAATAAGTTATTTTCTAACTTTTCCGAAGACTTTGGTGCATTTTTTATTTACATTTACAGCTGAGAGATGCTTACAAGGGAGGAGGTGGGCGCCGTTCTGACAGATCAATACAGAGAGGCTTTAATGATCACTTAGCTGATGGCCCCCCGAGGATAATCCAGTCTAAAACCCTTTGAGCTTCACAATAACACACACTGTGTGTGTGTGTGTAGAGAGAGAGAGAAATAAAATGCTTCAAAATGAGAGTATTTAGATGCGCTTGTCACGTGGTCTCTCTGTGTCCCAGATCTAGAAAAGATCTAAACCACTGTTTAAGAAACTTTCTGTGACTCACTGCCTGCCCTCCAATTACGTTTAGTGAATTTATTTTGTGAAATAAGTTCTGTTTCCAAGATGGGATAAACAAAATGGTCCCAATTTAAGTCTGCTTTCAGATGTCTTGTGAACCGAGCTCCTTCGTTCTTTTGTCTCTTGCATCTCACCTTCATCCCGACTGTCCGCACTCCTCTCCTGATCCCCAGGTCATATTTTACAGTGTTGTTCTGAAGTAACGCCAGCAGCTCAGTTGTAAAGCATCAGAATGGGACAGGTGTTGGGAAGATGGCTCCCTCCCAAACATGAGGATTTAGTGTCGTACGCGGTGATGTATGGGACAGCTGAGCTCCTGGGGTTTCAGGATTAGCGGGTCCAAAGTGATAAAGCAAAGTGAAGTGCAGGCTGTAGGTCTGTAGATTTAGTGAGCGAGGCTGAATCAGTGTGGAGACAGAGTCTGGATCTTTTCAACTGTGGTATTTGTCGGAACATCTGATGATGCGGGGTGGAAGGGTGAGGCATATGGACACGGGGGGAAGGAGCAAGGCCCTCCAACATACTGCAGATTGTGTTGACGCTGTGTGTAAGAGGGTACGGTTGCTTCACCATAAACATACGGTCTCTCAGTTGATCGCCATTACTTTCATAGTTTCTTTTAAAACCCTTTCGCATCCTGCAATCAGCAGCTGACATGCTAAATGCATGCTCCACCCTGGCACTCATGAGCCTGATCATCCCAATGGTCCCATTAACACCCTATCCCCCACCTCCCACGCCCCTCCCTTCTCCTCTCCTTTCAATCTGAGCCTCTCCACATGCTGATTTATTGCAATGCATCCTTCTCTTCTACCCCACCCAGCTCAGCTTCTCCCTCCCAACACCCCCCCATCTCCCCCCAAAAGACAAAGACTTATCTCTGTGTGACTATACACTCTACTGCACAAAAACAAGGAAAGAGACACAATGAAAGAGAATAAGAAACAGAGATGGAAGAAAGGAGGGAAGGGCCATTAGAGAGCCCATCATCTCTGTTTCTGCAGTATGTCCACAAAAAAACAAAAAAAAAAATCTATTTCAAGACAAATATCTTCATTACAGGCTTTTGTGTCTATGGAGACTAGAATTTCCTTCCATTAGTGTTAGAAGATGCCTAGGAAGTAAAATGACAGTGAGAAGAGGACAGTCTCCCTTCTTTCTTTGTTTCTAACTCAGTGCTTGTGGATGATCCTAGGTGGAGATGGAAATGTCTGTGTTGTAGCTTTATTGAGGTTCTTTTACAATTTAAGGCCGACTTTTTAATGGCGCACTTAAAATGTGTTCTTATGAGGGGAATTTCCATTACACCAAGGCTGTGGTCTAAGTCAGATACAGTCTGTGGTACTTTCAAGGCTTGGAACAAAAACAAACAGCAAGAATAAAACACTGTAAACTGAACCACAGGAAATTTCAACAACATAAAGAAGCAAAACAGTCATAAACGTATTTATTCCCACTGTATTTTGTGATTTAAGATGGCCAAAAATAATTCTCTGATGGGGCTGAAGTGGAGAGTAAACAGGAGTGGGATAACTATGGGAGGACTAAATCCCATTGTGTACAGTGACAGGCAGGGGCAGGGAGTGCACAGGCTCCTCCAACATAAAGGATGGACATAAATGTTTGCGAAAGAATTACTGCATTACCGTAATGCAGGTCACTATAAATCTTGAAAATGTTGTCTTTTAACTCACCACCATTAAAATCTGACTAATAATCAGCTGCATTGTTACTCTGAAACTTGTACAGTAACTCTGATTGGGTCGATTTAATATTCCTCTTCTTCAGTGTTTGTCATCTTTTTTTTGCATATGAGATGTTTATAGACAAATTTCAAAGTCTGCACCCTAGATATCTATTACTTTTCAAGGACGACACATAAAGTAGCAGAAATCCCATGTGTGTTGTCCAGGCTTTTCTTCCTTTGCTTCACAACATCACTACGAGACACATTTGCATAATACTGGCCTGATGGCGACGTTATCCAATCTCAAACAAAGAATGAGCAGCTGCTTTGCCCTCTGTCATGTTTGAACAATAATCTGATGAATCTGGGCACATCAGAGGTGACAAGACGCTTTACGGGAGTTTACAAGAAGAGAAAAGGAAAGTGTTTCTAAACATTAATCTATGTAAATGTTATTTAGCAGACGCTTTTATCCAAAGCGACTTACATTTTTTGGATCATAGGGTTCAGTGTCTTACCCAAGGACACTTTAGCATGTAGTCAGGGGAAGCCTGGAATCAAACTGCCAACCTTCAGGTTGACAGACAACTGCTCTTACCCCCCCGAGCTACAGCCTCACTAAAACGTACAAAACAATTCTGTTGCATTAAAACTAAACTGTTCTGTGAGTTGACAATATTCTACTAGTTAGAGTCCAAATACTTGGTTTCACTTGCAACATTAACTGCAGTTTAACAGTAACTGTAGTTATAATTTTTAGGTTTTTGTTGCTTTCATGGTTGTTTTTTGTGTTACAAACTAGGTAAAAGTAAATAAAACTCACCCTGTGTTTGTAAAGACACCTATTACTGTTCTACTTGCCAAGTCATAGATTCACAGAAAAATATATTCTATATATACATACAGTAGAAACACCCTATTCTGTCTGTCCAGCTGAAGTGTAGCATGTTTTCAGCGTTACAAAAGTCCATTTGTTGCCAACATTGCACCATAATGCCACAAAGCAGATTCCTTTAACATGTTGCCATCACTCTCCTCCTTTCCGCTGACCAAATAGGGGAACACTCACAACGTAGTTCAAACAACATGACAGGATAACAGCAGCACTGCTATATGAGAGTGGTGTGTTCCACTGTACCATATCTGCCTAACACACACACACAGGCACACACACACACTTGACTCTCAAACTAGGTCTGCAGGCTGCTTGGAACAAGTTTGCGCTATGAATCTGTCTCCTGTATTTTACAAACAGAACACAAGACAGAACAAAGATGCAACAGTGACACATATAAAACCAACGAGTAAAGCTTTTTATTACACTGTCCTTGTTCATAAATGTTTTTAATGTTGTGAAACATTTCGAGGTATAAAGAAACCATTTATCTGTATAGGTGAATGATTATATTCTAGCTTAACTTTGAATAATTTGTTAAACATATTAAATGGGCTATGTCTGTCTCTATTTTTAAAACCTCTCTTAAGATTCACCTGTTCATTGGCTTTTAACACACACTGAGCTGACGTTTTATATTTTCATTCCTTATATATATTTTTTAAAAATCCTGTTTTGTTGTTTTATTATGTGTTGCAGTGATTATTACTTTTTTTTTATTATACATTATTTTATTTCTTATTATATTGTTACTGTGTACAGCACTTTGGTTAACTCTTGTTTTAGAAAGTGTTCAATAAATAAAGTCAGATTAGATTAAGTAAAGATGTTGCTTATTTAACATGAAGCAATTTTACCATCACAGTTAGACTTTGGGTCCATAAACCAAAGATCTTTGTGATTATTGACTTGTGTTATCTGTTAAATCAAACAGATAAAAAAACATTTCCAATATTCTAGCGCTGCACTGCAATGTTTGTTTAAACCTGTTTATAAGATGAGCATTAAATTTGACTAACACGTTAATAAATCATGACTCACAAATGCAATGTTAGCACGCCAAAGTAGCACTGATGTTCAGCTGTATTTGCAGCAGATAAAAGAGGATGCTCTGGTCTGTTTCAGTTTGAAAAAAAAATCACAGAACAGGGATGCAGCTACACAGCCAGGTTTTTATCCGGTGATCCGTTTAACTCACGTTGTGGAGAGAATTTCCACGATTCATATAACATAGCAAAGCAAAAAAGAAGAGTTTACTTGTTATGTTTATTCAGTAAGGGATACAACCAGCATGCATGCATAGCAAACAAGTCCAGCAGCACGATACTGATCTATTTTATCCGTATCTGGGTCAAATTCCCACCAACTGTCCCTATTTTTGCCATGTGAGCACACAAACACGTACACGAATATCCCTCTCAATCTCCCCATGACCCTTTTTCTTTGCCTGTCACAGTTACTGTCCTCACTGCAGTTCAGCGACTAAATACAGTAAAGATGAGTAAAGATGTCGTCCATCTTCACCAATCAGGCCTCCCCTCATCCTCCTTCACATCTCCATCATCTTCAACCACACTAAGAGGTATCAACAAGGATTACTGGATGTTGGGACAGGACGTGTCATTGGTAAGACTGGTGAAACTGGTGGGACTGCTTGGATGTAGGCCTCTGTCAAGTGCTGCTGCTTAGTGGCCCTTAAGCCGCGGACTGAAATGATGCTATTGTCCTGTTGTCACAATGGATCTATTCACAATGAACTCAAAGCCTGATCCACTTCACAGATGCTTGTTGGAAAAACTCTTTCTCTCTCTACACACACAAACACAAAGGAAATTCTCTACATGATGAGAATTAATCCACGGTGGGACAAACAATGTCTTCATGTGTGAAGAGAGCATTCACAAAGATGAGTTTATGGGGAGTAGAAGTGGAGAGCATTGCAAAACACACCTTTCCATCCACCTGTTACATTATAATGTGATTATCTGAGACCTCCTGTGTAGCCCATGTGCTGCTGCTTAGGAAATTTAAAACAGGAAGCAAGTGGAGGGTGTGTGTGGTGAAAACGTCACTTCATAATGAACTCAGTGTTTGTTAATGAAGCAGTGCTTCGCGGGAAGGCAGGAGTTTGTTTTCCATGCTGTCTGAATCTCTCTCCCTCTGTCTTTTCATTCAGTCTTCCTTTCAAAAACACGCTTCCCCGGGAAAAGGGGGCGGGATTTTTCCTCTGTGGAAAATTTGATTTGAGCTCGGTGAGCCAAAAAGTTAAAAAAAAAAAAAAAACTCTCTAAGTGTCACCCTTTCTGCGCCGCACAGGACAAGTTCAGCAACTTATTAAAGCTCTCAGAAGTCTGACAGGAGGATAAAACCCGTAAAGCATTTCCAAACAAGCGGAATGCGATTATTTTGAGGTTTCTAAGATTTTTCTGCACTGCTGCACTTGCTCTGGTTTTATTCAGCTCGTAATCACGCGGCGCAACTCTGAACATGCACTTACCCAGAATATGAAGTTGAACACGAATAAAAGGTATTTAACGCATTTCATCCCTCCTTCCACTTTCCCCATGACGGCACGGTGTTCAGGATTTCTCCCAGCAGGATGGTCGGGCGCTGGAACTGGTTGCGCACAATGTAACAATAACGGTCTACCCGGCAGTAGTTGATAGTCAAGAGCCAGTCTCTCTCTCTCTCTCTCTCTCTCTCTCTCTCTCTCTCTCTCTATCACTCACTCTCTCTCTCTCACTCGTGCATGCGCACGGACTCACGCGCACACACAAAACACCGCAAGATCCGCTCAGACTCTTTCCAGACCGCCCCTTTTAATATTGCAGAGGACGGGTGAAAGGGGTGCTGGGACTTTGCTGGGACTTTGCTGGGACTTTGTGCTGTTGTTGATAGTTTTTTTTCGTTATTAAAAAAGGAAACAAAACAAACAACAACAAAAAAAGCAAGCAATTTTCCTTTTATCTACTAGATGTAGGCCTAAATGCGTGCTTCCTGTTTCTGTGTGAGAACCTACTACTGACAGTAACTCTCCCTACGATTCTAAATGAGTAAAAACATCCGCAAGCGCATGCCTGGTATAGTTTTTGCGTCTGTACACACAAGAGCAGGTTTTGGCGCAGAAGGCTACCTGTGTAAAGTGACTGTTGGAGCAGGATTGTCTCATAAACTTGTCAAATGTTGCTCAGAAACAGAAAATGTGAGGAAAGAGGAACTCTTCTTCATCAGAGGAATGTAAGGGTTGATGTGAAGGTTAGACATTCAAAACAAGGAACAGTCAAAAATATTTTATAGTCATTTTAAGGTTTAAAATATGCCCTGCTGTAATTGTTTAAGGTTTTAGTCTGTTAATCAGAGAAGAAAATATTTATGGCAGAAAAATGTCCATATGCTTTAAATGTCTATGTTCAGTGTTAATAATATAAACAATTATAGAATTTAATTATAGCATCAAGTTGTTTTACTCAAGTCATTGAGCTATAAGTTTATCATGAAAAGATAAAGTGGGTTGTCATTAAAACTCGTGTTGGGTGACCATGGAAACCAGCATGTAGGAAAGGGAAATCTGTACAGACTTGGAAAAAAACGTTGTGTTTAATTTGTAATCACATTATCAGATAACAGCATTTACTCAGTTTCCTCTTTCAGTGGAAAAACAGCAGTGTTAAACAGCTATAGCCAAATCCTTTGTTATACAATTAAACCTGATGCTAGACACATATAAGATCCCTACAAAAATAATCATAATACATTATAAAAGTAAATGCTGTACATTTCTGGATCCTAACTGGATCCCACTCGCTTTTACTAACATCTTGTGTAGTGAGTTGCTGCTAGACTGACAGCATTTCTATCTGTCACACATACTGTATATGTTTTAAATGAGTAGTTTGGTCTAAAGGAAGTTTGTTATGGAAAAGTATAGACAAGCAAACTTGAATTAAGGGCTTAATTGCCATCATCATGGTTGTTAGAGAAAAGGAGTTAGTATGTTACTCCAAGAACGTGGATTTCTATTTTTTTCATAATTGATTCAGTAACAGTAATTTTTCTTAGAATCTACATCATAGTTTCTTTGTAAAATAAGAAAATTTTGATGGTGATGATAGCCCCAAGGTGGACTGGCAAACAGTTCAGGGGGCACCCTGCCTCTGACTGGCTAATTGCTGAGATAGAATTCAGCTTCTCTGCGACTTTGAATTGGAGTAAGTACCATATAAATTAATTGCAATGGCAATGATAATCAATCATAAAGGAATGAGCTACTCAGGTCAGAATACCAATCTCAGATTTGTTTTCTTTGCTGGGTCAGAACAACCCATGTCTTGAGGAAAATGTAATTGGCAAAGTACTCACACTCAGAATCCGGTTGGACCTGAATCTCAGTCCTTTATGTATTTTCCAAACCTCTGGAATGGCATTCATCAACAAGATGGACTTGTTGATGAAATTGAAGCAGATTTCATCCAGTGTCATCCAGTAACAGGAAACAGCAACATGTTTACCAAGAGCATTTTTTTTTTTAACAAGGATGAAGAACATCGGTGGAACCTTAGATATGCATCTTTAGTTTAACTACTGGGAGATCCTGGTTTAACAATAACAAAGAGTAACAAGACTGCCAAGCTGAGTGAATGAGACGGGACAGGTAGAGCATGATGGAACAATAGTTTGAACCAATATTTATCAGCATCTTTTTATTTGAACAAAATGATTTCACACAGTCCTGCAGCTTCACAGTGAAAGTGTTGCTGGTTCGAACCTCAGCTCGGACGGTGGCCTTTCTGTGCGAAGTTTGCATGTTCTCCCGGTGTTGGCATGGGTTCTCTCCGGGCACTCTGGCTTCCTCCCACAGTCCAAAGACATGCATGTTAGGATGATTGGTCATTTGAAATTTTCCTTAACAGTGAATATGTGTGTGACTGGTTGTTCGTCTCTCTGTGTTGGCGCGTGATGGACTTGCAACCTATCCAGGGTGTATTCTTCCTCTCCCCCAATGACTGCTGGGATAGGCTCCAGCTACCTGCAATCCTGTTGCTGTGTTGCTCAAACAAGAAAATGTGTGTACATCATACCCTCCATGAGACCAGATATGTGTAGCTGAATTACTAACTTGATAATTTGTGTTACTTGTTGACATGTATATTTGTGTATCTGCTACAAATAATCCAACCTTTACTTTTACTGTATGCTAATATGTTCCTAACCACTTTCCCACCCTACATCATTTTACCAGTCATTTTCTTTACACTGAGATTGTTCCTTGTCAATCAGCATATTTGCTGTCTGAGTTTTGCTAAAATAAAAACACAGGAAAACATATTTAAACAGCAAACATGAAGGAGGCTTGAGATATAAAAAAGCATGCCAATATTTGGCAGAATGGCTCCATCTAAAGGTCATCTGGTGTTTTAACTTAATACAAAGTCCCTCTTTATTTCACCAATGATATCAGGTACACATTAAGGGTTGTTAATGGCTCCAGCATAGACTGTAAATGGTTCAAATGATGTATATATTTAAAAGCCTTATAATAGTGTCAATAGATTGAAACTAATGTTTTTTATACATTGCTTTTACTTAATTGACAAAATAATTAGGAAAAATGAGAAGATGAACAAGTATTAGAACTTACAGTGCCAGCTTTTCGAGGAACGTTATTTCCACTTCATTCTTTCTCTTTAAAAGCAGGCTCCTATCCTATAAATACTCATAGCTTCTGCTGCAAGATCAAGATGAAAAGGGACATAGTTAACACATTTTCCTCCTCTTTTACAGCTTCTTTCAAAGCGATGATGGCTAAATGAAGTCACTGTGTGAAAAAAAAACTTTGATGTGGTGAGGTTGGCAGCACACCCAATACTAAATAAAGACACAGTGAATGATCTGTGAGATGTTGGCGAAGGTAAGAGAGCATATCCAGACACAGAGGGAGGACAAGAAGAAAGAGGGTGAGGGGGAGGCACTTTTCATTTGGCATTAATAATTGAATAGTTTCCCATATGGCCACAAGAGGGAGGCAGAGACTCATCAAAAAAGATGCTTCAGAATCAGGTTCAATGAGAAAAGTTCATGAATCATGCACCGTATGTTGATTTGAATGTTTTGTTAAAAAATGTTTGTATTAGCAGAAAAAAGTCAAAGAAGACTCTGCATTTGGCTCAAATTTCTGACGTTAAGGTAACACCCAGTACCAGTCAAAAATCTGGCTGGTACCGCATGTTACAGTGCACTTTAACTACCCATTCCTCTTAGATGAATGGCCATATAAAAACATTTGACTGACCCTGTATATATCTTCATTTCTCTTCACGCTTCCCTGATTTTGGCCTGACTGAATTTTGGCTTTTCACTTTCAGATAGAAGTAATTAGAAAAGAATGTGTGGGAAGACTGGTCAATGCAATAACAGATAGGCCAACCCAAATTTTGCCCTTTTGGAATAAAAGTAGATGCATTCAAGGTGTTAAGCAGAGAATGTTGCCTTATGTCATAGCATTCAGCCTTTTCCCTGGCTGCCTGTGCCCTTTCTTTGGTCACAGTTTCTCCTCCAACTGTAAAATTAATAATTGTGGTGAAATACCTCAGTTTTATTTCCGTTATTTCCATCAAAGTTCCCCATTTCTTGCAGATTTTGAAACAAATTACCTTTTCCTAGTGACAATTTATATAGTGAGAAAATTCTATTCAAAATTACTTTCACATCCTTTTAAATTTTGAGGTTTTCTATTTACACCTGGACCACAATAATATTTGAATAATGTAGAAACTGTGTTAAAAAAACCAAAAACCTTAGATTGTTAGTGCTGTACTGGTGGTTCAATACCTTAATATAGTACAGTAGCTAAAACTTTCCAAATAAGCTTTTCCTATTTATCTGTTTGTGCCTCATTCTTTCCAAATATGGACAGGTAGAGACTTCCTTATTGATGCTCATTGGTTTTTCCATGAGGACAGGAATTCTCACCCAATGCCTGCAAATAACAGCTAATCAATGTTGCTTAGTGTGTGTGAGAGAAACGCAGACTCTCACACCTGTAAAGCTATTAATTTCTCAGGGGTCATTTCTGGGATAAATTATGCACTGTTAAAGACTGCCATTATCTGCTTGGAGAAAGGCTCAGCGGCTCATGAAGTATGAAGTGCCCAATGAATTTAGGATTGAAAGTTGTAAATTGGAACTGTTTTATATTATATGCAGCAATATTCGGTCCCTGCTTGATGACACACATTTAATTAGTATTAAGTTTCCTTTAATTCACCTTCAGATCCTTTACAGGAACTAAACTCAACAGCTGTGATGTTCATATTGTCTCATGCTGTGGAAACATGCTAGGAATAAACCAAACCTGTATTAAAATGCAGGATTTAGCAAATGAAAAAAAAAGATGAGCTGAAAGTTGCTGAAAAGCAACTGAGGGCTGAGGGAAACTAGCAGGATGGGTGATATTAGATCATCATCTTAAACAGACACGTCAAACCTGGCAATTACTGATGTGTTTAATAAATAACAACATGAACAACACAACAATGACATCAACATTAATATATATATATATATATATATATATACACAAACATACTGTATATATTTGACTGTATAAACTATAAATATTACATGCAGTCCTTATAACTTAAAATAACCAGGACTTTTCAAGACTGAGGTAGGGTCAGGGACTGAAGTGGTATGTTTGATATTTGTGTAGGTGTGTGTGTGTGATTGTGTGTATGGACTGATTTAGCCTTACAGTATGGATGTATGGATGTGGAGTTGGAAGGGGAGGAAGGACTACAGTATTGGCAATAAAGCTGCAGTGGCTGTTTAGTAGAAGTGTTTGTGTGCTTCGTTCATAGTTCAGTGGTTGCCAGGCAAACTCCTTGGTCAGTGCCGGAGTCTGGCCCCCCAAGATTTCCGGCTGACGACACACACGCATGCGGCATTGATGCGGATGTAGCGCCAGGCTGTCAATTTCTTGAAGGTGGTCAGGGCACTTACAAATATGTGTGTGTTGGTACAGTAGGAGTTCCAGTGGCGACTGTCAATGCCCAGACAGCCGGATTTGGAACTTTGCTTGCCACCCTGTCCCCCAAGCCGTCCCCCGCTTGGAGTCCTGGGACCCCTGTGTGTGGGGGACACACAGACGGTCTCATAGAACATCTGTCTCTTCACCACACTGTTGATTGTTACATTGGATAGTACTGTCACCTCGTTTCCTCTGAGGTCTGTGGCTCGAGTCAGGTTCACCCAGTCACTCTTGGCTTCACATACCGAGTACTCTCCCCGGTGCATGGTACGTGATCCTGTTCCGCGTCTTACCCTCACCCCCCGCACCCCATCTAAGTCATAACCTTCACTTTCCAGAGCATCATGCGATGGGGCCACCTCACTGAAAATAACACGCGGTGAGGGGCGGTAGTGTCTTTTAGAGAAGAGCTTGGGGTCCACTACTGGGCTGAAGGGGTCAGGGGAGGAATCCAATGATGAATGCTCCATAACAGGGCTCCTGTTCTGCTTGTGTGTAGCTGACCAGTGGGACTTCTTGGTCCTGTGGTGGCTGATCCTATGATGATGCTTTGAAGTACGGTTGTAAGAAAGGTGGTCCCTGGCTGCTGTCTCCTGTTGTCCTGCGCTGTGATTGGCTGCAATCTGCTGTCTGGTTTTGTAGTTGGCTGTCCCAGTGCTGCGGCCCAATCCGCCTCCCATGTTTAGTACAGCTTGGACGCTGATCAGGAGGAGCAGGACCAGTGGTGACGACCTCATGGGCACAGGTCCTGCAGCAAAAACACAGATACAATTTTAAATCTCTACATTTCCCCAGAAAGGAAAGTCTTCACAGATACTGGAGAAATTTGGTCTAAATGCTCTTTTGACTGTTTTTTACTTCAATTTTAAACTGTCTATTTGAAGATCAATATTAAATAATTATACTTAATGAGCACACATCATGTGGAGAAAAGATGTAAATTTAGCATTTGTTATAGATTTCACAGGTCAAGCAACAGTGTTTTGATGGCTGTTAGTGGCTTTTTTCCTGTTTGGATGTGTTATGCTTTGGGTGTTTATATGTACCTGTGGAATGTGTCCAGTTGAAGTGGGAGCCCCTGTGGACTCTAAAGCCAGACTCCAATGCAGGCCGGGCCCCTCATGCCTGCCATTTGTACCCCTGAACCACAGCTCTGTTGAAGACAGACACATATGCAGATTTAATCCTAGTGCAAACACTTTTTTCTAAAATTCAGAGTAATCAAATGTTTAAAGTTAACTCAGGATAAAAAACTTCTCACATTAATTATTAAAAAGTTTAAATACTTTTTGTTTTATATAATAGGGAGATTGATCTGCGTAGTACTGATAGCGTTCTAGCTTCCTCAGCGAATCAGCATGTTTCCTTTCAGCAAGATTTCCTTTTAGTTTTAACATTCATACCATAAATACTTATTCCATCATATCAAGGAAGAACTTCTTCGCCAACAATTTTTGAATATGCAAATCTTGAAACCCTTGAAACAAAAAACCAAAACCAAAACAAACCAAAAACAAACATGTATTACCCCCCAAAATACACAATTTATCATTATTTGACCTTGTCATTATTTGACACTCTCTATGTTTAGCTGTTTGAGCTTCGACTTGCCACACATTGGAATGCGAGGCATTTCACACCTCATTAGGCACAATGCATTATATAGTGTAGAGCGCCTTGTGCACCAAGCAATAATAAAGCGCGGATGTGAACATATGCATTCAAACGGGTAATTCCCGCACTTCTAAGCACATTTCATGCATGTGGGAATGCTTTTTAACTAATTATAAGAATAGCCGTTATTGTAGTTTTCAAGGTGTGTGAAAACAAAACTGCAACATGAACACTGAGAAGATCACTGAGGTGATTTGACATGAACTTTAAACTTTACTTTACTTTAAAAATGAATTTTAAAGTAGAAGGATTATGTTGCTGGTATGAGGCTGGAATTCCACAAAATCTATGTGTGTCGTGGTTATTTGTATCTGAGCAACTATTTTTAATACCACTGTGTGAGGTAATTTTTTTTGTCTACATGTCAGAAAGGTAAAAAAAAAACAATCAATTATTAGTATTAATTCTTGTAGAAAACTGTTATATAAATGAGTGTTTACGCTTCTGCTGTAATGAAATCCTTAAGAATAAATACTGAGACTGGAAGTCTCCCATTGTAGCAGACAATAACCAGAGGGGGTCAGTGTTGACTGCTGGGATTTTATCAGGCAGCCCCGTCAAGCAGCTGAGACGCATCTACATGTCACTCGCTCTGTTCCCATCAGAAACATCAAATTGGCGGCAAGCAAGAAGTTAAATTCTTATTCAGGTATTTTCCCACAAGCTAAGAATGTTCAAGGCTGTGACTCTCGCTGTGTGCTGTGTCTCGATCCACTTTTCCTGTGCTGGCTGACCTGCAAAAGAAAGATGTGGAGTAACTAAGCAGATGTTTCCAAATATACTAGATGTTGGTTTTATTTAATATATTGTCCATGCTTAGTTTCTCAAAGAAAAAAAAACTTTACAAGGCCAGTCTCAGATTCCCCCCACCTTTATCAAATTTAGAAAATAAAATCTAAATACATCCATTTATCTGGAACTTCAGAAAGTGTAGTACACTGTAGTAATGTAATGTCTGCTAAACAATCTTGGATGATGGAAGTCGCTATGGTTTTTAGGAACTGACTTATTAGTGACTTTTTTTTGCTTCAATAAACACAATCAAACCCACCCATCCACACATCCACACATATGGAGGTGGTCCAAACAGGCAAAAAGTTGACTGATCCAGGCTGACAGGCAGTTCACTATTTACATGGCCCAGGGTGAGCCTGGAAGATTCTAATGTTAAAAATATGTGGCTTGTGTTTAATACCAGAGGAGCCAGCATAAACACTACATCACAGGAGCACAAGGGTCAGAGCAGTTTACAGAGCACCTCTGACTTATAGGATTACTTCAGCACTGGATCAGAATCTGCCTGACTATGCCCCTCCTGACCTACGCGCACAAATACTGCATATATAATAACAAACACACACACACATGCACACCGCCATGCATATACAAGCTAGCGAGATTCTCCTGAAGGCTGAAAATGATATGGATGTGTTCTAAAGAAGTGTTTGTTTTATGGTTTTTGCAGAAGGAGAACTACATTTATCTCTAAGAATCGTGTACTCCTGGCTGCGCTGGAAGTTAAATATTTCAGCCGAACTTGAAAGGTGTTGACACATAGAGGTTAAGAATTTAATGGTTGAAAGAGTTTAAATACATATTCACATACTGTGTTAGACAATGCAGAAAAGCAGTTGATACAGATGAGATGGAAATAACTTTTCATAATGTTTGCTAAACCTTGACTAGAATGTTTCTGTTTCAGGGGACAAGTCATTTTGTTTTAAAGACAAAAATGTCCACAGGCTGGGACATGGCTGGGCACTAAAACCAAGGAAAGGAATTGCATCCCGGACACCTCAGTACTAGAAAGAAAAAAGAAAAGAAAAAGAAGCAATTTTAGTTCAGCTTAACTCCCTGATTGTTAAGGTTTAGAGAACATATTGAAGTAAGTAAGTGAAGTCCTAATTTATAAATTCAAAGTGTTTTTTTTTTTTTTAAAAAATAGAGAAAAAACTGGCTTGTCTGAAAATAGACCGACACACTGCACTGGTTTACATCATGTTAGGAATCTCCATTGTTTGATGACAGCTGATGAAGGCTGATGACTTTTCAATTTGTACTGAGTGGAATGAAAGATGTCTGAAATTCAGTTAAATGTGTATATTTCATGATCTACCTTAGTGGTGGGCTAAATGAGCATTTCATACCATACGGGGGATTCGTTTCCTCACTTCAGCCCTCACTATCCAGGGTTATCATCCTGCTTTCTCATTTCTGCATGTCACTGTTTCAGCTGTCAGCACAACTGTAATCCAGTCAGTTTCTTGCTTACCATGTTTTGAGCCAATCAATCAGTCTGATCCTCAATAATCAGAACCGTTTACTGTTAAGCTCTCCATCCAAGCTTTTATACACCATGGTTCCTTTCCACCTCTTCCTGATACCAGAGGAGCTTCATCAGATGTGCTTCCTTCTTCATTTAGCTTAACTATTACTTGTACATGGCTACAGCTTTTCACACCTTTCTAACTGACCTCACTTTTTTTAAGTTAAAACAGCAGCTGTGCTTTGCTTTAAGACGGGTTTTCCCTCTTCAGTATCTAGGCCAAAAACACCAGAAGCACAAAAAAAGTGAGAATGGGAAAATGTTCAGTGGCCAAATTAAGACAAAGAGCATCCTAAACTATCAAAGCAATAGAAATGACAGACACTGCATGATTAATATTTTCAGAGTCAACACACTGTGGTAATAGACATCTGCATAAACAAAGCAGACTCTGAAGCTGCATGATGTGGTTTACTGTAAAGGAGGTTCCTTTCGAAACAATAGACTGTACCATTAAATCAAGACCTTTTATGACGATTTTTATTTTCAAATGCCTCGATGGCATGAGTGTGCCACGCATCACATGACACAACCTGGTTAAGAAAGATTGCCAACATTGATGAAAGTAAATGGAAAAAAGACATAAGTTACACAGCTGTGGAGCTCGGAAGCACGAGAGGAAAACACTTCAGAGGGAGACAGATTATACAAGCCAAAGGCACTGGAGCCCGGCCACATTTTTACACATTTTGACTTTGTAGTGTTAGCCAGTAGCACATTTTTATTTCGTCTGCCAGTCAACAAAATGATCTACTGGTCAGACTCTGGTACAAAGTGCCACATTACTAGTCTTTGTTAGAGGTTGGAAAGGCAACACAGGTGGGCCAAACTGTGGAGGAAGGGCATAGCCTGTCATGAGTGTGTGGTTAGTTTACAGTTAGCCAGAGTTTCTTCCTATCAGTGTGACACATTAGTCATTAGTTACAAGTCATTGTTAAAAGAGGTGCATGAGCTACACGTCAACACTTCTCTCAAACAAACACAAACGTCTCAAGAGTGATGACAACGGCATCAGATTATGAGGGGGTGAGAAGGAAAGACTGACAGCAGCAGATGTGGAGAGAGGTGGAAAAAGGATGGGAGAGAGAGGGGGATGCAGAGAGAAGCGAAGAAAGGTAAACAGTTTTTCTGTCTCTCATCATCTCAGTGTAGTGTAGTTCCTCCTGCTGTCAACCACTGGAAATGATTATCAAGCCGGATGACCGCCAGGTCAACTCGCTCCCTTTTACATAAGTACTTTTTTCTTTTTTGGGGGAGGGGGGGGGGAGGGGGCAGTGTTTCACTTAAAAGTTTAAAGTTTAAATTCATGAATGTTGCAAAATCAAGACTTTTTCTTTAAAATATGTAATTTTTCTGAAAATAATTGTGCTCCTTCCAGCACATATCTACTCAGTTTCATTCACAACTGCAGAGAATATCTGCCTGCCACAGTTTAGATGAGGCGCCATGTGAAACAAGTGCTTTAGCCAAAATAATGCCTTGAATCAAGGCTCTGTCACGAAAAGTGATGTCATGCAATTGTGTTAAGAGCTCAATTTAATTGCACTCTAAATTTTTTGACAGTGAGGAGAATTTTTTTTACAAAATTTCTTGATAATGGACAGCACAGAAAACTTTATGCAACTAGTTTGAAAAGCAAGAATGTTAAATCGACTAGATGGGAAATCAAAAATACAAATAGCATTAGTTTTAAGTAAAACTGGTACTTCAACACATGCTAAATATTCTAAAAAATGTACGATTCAAGGAGTAAAATGATCATTGAGGCTTCTTTTTTTTACATAGTTTTTGTTTCAGTCTGTCAAAAGTTTGCAGAGATACAAAGTCCAAACCCAATTCTAAAATTCTATCATGTTTGTTAAATATTCAATCAATAATTGTACACTAAAGTCTTGAAAAATTTCATAGGAGATATGCCTTGTTAGTAAGATTAGGACTGACTGCAGATTACTACTTCCACTTCTTCTTAGAAGTGGAAGTTTCCACTTACTTACTTCAGTAAAACGTTTTTCTCATGAGTTAATTATCTCAGTTGCAAGTTACAAATATTTGTCATTAAAGTATAAAATATCTTTTTGTAAACTCTACTCGCTGTTTTATCCAACTTTGTGAATGAAAGGTTACTTCCTTAAGGACCTGCAATTTCTGAGGGTTTTATCTTTCACTTATCTCATTAAGTTTGAAAACAATTGCAAAAGCTTAATGTGCTCAATGCATGTAAATTGTCTGCTTAAAAATCACTGGATGATATTATTGTTACTGCATCCAGATATGCAGTTCTTTTCTGGGAAGAGTTTTGTTAATAAAATTGCCATGCAGGTTTCTTCAATTTGTCTTTCCAAAGAAGTAACATTTGCTTTCCTTTAAGTGTTTATATGTAGTACTAATGAGTACTAAGTACCTACAGTAGACATGATTTAGAGTTCTCTTAGTTGGAGAATCAAACAATTTCCTGATAACCAAAATAAACTAAAAGTTGTTTACAGCAGGACCAGCAGTGATAGAGACACAGACATGTTACCAGATGCAGATGCACCATATACTGTTGTTTCTACACATTCTGATGTGATAGCAATAATTTTATAGCAGTAATGATGACTTGTTCGCCAACTTGAATAATTGTACAGACCTTTTTTTTTTGCACTCACAGGTGAAAGAACAAGTAAATACATGTCTTAATAGCTCTGGTTTGTATCTACATAGCCTTAACTGATGTGATTAGTAAAGCCAGGTTGATTTAAAGAGCTAAAATCAAAAGAGAGACCTGACTTGGTCATCTGAAATGCACTCCTTTACTGGGGACAGAAAACCTTGATTCTCCTTGATTCACTGCGACGAGTGACGTAATGCACCTGGTAGCCCAGTAAGATCACAGTTCAAAATTAAAGCAAAAATAAACTGAACAATCAATAGTGACTACATACAATGTTGATTGGATAATTGGTTGGACTGCCATGTGACAGTGTGAAATTTAACTCACACCAATGTTGCTTTCTGTTTTGCAAGCAATTTTTTTTTCCCTCATCATGCAAGTTCCTTAGGGAATAAATTGATAAGGAACAAAATCACACCTTCTCCATTCTGAAGTCTGGTCAGAATTCAATTTCTGAGTCACTTCGTCCTTCTACCAGCAAATCTGCACAGTTAAGACTGAAAATAATAAACTGCACCATCTGCACAGAAGCTTTTGAACACATAAAATTCTGAAGGTGGTGCAATGAAGCAGTGGTTAATGCTGTCATTAACCTGGTGTACAGTTTGCATGTTCATCTTCTTGTCCCCCTTGTTCTTCTCCTGACTGTAAATGTTTTCTGCTTCCTCATGTAATCGTTTTTATTTTAAGCTCTGAGAAAGCGTTTTTCATTTTAATGCAATGGTATATTTAGCTAATGAACATACGATAAGTTTGCAGATTTTTCCCCAGCCAAAATAAACTTTGGCCAATTTTTTCCCTTTTATTTAGCACAGAGGTGATAGCAGCTGTAAATGTAGATATCCACCACTTTCCTGTTACAACACCGGGTGTTGGCATGGCACCTGGTTCCCCTGGAAACTTGGTTGTTCATTACCAGCATTCGCTAACTAGCAAGCACAACAGTCTTTTTTAGAAGTGAGATTTTTATTTGATATATTCACACAAAAATTTCTCCGCGAACAACATGTGCCGTTGTTGGATACATACAGCAACAGCTGTGAATGTATAAATGAATGGAGCATTTTTAAAAAAATCGCAAGATGATGCAGAAAGAGGAGGCGATTTCACAACAATGGCTCGCAGTGCTGAAGTTAAAACACCCACCCACGAGGGTCTTCTGCTCTTTTTTTGTTGATCATAAACAGACAGAGCTGCATCCAGATCCAGAATTATATCTGAGCAACGAACGATCACCAGCAAATTAGAGGCAAAGACTAACTAGATACCACGATATTGCTGATGAGACACCTGCTTCTACGGTCACTATTGAAGTGCAACACGAAGAGCCTTATAAGTACTCTGATTATTAGTGCAGGTTAATTCATGAAGTGTCTTTTATTTTGTACTTTTTTAAACAATCATGCAAGAACAGTCTGTGATTTCGATCAAATTCTCTCTTGTCATTACCCACGCTAGATGTTTAGATTTGTTAGTGCATTGACTTGGCTCCATTTCAGCTTTCAAGACAGTTCCCTCATTTCGACACGATAATTTCCCTATTTGTCTCTATAGTTATAAGCCTCTGTGCTTTTTATAGTTAGGGAGTTAATCGCTTTCGACACCCTCACTAAAACAAACTAATTTACGATGAAAATGTCGCCGGGTCACTGCTTCTACTCATCTACCCATTCTGTTAGAGTAGACGGATGGGACACTCTCACTGTTCTCTTTTTTATATAAATAATGTGACCAATGCATCCATCTTTGAGATTTGGCCATTGTTTGAGTAATGGAAATGTTATTTTTAAGATTTTTCTAAAGTAGTATTACGTTTTAGAACTGTACTAGTCAATAGACGGAAGGGGGCCACTGACTTCCGCATATTTTAAGCAATTGATTATGGGAACGGTTATCCTCCAAGAAAGTAGTGGATAAGACTGGTTGTTTACTATCACATGACGGATAATTCCTCCTGTTGAAGTGATGGACACGCATGGCTCTTTGCCGTTGCATTAGGTCTATAGTAGCTTAAAATATAACTGTATAGTTTTATCACTAAAACTTTATATTTAAGACATTTGCTGTGAGAACTGAGAAATGGCTGTAAGCCAGACTTCAAACAGAAAACTCTGCTGCTGTGGCCCCTGGACACAGGAAAGATGAGAGTGTGTTAAACTGACAGAGAAACACATCCTGCTAAAGCATTTTAGTCCTCAGAGGGATTACAAATGTTTCTAGATATGCTGAACAAAAGAACATTTACTGTGTGTTGCAGAGCAGACTCCTTTAACATGTTAAAAGAAATATTGGGTTTTAACATCAACTTGTGTTAATATAATGGGTTTACTGGGAGCAAAAATAAAATGTAAGAAATTAACAACATGCAAGGAAAAGAATTTGAGAACACTAACTTTTTCCTCTAAACACTAGCGACAGTCACATGGATGTGTGTTGGTGTATACATTTCCAGTTTGCTGATACACTGCCAACACATTTCTGATGTGTCAAAACTTTGGGGAATAATTTTGCATAAACTCTCAGGCATTACAGCTAGAAAACCTGCAATAAAAACACAGAGTATCTAAATTCTTAACTAAATACATATCTCTCATGGACATTATACAGACAGCTTTATCATAAAACACATGTGTCTGTTGGATGATGTAGATACTACCGTGCATGTATTGGCAAGGAGCCAGCATCATCATCCTGGTCTTTTGTGCTTTTTTTTCTCTTGTCTGTCTCATTTATCTGTCTCCCCATATTTACTCCTGGAATCTGACCTGCTGCACACTTAAAAGCCAGAGTTAACGTCCTGAACACATGACTATTTCTGAGACTAACAGTGAACAGATTTCAGCTCTGTTGGAGTGCATGCGTGCAGGTGCAGGATACTGGCTTTGACCTGTATGAGTAAAGTTACAGAGCCATTATTTAAATCGAATCCAGGGACTCTCTTTATTCAAGATAAAGTCATTTGCTTTTATCTTGTTAATCACTATCTTCAACTTTTGTTTTGTTAGGTGGGTTATATTTATAGAAACAGTAGCTGCCCCCTCTCTCAAAAACTATAAAGTAACTTTCATAAAGAAATACCTAATTCACAAAAAGCAGGATTTAAGAAGAGCTTTCCAAAACCTATACTATGTGTATTTAAGAAGAATACAAGTCTGTGATGCAGGTTTTCAAAGATAAAATACATTTAAATGATCTTCACATGCATTTACATGCATAATGTGATTTCTAAATACCTTTCTCATTTAAAATAGATGTAAAGTTACATATTCACTGTCAAATCAAGATATTCGCATCAAATAGACACTTATTAAAATATATTCTAAATAACTAACATTGGTAACCGGATCTGATTGCTTATAGTATGTTTCAGTATACTATGTATTGCCATGGTCTTCTTTTCTTTTTTATTTACATTTCAGCTGTTCTTATAAGTTCTCATTTTTACAGTAATTTTTTTACCATGCCCCCCTACCCTCCTCCTTTCTTTCTTTGAGTGCAAACTGTGGTTGTTAGGATATCTTGTGTAGGAGTTTCTTCTACATGATGAGAAACATGTAAGCTCTATCTTGCAAAAAAAAAAAAGAAAAAGAAAAGGAAAAAAGACAAAATAACAACTTAAGTAATTTCATATCTCTATAAACACAAAAACACTTGGCTTGAAGTGGTGAATTTTAAACCGAGAACGAATCAGGACAATGACAAAAAGGCGGATCTCTGTTGTATGTTTGACGCTGCGGTATTTACCACTCCCAAACTCAATGAAACAAACAAAATGACATTGTGGTAGACTGCTGAGCACAGTGGTTATCACTGGTCTGGTATTGTTCTGTTCTTGGAAAAATATATACACAAGCACATTACGTTTAATGCTAGACTGTCTTGGATCAAATTTTAGCTCAGTCATATTCAATTTGGTGCACAATGGTCATCTGGTTCGGATGCAGGACAGTCCAAGCCTTTGCTTCTAAACCAACTATCCCCTGGTTTTACTTAAACCTTAAAGAGTCCTTAAAGATGCTATTGTACTGGAATGCAGCAGAACTCCTTACATGAGGCTATTTTGATAATGAGGTAAACCACAGCCAGAGCACAATAGTTGTTCTGGCAATAGCCATCTCTCCCTTTTTGTCCTTGTTTTTCCCCTTTTCTTTAATTGGGCCTATCCCCTGTCAACCCACCCTCTCCCTGTAGTGGACCAGTGTATGTGGGAGGCCAATCCTTCAGGCCTTGAAGGCAGAATGAACAAAATGATGAACATATTTTCCAGGCCTGTAGTTTTTATGACCTTGACATTCAACAATCTTCTCATGACAAGTGGTTAATCTTTTGGCATGACCATGGTAATAACTCCCCCATCCTGGTGAGAATCTAATATCCCATAACAGTGAAGAGAAAGGAGGGCCAATAACAAGAATGCCTGTCTGGTAACAGAAAAGGGATGAAGAAAGAGAGATGGAGAGGAAGAAATCAGAGAAATCAAGGGATGGGGAGAGGCAACAACTTATAGAGGGCGGGATACAGATGGGCAAGAAGATGCTGTGGGAATTGTGGAAATGAAAAGCATATGATAGGAGGAGAATAAGGAAGTGTAAGGTTGAAGGGTAACGAAGAAGACATAGTTAGAGGAAGACAAGGCTATGGGGAGTTACAAAGCACTCTGGGCCATGATGAGTTTCACCATTGTATTTCTTCTCTCAATGGCTTGAAAAAATTTAGCATTAATGAAAAAACAAAATCACAGATGCTTTCTTGATACTGATCACTGACTAATGCCTTTGTGAATCATTCCGGGTTTGACTGATTTTACAGGAGGCTATCTGTGCTTTAAAGTCTTATCACAATCCTTTTGACTAAAGCAAGTAGACTATGGATGTCTATGTGACACTTTGACTGTGTGGTATGGTAAACAAAACAATAGAGAAGCAACTCTGAGCAAGTCACTCAGGTATGTATGCATGAAGTCAAACGTGGGCGTAAGCAGACTAATGTGCTTCCTCTTACGTCCTTATTTTCCATGATGTTGTATGCAACTCTTGCTTTGTTACAGAAGCATAGGTTGGGGTCAGCAGATGTAAAATGGGTATGTATCAATAAATATCAATAAATTCTTTTAACAGCTTGATGAATAAAACAGCATTAATTTCATTTGAGGAGTTTTATAGAAGTCCTATTAAAAACAGAAAAGAATGCTAATAAAATTCATAATGTTAGAGAATATATTTTTAAAGCAAAGTCTTCTTACTGTAGGCCATCAGTTAGTTACGAATTTTACTTTATAATAGTGTAACCCAGATTTTATTTACGTTTTCATCTGGCCAGGTACAGCTAAGGTTAACGGGCACATCTCAACATAAGCAATTCTGTTAGAATAAGAAAATATGTTATATGATCACAGGTCTTAAAACACAACATTGTCATATTTATCATCATTTTAATGTATTGGCTGATTGAATGACTTTGTGTAGAGACATTTAGATGTTGTCTGAATTATTTAAACATATCAATAGCTGTGGCCTCCAGAGGAAGAGCTACATCTTTTTCATGATCTTTAACACCCTGTCCTATTAGAATGTCAAATATTTTTGATGATTAGATTTTAACAAAAACATAATATTAAAATATCCAGGATGGACTGACAAAATGATGCATCATGGGTCATAGTTTTTGGAGAATAATCAATACAGCTTTTAGATTTCACTAAAGAAAACATCAAGTAATACTTTCCTAATTGGATCACATAGATGAATTATGTTTTCTTTTATTAAATTGACATATATGTTAACTTGATAGAATAATCATATATAATTACAGATTTAAGAGATAAAAAAGATAATAGGAGAAATGTTTTAAAGAGGCAGTACAGTTCAAAAGTTATAATCAAAAGTCAAAATATAATTCTGCACGTTTTCTTTCTTGGCAAAGATATCAAAGTTCTCGTGAAACTCGAAAATAAAACAAAACAAACAAAGAAAAAAAACAAAGAAAAAAAACCAAAAACCAAACAAAAAATGTGCATTACGTGTTGGTTAAAGTGAATCTCACCTGAAAAAGCAGCACAGAGTAACTGTGATTGTTGTGCTCTACATTACACATATATATATATATAATGATTTTATTAAATTTTTTTGTGTGCAACCTCTATAATCGTCACACTACGAGAGAATCATCATTGCGTAATTAAGGTTTCCATTAAGAAATGTGATTAGTTAGGATTTGTAATTACTACAAGTGTGTATCTGCAAAAATATGTGTTGATACGATATGTATCATGATATCGGTATAATAACACAATATATTGCAACATATCACAGTACTTTTAACAACATATTATAATTTTCTTTACCAGAATTCAAGTATAAGAGAAGTATAATAAGCACTTGAAAGCTGTTATATGCTTGACTTCAACATATATATAACGTCTCCCTTCCCCTGGGTAGAGCGGGTGGCAATTTATCTCAAGCCCTGGAAGCTTGAGGGTCCTACACAGAATCTTAGAATATATATCCTTTGAGATTCT
>JBAMHX010000015.1:11916774-11927644 GCA_037177515.1 Pseudomugil tenellus
ATAGATAGATAGATAGATAGATAGATAGATAGATAGATAGATAGATAGATAGATAGATAGATAGATAGATAGATGCATTAAGCGTTAAGGCAAAAATCAACACACAAAACAATATTCAAATGGATCAGGCTTTAAATCCTTGTTATGTATTACATGGAAAAACGTGGAAAATACAATTCTCATTTATCCTTGCATAAATTAATGTTTTCACTTTGGAATTATGGCCCAATGGATATATCTGCTATTTTCAAGCAACTTTGTGCCTGAAATGGCACAAAGTTGATCACATATTGATCATTTCCACAGAGCTGACAGTGCGTCTTGTAATGGAACCCCAGGCTCGAGGTCTGTCATTTCAGAGTTCAACACTTGTAGACAGAAAAGCAGTTTTGTTGCCTGTCTTTACACATATTGACATAGTATGTTTTATTCCCAGAAAATGATGCCATAAAATATTTGCAGTCTTCAAACAATCAAAGACAGAAATGTTTTTAATAAGCAATAGAAATCTCAGAGCATAAATGAGCTGTGGGCAGGAAAACACTTCTCCATTCTCACCAACAAAGTAAAATCTATTTTGTACTCAGACTTTCCATCAACAATCTCACAGTTGTGCCAATGACAGTGTAAGAGTATTCTACCTCACTTATAATGAACTAAATCAACTTTCTATCAGTTTTTCTTACAAATTCCCTTTATTTCTCACTTTTTGCTCAGATTTTTCTACTTTTTATATAAATTCCAAATACATGAGCCATGTCTCAGTAATCCCTTTCCACCACAATTATTTGACTCATGCCACTTCAATACACGTCAGAACACATTTTTTGCGGTCTACAAATCGCTCTACACTATTACTATGTCTTCCTAATTTGCCACATGATTGGTTTCCCATTCACTTTCACAGCAGAGCTTCGTCATTAACTCTGCATATCTATGCAATGAGCAAGCACAAGTAGGTTTCTGTTATTTTGTAGTGCTGCCAAAGCAGTAATACTAAGCCAAAATGTTAACTACTTATATTATCATAAAAACACTAAGCAGTTTTAAATACATACAGAAATAATAATCATAATAATTTGCACCTAGAATTCACAGCTTATGAATGGAAAACTGGGAATTGTGGGAGACTGAGCGGCACAGATAGCTAAAGCAGAGGTTGAGAAAAATGGGTGAGTTGAAGGAGACACCTGGGAAAGGAACAAAGAAGCAGCTGTTTTGGCTTTACTCCTTGAAAACCCCACTGAGAGTCTTTGAAAAGGGTTAAACTGGGTCAACATACACGCTGTTGCACATACCCTTTCACAGACACAAATAGTCAGGCATCCATACGCACATAAACACACACGTCAAAACACAACCTGTTAAGTGAGAAGCTGTGTTTCCTTAGGTTGAAATAAAAAGGTTTAGTGTTTCCGTACTTTGTCATGTGACTGCTGAGATACTTCAGTGACAACACGAAGTGTGTTAATGACAAACAGAACTGAACTTAAATGGTAATGAAGGACATCACTGCGTATAGACATCTTATCAATTTTCTCTTTCACAAACTGTACATTATAGGGACGAATCCTTACTCACAAGGTAAAAAAAGAAACAGTTTGTTTAGGTTAAACAGATGTAAATGATATGAAAACCTCATTACATCAGAGAGATATCAGGGTGTTTCCAGCTCTGACTAACATGAAGCTTAGAATCCAGGTAAAGGCATGCAAAAACCCCCAAAGGCAGTTTCTGTATATACCTGGAATGCATGGGAGACAAAATTACAGTGGCACACTCATTAAAAATAACCATTTTCAGGAAATCTGAATTATCTTATTATCTACACCATAATCTAATCATGACACCCCCCCCTCTTGTCTCATATCTTTAAGCATCAGTCCTTGCTGTCTGTCCAGCCAAGAAGAAATGACCACAGTATACTGTAGGTAATGTTGTTAGATGCAGGAAATACAAAGGGCCTCATGTTGGGAAATGTATGTGGCCCCGTTCGGAAACTCTTTCTGTGAGGCTTTCACAGCTTGATGAATACCACCTGTTCATGAGGAGTTGAATGTTTGAGACACCTTTAAAATCCCCCTGTAAGGGGGCTTGTTCTGCTTCATCGGTGGGTAAACTTCATTCACACAATATCATTCATCCATCCATTTTCTACCGCTTGAACGGGGTCGCGGGGGTGGGGGGGTGCGGGTGCTGGAGTCAATCCCAGCAGACAATGGGAGGCGGAATACACCCTGGACAGGTCGCCAGCCCATCACAGAGCCTGTTACCAGGGTGCATGTCTTTGGACTGAGGGAGGAAGCCGGAGAGAACCCACGCTAACACGGGGAGAACTCCACACAGATTGGCCACCGCCCAAGCCTGGGATCGAACCTGTGAGACTACAGTGCTAACCACCTCGCCACCGTGCTGCCTCACACAATATCATTTAATATCATTAAATATTTGTTATGCAGCAGAAATTCTGTGACAATTCGTTAAAGTTCTGCAACGTTTTAACCAAATGGAACAAATTCAAGTTGAACAGATTAAATCCAAACACTAACCAGCGGTGGTACAAAACATGGCCACTCGCTCAGATTCATAGCTGCAGATTGTGCACCAGGATGCTGTGATCTACAGTATTAAACACAGAGCTCAAACTAATACTTGACCAGAATCAGTGGTAATTTTTTTGTCATTTAACACTTTGACCGAAGTTGCTTCAGTGTTTTATCCAGACTTCCACTTTCATTTAAAGACTCATTAAGCTTGTTAAATACAACTTTCTCAATAAAGGAGGCTAGAGACAGGTCTGTAGTTGTTCATTGTAGTGGCGTCAAGAGTTGTTTTATTTTGGAGTGATTCAATTTTAGTTAACTTTATTGACTTGGGAAAAATTTCTGATGCCAGTGAGCTGTTGACTAATGGTAAGAAATCCCTTTCTAATGAAGTCAAACTGTTTATAGATAAGATAAGGTGGTAACCAGAGTATGTTGCTGATTTAAGATTGCTAAAAAAGTTGATTACATTACTCCATGGAGAGGAACTGTGCTTAACTGCTCAGCTGAATTTTTCAATCATGGCAAATAGAGTTTGAGAATTATTTCAATCATGTCAATCAATTCAGATAAATGCAGCTGTCTTGTTGTTCATTGTTATAAGTTTACATCCTTTGTTTGAACAACACAGTGAATTGAAATTTAGTTTTACTCTATTTTCATTAAGCTTTTTTGCATTTTCTCTTTAGGTTTGTGATCATACTTTGCTAAGGTATGTTATGTTTGCTTGGGATAATGCTGATTCCTATTGGTGCAACAACATCTAACAGCATCTCAACAGCAGTCCATCAACTGACTCTGTACTCACTGGTAACAAAACTCACTGGCCTTGATAAACTCTGCACTTGTTCTGTCATTAATCTACCTCTTCCTAGCTGAGAAGCGGGTTGTTTGGACATTCTGAGTAATCAGTGAATCAAACAACATACAAAAATGGTCAGAAAAGGAAAAGTCAGTGACCGCATCATAAGCATTATCATGACCTTCATGGAGGCTCTGTCTGTAAACTAAATAAACAACTCCAAGAGAGTACATTGTTTCGTGTGATTTGGATACTGGCATTTAGTTTCAAAAGGCACTGACATGAAAATAACCAGGTGCACTAATTTTCAAAGAAGATGCGGTGGGGACTGTAAGAGTGGGTACAAAGAGAATCAGAGCTTGGTTATACTACACTGCTTTTTAGATCTGCAAAAGAAGAATTTAGCTAAGGCAGCCATTCCTGAAGCTACCATCCACTGTCCCATTAAAGAAAGCATTTTGTGTTATTTATTGGGAAATAGTGCTATACATAAAAATGTTTGTTTTCCTCCCTGCTTCACCCAGCCTTATTCCTCCTGTTGGAGTGAAAAGGAAAACCTTGCATAGATAAACATTTAGTTATCTTGTGTTAAAATAGATTTGGACATAATTTAACAAGTTAGTCCTGCAGTATGTTTATAATAGCACAGAAATTAATTTACAGGCTTCACTATACTTAATGAGCCAGAGTTAGTCTCAGGACAATCAGGAGCCTCATATAATGTCAACTAACCATGATCTTTAATAATCCTAAATTTAACATTACATCATGAAACTTTGTGGTAATGTAAGTGGGATTCGGATTCATATTTTTCTGTAAAAGAAAGCATTTGATTTGTCGTTTGTGAAAGACCACAAAGATAGAAGGATTTAGGATGTCTTTCATCACCTATACAAACAAAATGAAAACAAATGTTTGATCTGATGTTTTTACAAGTTTTAAAGGCTTGTTCATTTGAGCTGTACTTTGGTATGTTCACTGAGCCTACACAGGGGATTACATTTTAAATGTCAGACAGTATGGAAGGAAAGTGAACTCATCATTTTGCTGCAGAGCAACCAGGAGTCCAGGATTAAATATGCTTAGGCTTATAATAATTCACAAACGCAGATGAACACATAAACACAACATGTCAGATCTAACTTATCCACACATCCTTGGGATCCTTTTCTTTACTTCTTCTAAACTAATCAAATGACTGAGTTCACTGGAAGAACCAGGGACACATAGACTTATTGATATAAACAGTGGCATCCGGATTATTAAGAATTCCTCTGAACCCTCTACTTTACTGCCATGTTTCTGTTGCTTTAGAAACAAGTCCTTCACAAAATCCTTAAATGTTTCCAAACAATCAAAGGAATAAACTGTGAGCGCATTGCATAATTCTTCCACTGAATCGGTCTTTGCAAGATCCAGTCACTTACGTAAATCATTTCTGTCTTTTATCAACATCATCCATCTTTTACTTTCTCTGGAGCGACATTTTTATGTTCTTTAAATATCAGATGGGATTAGGACTGCAGTGATTCTGCAAAAGAACCATCAGTGTAGTTTTAAGTCTAAAAACAACAAATCACTTGCAGTTGCATTTCAGTATTAGTATTAGTTCTTTGCATTTGCAATAAATTATGAATTTGTATAAACATGTCATCAGACAATGAACAATATTTTTATGAACTAACACTTGTGCTGCTTTATGACTGCGATATTGATTTTTCAGAGGACCAAGAGGGTTTTCTGTTTATAAACCAGTGTTAATAGTCACATCTATTTTCTGATGCTAATCCAAATATGAAGAAATACACAACTCAGACTGTGTTTAACTATGTTTATTTACTACTTTGCTGCTTTTAAATAGTTCAATTAGTCAAACCCAATCTTATGTGGAGCAGAGGTATTGTCAGTGGTTTGATTCCCGTAAATATCTTTTGGGCAAGCTATTTGAGAGTTAACTTATATATCTGCCAAATGAATGCAATGGGATATGTAATAATTACTTTGTATTTACATCAAACTTAACTGGGAGCTCCACTGATCTTTATTTAAGCACAATTTATTTTCCTACTTGCAGTGTATCAAGTGAAATAAATGGAAACCCAATTTAAAGCAAGAAAGTATATTCAAAATATGACACGACTCTTGCATGTTAGCAATAAATTGTGAACATTTAGTACTTACTGAGCAAAAACATTGTTGTCTTCCTCAAAGCCTACCGTTCCTCTGTGTGTGCCAGTAGATGTTTGATAGATAGTGAAGCTGGTACTGGTCTGCCAGCTCAGTCATAAACAACATCCTGGAACGTAGGACACATCTGCTGCCACACAGTAGCTCTGATCTGCTCTTTTAAGGCAACATCTGCTAAAGCAGTTATTACTTCGCTCTATGGGGAATGGTGGACCAAACTAGAAGAGGCAAAAAGGAAAAGAAAGAAGTATGGAGTAAGAGAGCAAAGAAGGAAAACCTTCACTGACAAAGTTTTTCTCATGTGAATAAAGGAATCCAAACCCATAAAACACAAATGGGGGAAATATTGGATACATTAAATTAGACAAAAGGAATAGTTTTTTTTTTTTTTTATCAGGTTTGAGACACAATGGAAAGTGTTTTATTAAGTTCAGGAACTCTTCAGCTGCTTATCACATATTTGGTACAATAAGTTACCGACTCAACAAAAACGTTTTGTGGAAGGCATCCTGTGGATAATGATGGATAATCCCCATCACTTCTACTTTCTCCTTCACCGTAAGGTTTCTGGTCTCCAACACATGTTTTAGCTAATCGAACAACTGCCTATTTTAGGGTGAAGAACTACCCAGCTTCACCAACTATAAATTAGCTTCATAAATTGTTATTACACTGAAAAAAAAAAAAAAACAATGAAAAAAGGGATTGATTTCAGAAGACAGGAATCAGAACTGACTTTTTGAATGTTTACTTTTGTTGTAGAAATGATCCGATAATATTCTTTTTATATAAAAACAACCAAAGCTGATTATTATTTGTCTGGATCTTTAATGAGTCTTTTCCTTTTTTAATGAATAATCATTAAATTATTCATAATAGGTATGGTAATGTAAACACTAACACACCAGTGATCCATTCACTTGTAATTAACTCACTCATAGCCATACAGTTTGGTTTCCTCTTTTACTTTAACTGTACATCAAGCTTGAAGGTTTTGCAGCTAAAAGCCTCTTATTTTGACCCTTTTATTGTTAGATTAATTTAATTTAGATGGCACTTTTATGTTAAGTAAAAGCAACACTTTATATATAAGAATGATTCTGTAAACAACAGCCTCTGAGTTTAATATGTCCTTGAAATAATATGGTAATATGAACCTTTGAATAAAATAATATCGCCACAACTGTCCTCTCACTTCTCAGTTTAGCTGGATGTTTTTAAAAAAATCGAATACTACATTACAGAATAAACATCTCTTTCTTTCTAGCTTTTAAATAGCTAGGGATTCGATTTGTGCCGCAAGCCAGACATTACACAACATCTTGAGTAAGACTGGTCCAAGGAGCTGGAAACAGCGAATGAGAAGAAAACAGTGTCTAATTATCTATTGAGACAGTTTATATTGAGTTACACAGGTTTTATTCCTTTTGAGATAAACTCAGTGAGTCTGCTTGTCCTCCACTTTATTAGATATGAGATCACTCTGAACTAATGCTCCCTTCAAACACATATTTATCCATTTAAGTGATCCTTTACTACACATACTTCTCAGCATTTGTGTAACTGAATCATAGTTGGACAAATTGGTGGAATATATTCCGCAGCATCTGAAATGTTGCAGAAAATACAAGAAGTCACATGACTTTGTCATTACAATGTTTCGCAGATGCTCAGTTGAATTACATGAATGGAAGAGAAAACATTAGCACAATGGAATGACTTTTGAATGATCCTGGATACCGGGAAATGACAAAGATCCCAGACATTTTGGGCATGAGTACCAAAACTTATGGAAGTAGTTATGATCAAGAGGCCAGCACCTTCAGCTAGAGCTAAATTATTAAGAATGAATGACCATAGAATTGAAAAAATGATAATATAAGTTTTCATAAATGCTTAGATGTGGGTGTATGTTTATTTTTAACACTGTTTTTGGGTGGTTTGAGCCACAGAAAGTGCCTTGTCTGTGGCAGACACTTCTCTGATCAACACAGGTCAGTGGAGCTAGATAGCTGTAAGCTAAGCCTCCTTAACTGGGAAAAGATGTTGTGGCTTCACCCTCCATTCTCCACATTTCCAACATTTAACTCAAAGATGAGAACTGTTTCATAATCATTCCAATATGAACCCCATAGAGAATTCAATATCCTGTGTTACACAGTAAAGTTGGGGTTGCTCCCTCTGTTACACCAAACTTTGCTGTGAGCATTTCCAGTGTGGGTTTATGTCAAAGTTGAACTTTCACAGTAATTGCTGCTGTTTTCCACTTACTCTTTGCCATCAAAAACCTCAGTGTTCTCGGTGATATAGAATATCATGTCTTTATTCCATGCTGTGAATTTGGACTTTAGAATCAAATGATATACTTCAGATGTATAATTTGAAGTGTTTAGTTCAGAAAACAGATCTAAAATAAGCAATTAAACTTTTCTCTGTTATGGTGTTGGCTGTCTTACAATTCTACAGGTCTCCTACCAATCATACTCCCCCCCCTTGCTGTGTACCTACTGCAGATTTAAGTTTTAACAGGGCCGTTTTGAAACTCTCCTGCATTTCAGCTATGATAAAAGATGAGACTCAGCAGTAAATAATACATTTGATAAATTTAAATCTTATCTTCATCAAAGATGTTAAAGGATGCTTAGTGATTACTAATAACATTAATTAACTCAAACTAAGGGGGAAAAAAACAAAGTATGTGTGAGCTCAGCTTATTAGGCTTGTTATGGTGTTAGAGGTGCTTAGAAAGATCTTCTTGGGGTGAAATAAGTCCAACTGCTCTGATAACAATTTGAGCATATTGAATAGAAATATTTATGCTTCCGATAAGCACTTGCAGCATGTCAGCAGTTGTATACATTCATGTGAAGCACAAACGTGTGCTTGCTATGTATGCACAACCTTCCCAGTCTCAGTTAAATAAGGCCGTGGTGTGTTTTATATAATATGCTGACTGGTTAGATTAGAAAAATTGTCAATGGCAATATTGAGGTCAATTACACATAATCCTTCAAAACTCTTTATTCCTGTACATTTTGAAATATGGTCAAATGTAGACATGTATATGCTCTCAAAAGATTAAGCACATCATAAATGTTTATTTTAAACTAGTTTTTAAAAACTTAAACTATCTTAAAAAAAGAGATGTGGAATATTTCTGATCAAGCAATAAGGGTATCCAATAAGATAAGGCGAGTTGGTTTAAGTGTTCATTATGATTGTACAATGAAGACAACCTAAACTGGGATTGTTTTAGGCTTAGTCTTTTTTTTCAAGTGGTATCCAAAACTAAGGGGGCTGATAATAACTCCTAGAAATCATTTCAGTCAGATCCTATGATGAAACAATTCTATAAAGCAGGATAGTCCACAAATCCTCTTGAAAATTTTCAGCCAAATAAAGCACTAGTTTGAGGTAAAGGTTAGGTAATAAAACTATAGGTTGTGCTCTTAGCTGAAGCATATTTGCTTGTTTTCACTTGAAATGGAAACAAAATTAAACCAGTGTTGAATTTGTATTTCTTTTTAGCAGAAGCTAATCCCAAGTTTCATGACTGTACAAAGCTGCTGTGTGCGGTTTAAGAGCACTGGATACAAGGAACAGCCTGGTGAGGAATTTGTAAATTTACAATCAAGTTTTAATGGTTGTTGATGTGATTTAACGTTTGTTTCTGTTTTCATTTCCACAAAGCTTAAGCATGTGCAGGAGGAATGAATGTTTCTAACATGACATCACCATAACCCAAACCACAGAAGACATGTGTCTTTTGGACTGTGTGTATGTTTATGTGTGTATTATGTATTCCTCCGACCCCACACATGTGGGTGAAAGGAGAAAGATGGAAAAAGGAAATACTGTGATCAGCAATCATAATGGGAGGTTATATATGAGGTGTTTATATGACATCAACAGCAGTAGCCTGGAGATGTGGACACATTAGAAACGTTTGACCTTCTTTAGAACCACTAAGACAAGGTCTTAAGTGAATTTAAGGTAAATGCATAGTCATCAGAGCAACAACACTTCAGCAATCCCCATTTTCAGAGTAAATGTTTTTCATATAGGGAAAAAGCACTGTTGTCGGAATTCCTGTGTAATAAATGACCATTTGGAGACAATCTAAAAGGTTAACATGGTTTATTTGCACACAGGAACATTGTCATCATAGTCATAGCCATCATCAATGTCCGACAGGGAGTGACTGGGGAATTACAGGTTATGTATGGTGAGGGAACTGGAAACAAGAGCAGATGATAGGGCTGATGAGACAGGGAGTGTGGCTGGAACATTATATGACATCCAGGTGTTTAATAAAAAGTATATTTTGTTTAAGCACAATAAGTCAAATCTAGAATTTATTTCAGAGGGATTAAATAAAAAAGTCATGATTCTGAGTTGTGGATGGGAAACCTTGAAGTTGTCCTTGTAAAAGTTAGGCTGTATGTGGTGTTGTGCACAAAAAAACCCTACTGATTTACTTTGGAGGGGTTATTACAATAGTTTTTAATTTATTTTGTTTGAATCAGCACAAGTAAAAATACACAAACGGAGAAATTACAGTGAAAAGATACAACAATTATGCAAATAAAAGTGGTCTAACAAAACAAAACCTTATCAGCTTGACTTGGTTACAACTCAGCATAAACAGATCTGAGAGTCTTAATTCAAAGTTTCATTCAAGTCCAATTCGAGGACTTAGCTTATCAACCTATTACTATTTACAATGTTTTTCTTTTTAAGTTCTGCTACCTATATAACACTCACGTGTCTTGACCAATAATCACTATTTTAAGCAATCATTCTCCAGCTATAACACAGATGACTCCTGTGATGCTCTTATTCTAGAGTAGGAGCTACAACTAAAAGTCCTTATCAAAGCAGTTCTAGGCACTATATGTGTTTGTAATTCCTGATCTGGCAACATAAAGCCGGTGAACTGCCTATAATAATTTCAAGGACAATGGTTCAAATGGTTTTTATCAGAAAAACTTGTCTATTACTTGTTAAGCACTTTATTAAAATACACATTTGTATTATAAAGTTTCATAACATCCTTCATACAGATTCAGAGATAAATGATGTCGATCTGTATGGCTCATGGTAAGAAAAGGGTTGGCTTTAGAGAAAGATCAAGTGAGACAGTTGAGAATAAACTGAAAGATGCAGCATTGTTAAATCAAAAACTGATTGCATCAAATTTGGCAATGATTTGGACCTGAAGCCTGTGTAAAACAAGGTCCTCATGGAATATGGCTATTCAAAGTATCCTAAACAGGCAACCAAGCTTTCAAGAGTTTGTTTATTTTTTCCATTGTGTACAGATCCAGGACTTAAATCT
>JBAMHX010000015.1:11927744-11941933 GCA_037177515.1 Pseudomugil tenellus
AGTATCCTAAACAGGCAACCAAGCTTTCAAGAGTTTGTTTATTTTTTCCATTGTGTACAGATCCAGGACTTAAATCTCCATCTAGTTTATGACTTGCAGAGTCGGTTTAGCTGTTGTTGTGATGGCTGACTTGGCGGCTGCAAACATTTTAAACTTTCGGCAAGCTCAGAAGTTATACTGAGCTCTTCTCACTCAGTTTTGCTGGAAAATTTCATAATCACTTCTAAAGGTTATTGATCATTTAAGCTTTATTAAAAACAGTGTTTCAAATTGTTAGCCAAAGAAGAATAAGACTACAAACAGTTATTGGGAAAGGGACTGCAAAACAGAAAAAAGTTAAATTACATTGGGTTGTAATTATATAATAAGTAGACATGTAAACTGTCATTCCTATCAAATCTCCCTGAAAACACAAAATAATAATTCTATATATAATATCAAACAAACACATACCCAACTTTGAAGTAAAATCTTTGCGATATGTAACAATGAAACCATGAATGAAAACAATGAATTAAGTTAAGTCTATAACATCCAATAAAAAAAAAAATCAGTGTCTGTGTGACAAATGTTCTGTTTGCATTATCATGCCACTCAGTACCGATGGCATGGTCCTTCTGCCACATCAGAGGTCTGCTGAGCATAGCCCACATGTCAGGGGTATGAGAGCTAAAGAATTAATAACAAATTTATTTATTTTTCTGTTTGCTTGTTTGAGCTGCTTATGACAACAACACGTTTCTCTTGTTTATTGCTGTTGGAACAAGCTCTGACTTACATCTTGACTTGAAAAAAGCAGAGGAGACGAAAGGAAAGGATGAGGAAATAGAAAGACAGGAAGCAAAAAAGAAAAAAAACTTTGGGAAAGAATGACATGGCACTGAGACAAGTTAGCCATTAAAACCAGCTGACAATTCCACTGACTGATTTCACCACTGAGTCCCTGTCTGGCACAGATGAGTTTGTAAGAGCAGGATAAAACAGAGGGACTAACTGTGTCCTATTTTAAGCCAACAACTTCCAGCAACTACTGAAACACTACCCCGTACTGAGAGAAAATGGGCAAACAAAAACAAACTGATGGGTCTTAAATTGTCAAATTGTTTAAAAACCCCAGTTACAGTGAGTTAAATGTGTAAAGGAAACACACTCACACTTTACTGGGCAGACAGAGGTGAAGGCGAACTATGTAATAAACATCCAATACTCTGTAGAAAACTTGTTCAACTTGTACACTCTCACTGACCGCAAACAGAAAATTATGCTACAGATATACAAGACTAATGCTGTTTTTCACCTCCAACTCTTACCGGTTTACATGTTTTAGAATTGACGACTGATGAGCTGTAATAATTGAGCAGCAATAGCAGGACATTGCTTGCTTTGTTATGACCAACTCAGTATAGTTGCCATGTGGTGCTCCAGCATCTGCTCTGGCCCATGTCTACCAGTTGACTCAGAGTTATGTTTGTTGACGGCTGTGGATGAATTTCCTGAAAACATCAAGGTAAAAGAAGGGGCCTTATTTCCACTGCTGGACTCTGGTAATATGTCAGATGAAATCACTAACCTTTTCCAATGATCTAATATTTCAAAGTTAAATGATTCCCTGACCAGTGTGGTTTATCCTATTTTGAGTCATAGAATTACCTAATATGTCAAAGCAATGTGTAATTGGAACTTCTATAGAGAAAAAAAACTTGAAAGTGTGGTTTTACAGGCCTTAGAGACTTACTGTATATTTAAGCTAGCATGACACAGTAACCATATCCGTCTTGGCTGATGGCCTGGTAAACCTCAGAGATAGGTTCAACAGACAGATGAATCGATTTTGAAGGTGTTCAGGCTACGATAATGTGGTTGCATCATTTTGTCATTTCCAACTCAGTCATCCCTCTTGTCTTGCCAGTCCAACCATGAGTCCTTTCCACCACACTAAACACCCTATGATTTTAACCTCTGGCCTTGTCTGATTGTGACCAGGTGGTCTCAATTGCTTGTCTGCAGGAAGGATTATGTGTGTGTCTGTGTGCATGAGCTTGTGCACATTTGGTGATGACTCACAAAGAAGAAAAAGAATAATAACATGGAAAACCACCAACTTTCACTACATACAACCACCCTGACAGATGCAGATGCGATCTGGTTTGTTTGAGTGTGTGTGTGTGTATATGTGTCTGAGAGAGAAAAAGAGGTCCTACACTGAAGTATTTGCAGGTGTCCCTCGCCATTAACATGTGTTAATAGCTCTGTCTCACACTCTCTGTGTGGAGACTTATTTTTGATGTCTGTGATGTGGGAGACAGCTGGGGAAAATCACTGATGCAATGTTCTCTGAGGCAATCAATTAAACATGGCCTAATGCAAGCTGTCATACACCTCGAGTGGTTAACAATACTGTAATCAGTGCTGTTGCTATAAAGACAGACATATGCACTTGAACAATATATCAGTGCCAACACAGCTTTCACAAGGACGTTCTTAGATGGACACTATTAAAATAAGTAAAATAACTTTTCTTATGTCACACATTGATTCAAATTCTATTGTGTGAAAGTTAGGTCCGGCTTGCAGGGGCTTATTTTTTTAACAATAACTGATAGCAAAGAGTAAAAAGTGCTAAATGGTTAAATGTCAAAAACCAACAAACACACACACAAAAACACACACAAACAAACTTACTAGTTAAACACAGAAAACAATTTTAGTGGACAGTTTATTTTATAACTCATAGTTTAACTCCAACACAGACGAATCTGTATTTCCTCAGTTTTTATTGCCGTGCAAAGCAAAAAGAACTCCAGACCATAAAAAAAAACAGCTTACAGTTCAGAGTGCTGCCCATATTCATATTAACTGTACTCCAAGTGGCATAAATGTGAATTTCAAAGAGCAAAACAGCAGATTGTTGCATGTATTTTTTTGATTGGTTTGACGTCATTCAACCAACTGGCTAAACATTTATGCCACTTTTTTAAAAACACAAGGTAAATGCATTTTTCACTTTAGAAATAGTAGGGTTGGTTCCTTAACTTCAATATGGTTCAAACCTAAGCAAATCTAAACTTGTTTTGGCTACACCAAAACAGACTGACAATACTATAACAGAGGACAACAGTAAATAAAAAGTAGTAAAGCCTGCCTTCAACCTTCTACTGAAGAACTTCTAACATTTTAAATACATTACAACGCCTTTGAAAAATCCACCACTGCCATTCATTGTTGCAGCTACTGGTGTGGATGGGCACCAGTGCTATAGCATGCCTTTTGCACATCCCAGAACTCAACGATCTATCAAAGATCTATAGTAATCAATGCAAACATGCAATGGTAGCTTTTTCCCTTTTGAGACCTGATTTCATCAATCTTTTTATCAAGGTTCATGTTTTACAGGACTAACACATTATTGCTGCACAGATGTGTTGTTGTGTTATGTTATCATTAAAGACTGTTTCTTTAGAACTGTGTATCCAAAAAGATCGCCTCCCAGTCCCAAACATGTACTTAGACATAAACTTCAAACCATTAAAATGTTTACATGCGAAAGGCAGGAAAGGAACTTGCATGGGGCCTACTTTTATAGCTTTTTAGTGTCACATATGCACAACCTGACTGCAACATGGGCCTTGAAACTGTACAAGGTCAACAAACTACACAAATATTATAAAAAAAAAAGCCTGTGTGACAGATTTTTAGGTTAAAGTGCAATGAAAAAAACCGGTGGTGAAAATAGCCTGATATTTGTGATAGAAAGGACAACATATCCAGAAAGCCATACACATGGAAGAAAGCATCAGAATCAGTTTTTGATGTGGTCAGTAAGATAATAAGTAGACCTAATGTACTGTGAACTAAATATTTACTTTTGTCACGGAGCGGGTAGGAGGTGGACCCAAATGCAGGTGAGGAGAAGCAGCAGGCAGCCCGGTGAAGATTAACAGATTTATTTACAAAAGGCACACTGAACTGAATTACATCGCAATGATCCCGCCACCAAACATACACATCAAGTGATTTAAATACATACAAAGCAAGTGACAGAAAACAATAGGGACAGGTGAGCCCAATTACCGAAATCAACCCCAGGTGAAACTAATAAACAAATACGTGAAGCTGAACAGAAAGCAACGGGCAAAACAGGAAGAACTACAAAATAACACAGGAAACAAGGAAGTCTACAAAACAAAACCAGAAACCATAACAACTTTCATGTTTTGTCAAAAAGCGCTTCATTATTAAGCCTGCTCCCTCAGGATCTCATGCTCTGAATATGCTGGTTAACAAGTTGGTGTAGATTGTGCTTGTAAAACACATTTACAGCCATGTTACAGCTTCAATTAACTTTATTTATATCCTCCCAACAGGCAATAATCTGATTTAAAAACTTGGTGATTAGCTGCAAAATTTTGACAACCAAACTTTTAAAAAACTATTATTAATTATTATTATTAATTATTTATCTAAATTTATTCAAATGAAATAAATTATAAGCATCACAATGTATATAGTGACTTAAGAAATTTGACACAGGAAAACACATGGTTAAATACTCAGCTGCAGACTGTGTGCACCTGAGCAAGACTGACTAATAGGTGGTAATTGTCATGTTTCCTCTTTATTTTTAATGCTGTCAGGGTTATTACAAGCGACTCATCCAGGTCTGTGGTTTAAGGTTGCATCAGTGTGTCTTCATGTTCACAACAGTGTGACCAGAGGCAGTGACATCTGTTGAATAAAATATCATCCTGGTATGGATAGACAAAAATAATGTACTTGGACGCATGAAGGTACATGCAGACAAAACAGACACACAAAAATACCGTAGTCTGCCAAAGTTTATCAGTCATGTTTGTAACAGACTGTTGATTATGTTTGTCTTTGATATTTCTTCACACGATGGGCACGTGTCCTTTTGGTGGACACCCTCGTACATGTACACAAACAATTTGACACATACTAAATAAAACAGTGGGCCCTAGTAAACCAATCCTGCCCACATATGCTAAGCAGAGCAGGGCTAACACGCTGCATTGTAATGATGTATGACATTCTGCAGGCCTGAGTTTCAGTTTACAAAACACAATACAGATGGGCTGAGAAGGTGAGTCAGAAATGGTTTTTACCGTTAATCTTTTTTTTTTTCATGATTGCTTTTCTGCCTCTGATAATATTGTTCATGGAAAAAACTTGACTTGATGAAGCAAAAAGAACATTATAAGAATCATTCTGTTATCCAAGTGATGGAAGTTCAGTTGCAAAGGGAGTTGGAGCACACTAAGAACTCCAACAGGAGTGTCCAAAGTCAGTCTTCAAGCACCACTATCCTGCAGGTTTTCAGTGCATCACTGTTTAAGCACACCCGACTCAAATTAAATTGATCCAATAGCCTCTGAAGTTCTGCATAATGACTCACTAATTTGAGTCAGTTGTGTCTGAACAGGGATACAGTGAAAATCTGCAGGGTTGTAGCCCTCAAGGAGCAGAGCTCTACACCTCTGCTGTAGAACTTATATGTAGATGTAGCTGGGGATGAGGGGAGGCTGTAAAAGTTATGTTAAAATTAACGAGAAACATTATTTAGACAAATGATGGGCTCTATTTAGTAAAAGCTGCTCACCTTCACTGTGGCTCATTGTTCTAATCAGATGAAAAACAGTTTAACGAGCCAGAGACATTTGCCTCTGTTGTGTTTAATGTTTGGAATGTTTTAATTATGCCCTGTGCATTAGTAGTGTGATGACAATGTGCAAGCTACAATGCTAAAGGCACTGTAGCTTGGTAACAAAGTGGCTATTTCCTTTCCAGGCTTTGCTTTTTGTTTGGCCGTCATTTCCCTCCAATGACTTACCTGCTTAAATAAGCAAAATAAAAAGTAAAGAAAATTAAAAAATAAAAAAACAGTAACTTTGTAATACACATATAATTCTGTTACAAAGGCTTTTGACTAAAACCATAATTCTTGACCATAGTGTAAATGGTTCTGATTTTTATATATTTAATTAAGAAAGTAAGGTTGTAATTGCCAGGTGGGCATTCAGGTTCATTGTGGTAACAATATATTTTCACTATGTGAACTTTCTCACTGCTTAATCACAGCCAATTACTTTGGCTTTCGGGAAGTTGCATCAAAAATGTGCGTGTCTGTAAGTTTGTGCGTGCATATTGGTCCGACTGCCTCCATGCAAGAAATAAAGTATGCACAAAGTGAGAAGAAAGAAGGCGGTGAGTGCTGCTCATAATGGTCTGTTGTGCTTTCCATTAATTCACCTCATAAAGAAAAGGAGAGACCACCACTGATCCAAACTTTCTGCTCTAAGCTTTTATTTTATACTAATTAAATTCCCACATTGGCTTTTTCTGTTGCTAGCTGGATAATAAAACCAATACAAGAACTTTTTTTTTAACTGTACACAATCCATCCATTCTCTGGTCTCATTTTATGCTCAGGGTTGCAGAGGGCTGGAGACTATCCCAAATGACTTTAGGCAAGAGGCAGCGTGAACTCAGGACCTCAGTCAATCACAGGCCTAAGGCTTAACCAACACTGAGAACCACTGGTAATAAAAGGCTCCCTGCTGTGTTTCTGCCCTAGCAGCCAGCTAGGAGGTAAAATTTACACTGTGCAAGAGTACATAACTTAGCAGTACACAAGGGAGTCTACTCTGTAGTATTCATTAAGGGAGAATACAAAGATAAGAAAAAAATGTTGATAAACCAATGGTTGCATAAATTATTAGCTGAATGCGTCATTAGTTCAAAATTTAGTATCCAACACTACTTTGGCTCAGCTTTTTATTGCATTTCGACAATTCAGTTTGCTTCTTTTCAATTTAAAGTCAAACAAAAAGTTGAAGTATTTATGATGTGCTTAGCTTATCACACAGTGATATAAAAAGCTCAGTCAAACTGAAATAACATTGTGTTACACACACAAAAACGTTAAAATAGATAATTGTTTAATTCACCTAACATCCCAATAACCATTTGTCAGTTTGCAGCATATAAGAACCAACATAGCGAAAGACTATTGTAGATAAACATACTGTACGTATTAATATCTATGGAAGAGTAATAAGTATATGTTAATGAAAGGAGTACCTGGCAAAAAAACTCATGCAAATACATGATGAATATACAAATTTCACACATTAAAACCCCTTATATTTATTAAGAACCTTTCATACAGGTATTTACATAAGAATGTCCTATTGTGCATAAATATTCTTTAAACAAGACAGAAAAAATCAAAAATTAAAATTTCCCCTCTATTTTTTTTTTTATTTTTGACAGCTTTTATTTTTTGAAACACTCTTTTATTTCATACATACACTCAGATATAGAGCATTGCTCTAGAAACTGATGTATGCTTACCATGTGTGTCTCTGACACATTGGTAAACCCGGCCTGGTAAAACCTTAAGGGTTGAATGTGCAGGATTCACCTTTTAGATACATATGAACTCTCACAAAAACACACATACACACAGTCTCACATCAGATGTTTCCACATGATTGGTTTAGACATTTATAGCTACATATATGATTTATTATTACCTCATACCTCAGATTGTGTCATTTATAGACATACGTCATCTCAACAATATTTTTTGTCTCTTTTCTTTAAACTATTGCAGGAGTTTTAACATATGAGAACCACACATTGCTTCAACCATATAATGAAGTCTTTTAAGGATTTCTTTCCGACTTTTGTCATCCTTTTAGGAATAACTTTAGTCCTTAAAAGAGCATTAGGTCATGGTTTAAAAAAACAATTGGCTAATGTTTTAAACATTGTACAAAGTGAACAAGTTTCTCCATTGCTTTATAAGGCGAGGAAAGACAAGTTTATACCTTGTTTTTGATTTAAGAGCCAGGTCAGGATAGTGATGAATTTTATGGACTCGCTGAGATAAACAGTTCGTCTGTATCCAACAGAAACATTTCAATTCACATTTGACGATCACATAGTTTTTTTGTTATTATGCTGTTTTACTGGGCTGCACGGTGGCAAGGTGGTTAGCACTGTAACCTCACAGCAAGCAGGTTGCCGGTTCGATCCCTGGCTCAGGTGGTGGCCTATCTGTGTGGAGTTTGCGTGGGTTCTCTCCGGGTACTCCGGCTTCCTCCCACAGTTCAAAAACATGCACTTTGGAGATAGGCTGATTGGGCACTCTAAATTGACCTTAGGAGTGAGTGTGTGTGGCCCTGTGATAGACTGGCGATCTTTCCTTAAAAAATCTCACCCATTGGCTGCTGGGATTAGGCTGGGATGGGGCTCCAGCCCCCCCGCGACCCTGTTTGGGAATACGCCGTAGAAAATGGATGGATGCTGTTTTAGCTCCTTAACTATGTAAGAAATGGCTTGTTCCTCACATAATAGTAATAGAAAACACTATGTTCTTTAAAAGGCCGACCAAGCAGGTGTTAATTGTCTGTTTACATGTGTAGCACATGAAGCCAGTAGTTCTGTTAAGGTTGTTGTTTTTAGATTTTAAAAAGCCCCAGTGCACAACAGTCACATGTGCTGACAGAAATTCCACCTGTTCAAGGTGTGATTGGGCCCCAGTTTAAAATGGTAAAAAAAATCCTATTGATCCAGAACTCCACTAAGCCACTATAGTTTATCACACATCCAACCTAACTTTGCACTGACTAAGGAATTTCATTTTAAGAAAAGTACCCTAGAAGTGAAATTACGCTGGGGCCTATCCCAGCAATTAGCAGGCGAGAGGTGGGGTACAGCCTGGACAGGTCACCAGTTCACTGCAAGGCCAACAAAGAGAGACACACATCCATTCACACTCACAGCTAATAACAATTTAGAGTGACCAATTACCCTCACATACATGTCTTTGTATGGTGGGAGGAAGACAGAGAGGACATGCAAACTCCACACAGAAAGGCCACTGTTTGAACCTTTCCAGCCACAGTTCAAACCAGTGGCCGTCTTGCTGTAAGGCCACAGTGCTAACCGCTACGCCATCATGCAGTTATATGCAGATGTCTTTAAATGTTAACTTCAAGGTCCAAAAACCTTTCACCACAAAAAGAAAGTTGCATGAGCAGGCTCATTGTTTAAAGTGCAGCTGGATCAGTGAGAAAAAATGATGTTTAAATAAAATTTTCATCTTGCAGCTGTACTTAAAGAGAGAACATGATGTTTTCCTCATAGTGTCTGTTCTCATCGGCAGGATGCTTTCTAAATCTGCACATGCTCGCAAACACAGGTCATTATTGATGAGAATCTGACATATGAGAGGAACCACCCTCAACCCACCTACCGCCTTTACCTGTTCGGTGAAACTGGATACTTGGGAGGGACAGGTAGACACACAGAGAGCGAAAAAGAAAGATGGGGATTCTGCCTATACCCATCTATTGCAAACATTGTACTCACTGCCCAATATCCTTCCTCATGCCCACCCCCCTCTAACCTCACCCATCTCACCCATGGCATAGATCAAGTATCACCCTTTGAAATCCAGAACGAGATCAAACAGCGAAAGGACTGTCCCACCGCCACCAGGACCCTAATAGAGCCATAGCATGTCTTGAACTTCAACCAAATTGTGTGTGTGTGTAGAAATAAATAAATATGAATTGTAGAGATTTTTACAGGTACAAGCTTTACCGTGTTGCTGTGATCTATGTTTTTATTGTGTTTGGTACATTTGAAATCTATTAGACTGACAAAAGAGGCCTGATGTATTGACTTGTGTTTTCTCTTTAGCTCAGATTGTGGCAAAGTCAAGCTGGCAGACACACATCTGGAGTTTATTGCTGAAACATCAGAAAGCCTTTTTTTTTATTTGAGATTATGCCTAAATTACTTAATATCAGTAAAAATCTCATAACTTTTTAAACGCATAATTGTTGTCTGTAGATCACACTGAAAATCTAGATCACAAAGTCTAGGTCCACGTTTTACCCAACCACATAGCTTAAGTTTACATAAATACAAGCAGCAGAACATGGGTGGTATGGACATTAAATGATTAGATATTGAAACGCTCTGAACTCTTTGCAGCCACCAGTAATTGTTTTCAGATTTAGACTTTATGGCACTTTTCAAATATTTCTGCAAAACTTCTGTTTTTGCTTATTTAAACTTAATATGTTTTGTGATAAAGTACACTTGGCGTGTTACATTGTGCATTATGACTTTGACAGATTTTATTTGCAACAGTGTTTTTTTTTTAGTTTTTTTTTAGGTTTCTAACTCATGTCTACAGTTATGTCTGTATAATGGATAACAGCTATCTGGGTCAAGATATCCTGTCACATGCTCTTTTCATTGTCTGAAAACAAATGAAGCAACAGAAGCTAATAAAAAACATTTTGTTAGGTTTAGTAAATCATCAGGGCATGCACAAGGCATCTGGTCTTCCTTTTTCTTGTTTCTTATGGACATTTATTCTCTACTCCAACTAGTCTAATGAGACTGGGAGGGAGCCTAGACTTATATAAGTAAAAAAAAATCATTCACAACGTTTTCATTTTATTTTCTGTGGGATTTTGCCATCAGTTTCATCTGCAAATACAGCATTATATGTTTGTAAAACAGACCCATTTCAAGCTTATTTTAATATTTACCACGTGAACAGGCTTAAAATCAAAAGAAATTGAAAAGTGATTCCGTAGATTTTTTTTACAGATCACTGTAACCAAGTTGTATTTTTCCAATCATACAAGGGCTTGAATGATTCAGCAGTGTGAATCATAACCACTACACATGAAACCCTTTTACTGGATGCATTTAAATGAGACTTAAATCAGCAGATAATACAATTAAATGTCAAAATGGACTTTTATCTTAAGTTTTGTTGCTCCCAAAGGTAAAATAAAAAGTATTCAACAAGGATCACACAGTTCACCACATCCTCTGATATGAATAGATCAGATCTAAAAATGTGGAAAACAGTTGGATGATCAAAAATGAGAAAAGTGAGTTAAAGTCTGTACCTAAAAGATTTTTATTTTAAGCAGTACCACAATATATTTTAATTATCACCTTGTATAGAATCAAACCATCCATTTTCTACACCAGTTACTCGAGGTTCCATGAAACTGGAGTCTATCCCAGCAAAAAGCAGGTGAGAGGCAGGGTGGATGGTGGGAGTAAGTCAGAGAACCCACACATACACAGGGAGAGCATGGACAAAGAAGGTCCACTCTTCAAACATCACCCCAGCTAAGACTTGAACCAGCAACCTTCTTGCTGGGAGGCTGTGGTGCTAATCACCACACCACCATGCAGCATGTGAAAACCCAGGCATGTTAAATCACCTTTAGCAAAACTTACATTACTGACCCTCAATACATGTTTATCTAAAAAACAAACAACACAAATATATATGGGTTACTAAATACAGCATTTTAAACATGGCATCCAAAGAACAGATATAGTAATACAGTTGGATAAATGAGTACCTTTATTAAAAATGTAAATATAATGGATTACTGTGCTAATAAATAGATGAGAAAAGAAAAAAATCGAACTAAAACAAACAAAAAATTAAACAGCAAAAGACCAAGAAACAAACAAAACAAAACAATAGAGGGGTATGTTAGTTGGTTTCAGGAAAAATACTTTTTAAGAGTTCATGAATTTCATACTTTCTTTTATTATTCAGTAAAAACAGAAATTTCACAAAGGAGTTCCATTCTGCAAGAAATGACTGATATCTGGGTGGTGATCCAGCACTTTTCTGTTTATAAATAAAACATTTTGCATATAATAGAGAATAATTAAATTAGACACACAACACATATTTGACTTTTTTTCAAAGGCACCTCAGTCACAACATAAATCGCAAAGTTAGCCAATTTGTGGAGAAAGATGGAACCCTTAGGCAATCGAGTTTTTCAGATTTTTATAAGGCTTAATGTTAGGTTACACTTACATATGGTTGGACATTTGGGAATATTTATAAAATGTGTGACAATCATAGTGAAATGATATTTCCACTTAGCCACAACTTCTTAGATTTTCTGTTCTACAAAATGAAGTAGTTTATTGTGTTCCAATGTGGAAATAAATTAAAACAAGACCTGCTTTGCATGTTTGGATAAAAATAAAGAATTAATCTTTCTGTCTTAAAATGGGGACATCCCTGTGATTGTGTGAGCAGATTTTTGTGTCCCACAATGACATGATTTGCACACACACATATGTTCTTCACAGAAGTTCATTGGAAGTTGCCAGGTAACCTAAAGGTGTTGCCCTTTTTTATGTCCTTTTTTTCCAGGCCTTCCTCTGTTTCCTCCGTTTGAGCTGTTTAGCTGCGAACACTCAAATGACCAGGTTTTTTGCATGGAGAGCGCAAGTCATTTGCGTGATTGCTGCTGTGTTATACTCACTCTGTAAACAGCAGCAAATTCATCCTTTCAAACACAAGCCAAGTAAAATTTCAGGATTAAGACCACTTTCACAGACCGCCACACAGACCATAACAGCGCTTTGGTCCGCACACAGAGTGCAGGTCGCAGAAAAGTTCTCACATTTCCAAAATGCTTACATTCCGCTTGCTAGCTGGTCCTGCCCCACTCCCAGTGTCAGTCTCCTGAGTATATACACAGTCAGAGAACACACCAAGGGTAATGACAAGCCGACATTCAAAAGCTTTACAGCTCACAGATGTATATATATACAAAAATAAAAGTCTTTCAGCAATTGTCTGGGATATTTATTGTAGAGCTGGGACGTTAAAGCAGTTTAAGACAGGGGGAAATGAAAAGCCCCTCATTTAAAAAGGAACTACAGACTCCTTGTGGGTGGACTGATTTCACTAAAGATCAAATTAAACTGTGTGAACAAGCGGTGTTTTTGTCGTATCTTCTATTATAGCCATGGCGGCCGGGCCAACAGCTAACAGGCTTGTTGCATTAAGATGATGCCTGTGTGTCGATGTGTGTGCATAGAGAGCATACTTTGCTCATATAATAAATCGCTCCTCACCTACCCATTAATTCAGTTTCTTTTTCCACTGCTGTCTGTCAGAAGGAGCAATTTGCACTGTTTGCATTAGAGGTGGATTGTTTGGCTATTAAACTAGAAGAGGAAGTTATAACCCTACCTTAGAATACAGTTATCTACATTTTTATGGTTGTTTTTTTTAGTTAGTTTAATCTGTACATCAGTATCAGATTTGCAACTATTTTCTCATTACTAAGAGAAAACAATCTGGAACATTATGTAAAGATATAACTGGCCGTCCTTAGTTATTTTAGGTTCTTTGTTTCATAGGTTTAAACATGTTTAATGAATTACCAGTTTATTAAGATTCAACACTGGCATAGCATTTACTAAGCAAACATTGTGATATTTCATATGTACTACCAAAAATCTTAATATAATTATCCCATTTTGGCCAATAATGAGATTATAAAGCATTTGTTCTATGCCATGCCGTTTTATCATTTATTTAAATGATATACAGCAGATTATTTAATTGTGAATATAAGAGGCTTACCTTCATGGTTTCATAGTTTGGGATGTAAATGATCAGCTTAAGTGTTATTTGCTGCCCCCAAGTGGACAATAACTATACTACAGACGCAAGTAGATTAAGTCAATCAAATATATTGCATTAAATACAACTGTTCATTTTTCACATTTCCAATTAGGGTAATAGTTTGGCAAATTTCATTGAAATCATTTGCAGTTATAGAAATCCACACTGTTACTTCTACTCCCTGTGTGGTAGTTTGAGACTGACGGGTGTTCAGTGTTTTCTAGATCAAACTACCCTATCTTCATTGATGCCCGCCAATCCCTCTTTGCTCTCTCAGTCCCCTGGCTCTCCTGGGCCCAGACATGATGCACTTACAATGGGCAGCTCTGGAAACCCAAACCCTCATTAACTCCCTCATTACTCCCTGCTGCACAAAGGGCACCTGTTTCCTGGCTTGGGCTCCTTCTCTGGATAGTACACACAAAGTCTTATAGTCACACACATATACTCAAATGTACCTCATGCCCTCATCTCTCTTTCTTTATTCCTTGTGGCTTATTCTCTCTGGTCCAAGGCCATGATGATCAGGTTTCTATGGTTCAATGTCTGCTCTTTTGTATGGGACAACAAAGACAAGCTCTTGCTGTCTGCATCTATTTTTTTTCTTCTTTTTAGAATATACTCCATCCATCTACTTACCTCTTTTCAGGGCTGTTCCATTATCAAAATCTTGTAT
>JBAMHX010000015.1:11958941-11981386 GCA_037177515.1 Pseudomugil tenellus
TTATTATTATTATTATTATTATTATTATTATTATTATTATTATTATTATTATTATTATTATTATTATTATTATTCATATAATGGTTTTAATACATTAAAAAATTCATATAAATAGCATGCAAAGCTTGTAATTGAGAACACTTTTTACATTGAAAATAAAGTTTGTGACTCGTAACCAGCTTGTCAGCTTAATGTTTAATGGTAACAATTAATAAAAATGTAAGCACAAAAAAGTGATTTAAATGATTAATATTACAGTTTTGATGAAGCATTTTTGCTTTTCTGTTATGCTGGAATGTAACACAAGTTAAATATGATCTATAAAGGCCAATAGAAGAAGCTGTTCAGACTTGTTTTATTGCTTCCTCGACAAGAGAGAGAGGATCTTAAGTAAAAGGAATAGGACTCTGTTTAGAGTATTCAGAGATTCTGTTTCTTCTTTTTTTCTGTTTCTTCTGAGTAATCTGCTTGATCATTTTTTGTTTATAACTGTATCACTTCAGAAGGTTTAACATTGTCTCATCTTTCAATCAGTTTTGTAAGGTTAAAGACGGTAAACTGAGCAAAAGCTAAAGAAAATGTTGCATAAAGTACACATAGAAATCAGTTCAGGCTCCTTCTATTTTTATGTTTGTTTATATAAATTATGTGATTGTTTTGTTTTATTTTAATAGCCATCTCTTTCAATATTGTGCTTCAAGTTGTTACTCCCATAAAAACAGTAAAAATAAAAAATTATATGTTTAATGTATAATAAAACCAAAACATTTTTACATTTATTTAACAGAACATCAAATGAAGACGAGATTGTTTAGATTTTCAAAGCTGTTTTCAGTTAAAAAACATCAAGTTGGTTGTAATTTATTCATTGGGTTGCCTACCATCTAACAATATTAGTCCAGAAGGTTCTCTCTTAATAAATGCTGACTTTGACATATTTGAGAAAACCTGGAACAAATTTTGTTATTTTGTTTTTACGCTGTTTATTAGTTTATTCTTTGATGCAGTGAATGTGATCCTTTTAATTTTGGTTCCATTATTTAGTCTGTGTATACAGTTTATGAAAAATGTGGTTTCAATGTAGTATATGATCAGAACGAAAAAAAAACCCAAAAACCTTTATTCAGCTGAATTAGCAGGACTTGTAATGTTTTTTTTTTTTTTTCTAAATTCTCCTGAAGACTTTTTCCTGATTGTATAATCATTTTGGGTCTAAAAGGAAAATAAGGTTGTAGCTTAAAGGAGGGAAGCCCCTCTCTCCTGCAGCTGCAGCTGATGCTCTGGTGGGACTGTATATATTATGCATACATATTGCCTACCGCCACATTTTCATATTTATGACGCTACACTCTTGCTGGAACTCTCTAGAATCTCCAGCTGTTAAAATCACATACCTTCGAGTGACAAAGTCAGTTTCCAAACAGTGAAAAAACACAGTTGAACAAAGTCTAGCTACCTTTGTCAATAAATGTGTTTTCCAGTGTTTGTGCAACCATGCACTCCAGAGCGCATGAATCCTTTATATGCATGTTTGCTATTTGTTTAGCCCCTCCACCCTACCCCCCCAAACCTATCAAGCATAAAGACAAGATCATGAGGTTCAAACAACAGCAAAGTGCCACAGCCAGCCGTGCTTCAGCTGTGTTCCTCCACCATCCTCACCCTTTCTCCCACATCCCTCTCTCTGTTGCTGGGGTTACAGCAGGACCTGATGCGGCTCTTGGCCAGTTGCGCTTTGTTTTGCAAAGGTTCCGGTCCTCTCTTGCAGAAGCCCTCTCATGTGCAGATGCCCTTCAGCTCTGACAAGCTTTATGCCAATATGAGCTGCTGATTAATTGGTATAAATGGGCAGGTGCTTTGTCCAAACGGGCCTTCTCCATCACTAGACATGCAAATATTTCTTTGACAGGACTCATGTGTTGCTGCTATTTATGTTTGTCTATAAATGTGACACTCATTAGGCAATGCAAATATGAAAAGGTGCTTCGTTAGTGATAGGCAATGAAGATCCATAATTATAATTCTCCTTCTGTCTCAGAATAACATGCAGTTGAATTAAACAGGTCATTCAAAAGTAAATATTAAAGAATAATATAGAAAGCAAATGAAATTGGAAGGATACAACTTGATTGCAAACACATAGAGTTAATAACTGGTAGAATCAGGGAGAGACTCCTTAATGAAAAAAGGCTATTTTAAAAAGCTGTGTGAAAAGAGACTTGTAGAAGATCCAAATCAAACCCAAATGTAAGCAGCTTTCTGCAACTTCAGCCAGAACTCTTCTTCCCACAAATGACCCAATTCCCCATCACAACATCTTCTGGCATGTTTCAACAGCTCTCAGTCAGTCCCATGCAACTTTGAAGGATTCAAATGCAATGTGCAAGGTAGCCTAATTCTGTAGGTTAATGAGAGAGTTGGGATGGACCTAAATTTATCATGCCGAGTGGAAACCACATTAGAAAGCCCTTTGGCTGTCCCTGAGCTTTTCCCCTGTAGACTGACTGGCCCTTTTAATACAAGACAGCTTCAAAGTGGCCTCAATAAGAAAAAACAGGGTCTGGTTGAATGTTACAGCACTCTCATCATGTGAAGTAATGTACAAAACTTTTGCACATCCATGATATGAATCTTAATAATCATGATTTATTATGTGAGTGAAAGCTTAACGGACTGTCAAAAAACTTAAAGTTAAGGACAAAACATTCACTTCTTTCTTTAAATACCAAACATTTTATGTCTGAAGCACTTAAAAAACGGCATAACAGCAGACTGTTGTTTAATGAATTCAGAACAATGAAACATAAATACATTGTCAAATAGAAGAAGAGCTTATATAAGCAAAGATTTAGTTTTCTATCATAACGTTTCATGGATAAAGACAGAAAGGAGCCATATGGGGGCCCTTGGAGGTTTCAGCTCTTGCAGATAACATGAAGTAAAGTCCTCAGGCTTAATTAGCTTTTTAGCGCCGTGACTTTTTCATTGCTATTGTTGGGAACAGCTTTCTGATAAAAATCCCAAAGCTTTAGCAAAACTTTAAAACTCTTTATCCAAATAAATTAATCAGTGCTTTTCCCTAGGCAGCTGCCCAGCACTCTGAAAGTGGACATATGGTGACTGAGGGTTACAGTACTGCACAGGCGATGCTGCTCTTATTTAGCATTTCTACATTTCTCTGAACATTCTATGGAGTCCATTGACCCATCTACAGGGTCAGCTACAGGCATATACAGATGCTTCGTCCCCCCCCAACCAGGGTGCAAACTCACCTTAATGCAACATAAGTTCCCCTAGAAACATTATTTTCTTACATTTTGGGGGACCTATATAATATTTTCAGCAAAGTTATGTTGATTGTTTCCAAATTCCCCGTAGCCTAAAGTATGACTATGGATGCTATAATTATTGTAACCACTGAAGCTGTCGAAGCTGTAAGTTTAACTTTTTGTGGGCCTACGTTAAATACAAATAAAGGAAGTAAATGTGCTGTTAGCACACTTGCAGTCTCAGCTAATAACTTGACAAAAGGAAACAATCAGCCTAACAATGTTAGGATTTACTATAGGGGTAAAAGAGGCAGGCCAGCCAGATGTAGAACCTACATCTCATATAGTACACAAGCCAAAAGAAGCTGGAGGTGAGTTTATGATGAAGGGATGTGGCAATCAGGCTGGACAACCCCCTTTTCATTATTATGTTTTAAATACCGTATTTTCACGACCATAAGGAGCACTTAAAAGTCTTACATTTTCTCCAAAATGCACTGTGCGCATTTTGGTGCGGTGTGCCTAATCTGTTGTTGTGTGACTTCGTCAAAAGACAAAGATGTGTTATGATATTAGCTCCGTCGAGCAGCTTTAGATCCATTACACGCTACAGTAGCCTACATGAACAGTAGTTGTTTTTACACCTTAGGTCTGTCTGTTCACTGTTATTATTTTTTAATATCTTAAGTATTAAAATCAGCATACTGCGCTAAAGCATTGAAATGGGTATCATTTATGCAAAAATATGTTTATGAAGATATTAGTTTAATTACATTTATAGTGTGATCCAGACGGCCCTTAATGATATTTAGATCAGGTTTCAGATAGCAACAAGGAGGTTTAAGTCCATAGTTTGCAGATTTTGTCAAAACATTTTATTTAGAAACATCTAAACAGTTCCGTTGTGCAACTTATCTAAAAAAAAATCTTTCAATGTTGTGGAAGTGGCTGGAGAGTGGAGCCTGCACCAGAAGAGATCTGGAAGTCTGCAAGCAGGACCTCTTGGATATGTGGGGAATGTCACCCATATTACGTGGCCTTTGCAAAAAGAGTGGTAAAAAATATTTGCAAAGGACAGTACAATCACACCTGTTATGTATCGCATGAGAGATCTTCACCATTATGTTTTGGTATGCCTATGTTTTGTGGGGCAGGCTATAAAATCAGTTGGCAATGTGTTCTTACTTCTGGCACTGTCCCCTACCCAGTACCCAGCTGATTCAATTCAATTCAACTTTATTTGTATAGCACCATTTCACAACAAAGTGGTCTCAAAGGCCTTCACAGAGATCAGCCAATTCATAAAAATAGCCTTATACAGGGAACCAGCAAGATTGCATCAAATCTTGACTTTGATCCAATCTCCCATCCTGAGCAAACATGCGGTGGGAAAGGAAATCTCCCCTTTAACAGAGAGAGAAAAACCTCCAGCAGAACCCGGATCAAGTAAGGCTGCCATCTGCCTCGACTCGCTGGAGTCGGAGAGGACAGGAAAGACAGATTAATAAACATTGCAAGAAGACCTGCAAATGAAGGAAAATAAGACATAAAAGAAGGAAGCTGCAAAAATAGAGAGGAAGAAATGAGAAATAAAACCTGCAAAAAAGGAGAAATAAGAAATAAGACCTACAGAAAAAAGAGAAATAGGTTAATGATGCCAGTATAAAAATAAGCAGCAGAGATAATAATTGGAAGTGCTCAGTGCATCATGGGATGTCCTGCTAGACTATCCCTAACTGTACGAACTGATGAAAAGGAAGGTTTTAAGTTTGATTTGAAAGGCTAATGCAGAACATCTCCCTGCCTCCCTGCCACACCCCAATGCTGTCTTTACTGGGATGTTTGACCCCATGTATTGTCCCTCCTCCATGGCCACAGCCAGTAGCTGACTTTCTTTGACTTGTCTGCCAGTTCCTGCTGCCTTAGCCCCTATCAAGCCGGCTGTCCAGAGAAGCTGCCACAAAACCCCCATATACACCCTGGTTCTCCTGGATGGATGGTCGCAACCCAGCATGGATCCTGACATTCTGCCACCCAGCCAAAGTATTTGTATGTGCTTCTGCTGTTTGTGTTCCTTCCTCCCAGGTGACTGTGAACTTAAAGATGAGGATCCTTTTGTCAGCTACGAACTTCCACAAGGGTCCTTAAGATGAGGAGGCTCTTCATTTTCTTATTACATTGCTTTACTTATTTTTAACTGGCTGTCAAGTGTCTACTTTGTAGTTTCATTATAAAACAACTAGTACATGAAGCAGGAAGATGTTAAGATAAGATAACATAATGTTTCTATGTGGTCATTTTTCATTTTGCAATTCAATTAAACAACAGCAGCTATAAAGAATAATGGAGATCAAGCTGACGTCTGATAGAGAGGCAAATAAAAATAAAACCTAACTGAGAGAGACTTATATGAGGGTTATTATCTTATTATTATCATCAGATTTTGGGATGGTGATGTGTACTGTCTGACAGTAAATTAATGCAGAATCTCTCAAGTATGTACAGCAAGCAAGTGTAACCTTTATAAAAAAAAAGAACTAAAAGGTAAATATGGATTTAATCAAACACCAATAAAAGACAAGATAATAAAAACAAGTAGAGCTTGATAAAAATTTAATTTATCTTAAATAGAATAAAATATTATAAAAACTCTAATTTGCATACCTTGAATAAATATAATGAGTTTGTATGATATTAAAAAAAACATTTATTGAGTTATAACTTTAGTGTAGGGTTAAGCAACTCTGGTCCTAGAGAGCCGCAGTCCTGCAAGTGTTGTGAGTTTCCCTTTTTCATCACAGCTGACTCAAATTACCAGACTGGTGTAGAGTTTGATGTCAAGCTCTGCACAAGTCTGCTAATTAAGTCTGATGTGTATTAGGTGTGTTGCAGCAAGGAAACTCCCAACACTTGCAGGAGTGCAGCTCTCTACGACCGGAGTTACCTACCCCTGCCTCAGCACTAAACGTAAAGACACATTTGTCCTTATGTGTCCTTATGTCACTGATTTATGTGTACACCTTGATTCTTTCTTTCAGGTGAGAGTCAGGTTACAGGTTGCCAGTCCATCACAGGGCAACACACAGAGATGAACAACCACTCACATTCATTCCTAGGGATGATCAGAGTGATCAATTAACCAAGCATGCATGTCTTTGGATGGTAGGAGGAAGCTGGAGTACCCAGAGAACCAACGCCAATGCAGGGAGAACATGCAAACTCCACAAAGAAAGGCTGCAGTGTAGACGCTTTTACTGTATAACTTTAAGTGACGTACGACACACTTTCTTATTTAGGATAAATTGCATGGCATTGCATATCCTGTTCAAAAGTTAGGATTTTCCTTAAAATAAAACAAAACATAGCTTTAATTTATTTCAAGTACAAATTGTAGTTGAGATGAATTAAATGCAAAAGACTGTACACACACCAGGTCTGTTCTCTCAACCACAAGAGTGTCACTCCAGAAATGTTCAAGTCACCCGTGACTCCCAGATGCACCTGATGAATGTGGTCTTTAAGATTTAGATTTACAACAGTGTGGGTTTTAATCTAATGATTAGTTGTAAAAATTTAATCAAGGTTATTTCCAGCCCTCTGGGTTAATAACACCTATCAGATGGAGGATTCATCAGATGCACCACTCGCTCTGTAGGCGAATCACATCTTAATATGAAACCATGGCAGATGGAAATTTGCTTGACACGTTGTGGAAAGTACAGTAGGGTGTGTAGTAAAAATGTAGCCTACGTTTTACCATTTTCCTCTTTAGCCACGACAGAGATGTGCATCTTGACGTGCTGATAGGCATGTGTCCGATCACAGGCATGATTAATAATCCATTTGAACATAAAGCCATTTATTATTTGAAGCTCATCGTGTTATTATTTATAATCAATTAAAAACTTTAAAAATGAAGACGATCAGGCTTGATTGCATGTCTTTCTCCATTTACATGTCTGTCTCTGTTTACATGTATCCCAGAGATCTTGACCTTTTATGGGCATTTTGGGGGCTTTTATATGCAAAGTAGGACCAGCTCTTCCATCTGTTGAGCTATAAATCCAATGACGACAAGCTTTGGGTTTTTTTTTTCAAGGGAGATGCAGCCCCACTCTGTCACACTGCTTGTGGTCTAAGTGATCTATGGTTCCTGTCCATGTACAGTTAAAACAAGTGATGTGCAGGGTATGAATGGTGTTATAATGTCTTTTTGCTCCAGAGAGGTAGCACTCATTAGTAATGGCCCCAAGGGAAGAAATGAAGCAGCTAATTATTTTTGTGCTGTGTATGAATCTCTGGTGGGTCCTTCTGTCTGCCACTGAGCAGCTGACATACCACACTGTGATGCCAGGGTGCTGTCTGTGATGGAGCGGTTGAAGGCCACCAGCAGTTTTTCAGTCACAGTTTTCGCTGAGTATTTTCGGAAAATACAGACACCTCTGATCCTTTGCGCAGCAATGGCATTTGCAGACCAAATGAGACTGTCAGAAATGTTGCTTCCAAGAGTTTAAAGCTTTGAATCCATTTCACACAATTCTTGTTGCTGAATACTGGGAGCACTTTGGTGCTAAGTCAGTTTGCGTGTTTCCACGAACTGTCTTAGTTGATGGAAGACCTCTCAGATTAGTTCATTAGTCGATGCACATTTAATCTAATCTGGAGGAAGCAGATGCTCATGAAAAACAAACATGGTCATTCCTCACAATTAGTTTTCTTTCTTCCTTTCCTCCCTTTTGTGTTTTCTTCCTTCCACTTGTTGATGGAGTGCCTGTCTGCTTGGGACCTGTGTAAGATGGGGGGTAAAAGTAAACTATGCAAGCATTTACAAGTTTGGATTAATGTGTTAAAAAAGCAGAAAAGAAATGGCAAACGAACAGCAGCTAAAAAGACTGATGAGTTATTGTTGTTGAGCAACGTCAGCTTAGTTTCCAGAGAACATTAATGCCTGATTCTTTCAGTTTATTCTCAGCTTACATTTCCACCTACCTACACCCACTCTTTCTTCTAATCTCTCATATCCTCACACACAATGGGATGCATGTGTTGTTGGGTCTGTAAGTCTAGTACTGAAGGTCCTACAAACCGCCGTGCCCTTCACAATGTTTTCACATTCTAGGACTGTCTGTATTTTTCCACTCTTTGTATAAAGAGATGCAGACAGCAACTCTGGATGAATAAGGTAGGTACATTATTGTCCGTCCAATAAAAAGAAAGGAAGGAAAGTAGCAAATTCAATCTCACAGGAGATTTAATTGAGACCTTTCCAGCTGTTGACTTTATGCTGTTAGGAATTATCTCCTCACCCAAAAAAACAGGTGAAATAACACCACGCACAAACTGAAGGGTCTATGTATGCCGTGTGTTTTCATTTTTACTCACTGCATCACCGTCTTTCCAGACAGTTTAAATTTTTACAATATTAAATGAGGAAATACAGAGAAGACATGGACAACGATCAACATTTCACCTGTACCGGGAGAACCTTGTGTTTGTTCTTCACACCTGAAATTAAGTCTATACTTTAAGTAAATCATTACAAATAGACCCAATCAAATATATTGTTTAATAAAATTTGCTACATAACAATAAAACAGGCAATAAGCGAGTAAGCCAAATGGGCAAATATAAAACAAATTACACAATATGCATTTTGAGGCATATGTCTGTGCCAGGCATCACACTTTTGTCTTTTACTACATTATGTATCAATATTGTACCTTAGTGCTAATTTTCTGCCTGCAGCAATGATGTAACAGGAATATTGTTAAACCATCATTATGATCATATTTATAATTTGGATTACTTGTCACTGGCCTTTTCAGCACCTTGGATAGCAACCAACAAAGGGTCATGATACTGAGAAAGGTTTTTGCTGAAAGGGTGGCAAGTTTAATAAATAATAGTTTAATAGTAGTAGTAATGAGGTTGGATAGTAGACAAGCTACTATATGTTTGGGTATTTAGCACTGTTGTCTCACAGCACAAAGGTTGCTAGTTTAATTCTGGCTAGGTCTTTATGCGTGGAGTTTGCATGTTTTCCCCATGCATCCACGGATTCTCTCTGGCTTTCTCCCAATTAATTGATAAAGAAGAATAATTCCTGAAATAGAGTTCTGTCTTTTCTCATGTGAATGCCCAGCAAGCATCTTTTTTCCTCCTCAGGCAGTTAACAACAAAAACACAGCAATAAATGATGATAATAATGATGATACATAAATAAATACTTATTTGTAATGCACACTTTAAAATCTTCTTCATGTCTGATAAGAGATGGAACTTCACTAGTGGATTTACAGCGCCCAATTTCCCGGGTCTTGGAGGGGTCAGTGGTTGGAAGACTCATCTTTAGAAGTGAAGTGGGGAAGCGGTCAAGAGGAACAGTTCTTCTTTTGTACTATGCAGAACATTTCTGGTTGAGTGACTTCAGCAAAGGCTTTTAGAGTTGGACCAGCATAGGTGGAAGAGGTGGCTATTACTCTGCCATTAGTTAACACATTGAGATGGAAAGTTGTTTCTTTTTTTGTTATTACAGCTTTAATAAAGATTAATGTAGATATCATATCACTAGAATCATATTGATCAGGTCCAGTCCATATGTATTAAGAAAAATACTGTAAAACTACAGCAATACTGTATTTACGAAAAATACTGTTTTGTGTAGTTTGGTTCAAATAGGGTCTGGAAAGAACCAAAATATGAGTAAAGTTTCAATGTAATCAGTTGGTTTTATGTTTATTAAAATATAACTGAATTATGAACTGGACTCACTTTGTAATTATTTCGACCCTATTGAATATTTAAACAGTAGGAATGACATTGATTTTATATGGATTTAATGATTTTTTTATCCAATATTTGCAATATCTTGTTTGGTTTTGCTCTCTCTTTCTCTCTTTAAGAAAACAAACTTTCCCTTCTAAAACTGCGTTTCAGACTTGTTTGATAGAAAAGGGACGTTTATTACACATTTTGTGATATGGCTGCCCAGCAGCACCTCAAGGCTGAGAAACCACACAAACTTATTCTTACGGGACCCTGCGTGAGCTGCAGAGGCTTTCACTTTATGCACTGGGTCAAGTAGGCTACCTGTGACTGGAAAGAAAATGGGAAATGGAAAACAAATTAAAGTAGAAAATGATAGAGAAAAAAATGAAAGGGGGAGTCAAGATAAGAATGTTCTTTCCTGTAAAGGGGAGCATCAAATAGGAAAGTTTTGTACTGCCTTTACTGCATTGGATAATGTGTTCTAAATTGGAACGAAATAAACTCAATTAGAAAATAGGTTATGAAGAAACCATTCCTTTTCACTGTGTTGCATAGTGTAGTTTGTAACTGGTTAGTGTATAAAACATGCTCATGTTTTTAACAAAGAAAGACAGAGACTCTGTGTAAACGGACTGTGCACTGAAGATGAACTCATGACATTTTGTCATGCCCTGCTCCGGACTCTATCAGCCCAATCAATGTCACCTGCCACCAGACTCATTATCCATGATCACCTGCACCCGTCCCCGATTCCCTCACAGCCTTATATCCCTCAGCTCACCAGTAATTCCTTTGTTCAGACATAGAGTATACACCTATGCTTATTCCTGCTGCTCCTGCCTTCCCTGTTGTCCTGGATACCCCACAGCCTGCCTGCATCCCTCCTGGACTCCTCCACCTTCCTGACAGGTTTCAGTCAATCCCATATTACTTTCAATAAAACTTGTTCACCTTACTTTTGGCTCTGGCTCACCTCCATTACACATTTATTATGTCAGTACGGAAATATCTAACCTTGGTATGCTTTGTAATGATCTTCTGTCGTGAATATTCCCTCTTCCCCACTTACTGTTATGTGTGTCCTCTCAGGCACCTAAAATGTTTGCCATGTCTCACTTTGAAGACTTTGGGATGCACATATCATCATCATCATCATCGCTTTATACTAAGCTTTAGATTTCAGATGAGACACCAAGCTTTTAGCATTTCTTTGTATTGATTTTCTTTTTAAGAAAATAACTTTTATCTGCAATGATGATCAATTGATTGCAATTTGTATAACAGAATTTACAATGACAACCCCAAATTTGGTTTTATCAAGACACGCGGGGATATATTTAAATCCTCTGGAGAACAAACTGGAATTGGAGACGAGTTTCCAACTGAGAAAAGTCTTATCGGTGAGCAATGACCTTGTTTAAGCATTACTCTTCGTGCCAGGCATGTGTGTGTGCGCGCGTCAGCGTGTGTCTACAAAACATGGAGCGGGGCAGAGGCAGATGGGCACGCCCAAACTGATGGTCTGTTGCTTCTTAACATCGGTGCATCCTGCGATTGACGAACATTTAAAGAAAGCCAGAACTGGCGCGCCGTGGGCGGGTGGAACGCCTGGTCATAAACCCAGATCTTCCCTCGTGGGCGGGAACAGCAGCAATGAGTGAAAGTAAAGCGCTGGAGAGAAAGAAAGGGTGAGTTAGAGGAGACGAGGCTTTGGCGGTGGCTGTGGTTGACCGGGGTTCGCAGAGGGGGCAAGGTGTCCGCCCCTGTATGCGTCTTCAGCCGCGTATGGACGACCACCTCAGCCTCCTGCAATCACCCCCGCCGAGCGTGACCAAAACCAGGGGCGACAACCTGGTGAACCACGGGTACACAGAGACTGAAGCCGACGTGATGACTGTTGTGGCGTGTGACAACATGCTGGAGGAGTCTGCGGCTCTCCCGGGCCACCACTCTCTGGACCGATACGAACCGGACCACGAATGCTGCGAGAGGGTGGTCATCAACATCTCAGGGTTACGCTTCGAGACGCAGCTCAAGACTCTGTCACAGTTTCCAGAGACGCTATTGGGGGACCCAAAGAAGAGGATGAGATACTTTGATCCTCTCAGAAACGAATACTTTTTCGATCGGAACCGACCCAGTTTTGATGCCATTTTGTATTACTATCAGTCGGGCGGGCGCATCAGAAGACCCGTAAATGTACCCATTGATATTTTCTCTGAGGAGATACGCTTCTATGAGCTTGGTGAGGAGGCTATGGAGAAGTTTAGAGAGGATGAAGGCTTCATAAAGGAGGAGGAGCGGCCGCTGCCAGAGAACGAATTTCAAAGACAGGTGTGGCTGCTGTTTGAGTACCCAGAGAGCTCCGGTCCCGCCCGGGGAATAGCAATAGTGTCTGTCTTGGTCATTCTCATTTCCATTGTTATCTTCTGCTTAGAGACATTGCCGGAGTTCAGGGACGACAAGGATCCGATCACCATAGCACCTGTGATTAACGGCACGATGACATATTTCATCAGCCCCTTTTCAGACCCATTCTTTGTGGTGGAGACATTGTGCATCATCTGGTTCTCCTTCGAGTTGTTGGTGCGCTTTTTTGCATGCCCGAGTAAAGCCACGTTTTCCAAAAACATAATGAACATCATTGACATTGTGGCCATCGTCCCCTATTTCATCACACTGGGCACAGAGCTGGCAGAGAGGCAGGGGAACGGGCAGCAGGCCATGTCTTTAGCAATTCTGCGCGTAATCAGGCTTGTTCGAGTATTTCGCATATTCAAACTCTCGCGTCACTCCAAGGGGCTTCAAATTTTAGGACAGACTCTAAAGGCCAGCATGCGTGAACTGGGCTTGCTCATCTTCTTTTTGTTTATCGGTGTCATCCTCTTTTCTAGTGCTGTCTACTTCGCAGAGGCCGATGACCCAGAGTCGGGTTTCAACAGCATTCCGGACGCATTCTGGTGGGCTGTTGTCACCATGACTACTGTGGGATATGGGGACATGCATCCCGTGACTATCGGGGGAAAGATTGTGGGGTCTTTGTGCGCAATCGCTGGTGTGCTGACTATTGCACTCCCCGTCCCTGTCATCGTATCCAATTTTAACTACTTTTACCACAGAGAGACAGAGGGCGAGGAGCAGGCACAGTATCTCCACGTGGGCAGCTGTCAACCTCTGACAGACACAGAGGAGCTCAGGAAGACGCGCTCCTCCTCCTCCCTAAGCAAGAGCGAATATATGGTAATAGAGGAGCATGGGATCAACAGCGCGTTCAAACAACAGCCCAACTTCCCCACCACCACTCAGAACAACTCTCAGAACTGTGTGAATATAAACAAAAAGATTTTCACCGACGTGTAACCACATTAAGAATTGTAGCCGTGAACAGAGAAAGATGAGGCGAGTCAACACACAGCTGGTTCTGTAGTAGCGCACCGGCGTGTGAAAGCAGCGGTAGATCAGATGGAAAAGAGAAAGGAACAAAGAAACAATGAGCGCGCACTGTCTGCTCAGAGAAGCTGCTATGTGTCTATTAAATAAAATCGAGATTTATTTTCATTTCAGTGACATGAATTCATAATCCTGTAAGGTTCCATTTGTGCTTGCATAAAGTAAGAGTATTTTGTTTACTCTTCCTCTCGGGGGTGGTGGGGGTAACCTGTTGTGCGTTGTGCAATAGCCAGTTTATTATCACAACAGGTAGAAATAAAAAGCTTTATAACTGTGAAAGATTAATACAAATGTATGTTTCACGAAGGACACTCACTGTATTTTCATGCGTTAAGACTCGTGACCTGTCAGTAGCCTATGTATAATATGCAGTCATTTAAATATCTATGTGTTCAAACATATGTGATGTCTAAAAAGCATAGTTCAGCATATATTATATCAATTAGACCGTTTCGTGCTATGCCTTTATTGTGCGTTAAAGTCTAGTCCAAATGCTGCTGTCTTTAAATTACTTCCCTATAGCTGATATAGCCCGTTTTGCTAAGTTACTTAGTGAGTCCACGGCGCCATGTAAACACTCGAGCCAGCCGAGTGTCAGCATCTCATTATCGGTGCAAGGCACACGTGAGGGGAGAAACGCGGAGCTCTCTCGCGCACTCCAACAGTGATCAAAGATGGAGTATGTTTGTCTTTGGATGCCTCAAATATAGCCCGCTGTGATGCAGTCTCCATGGCGACGGTCGTTTCCTCGGTAACCCCAATCACCGTTGCCATGGCACCCTTGTTGCCACAGTAACCCCCCAGATGGCTTCGAAGCTATATTGAAGATTCTCATCAGAGTGACTTGTCTTCTGTGTGTAATAAGACTGTTTTGTCATCACGCTTTGCGTGCGTAAAATGGAAGCAAAAATCTTAAATTAACCCAAAAGGAAATTCTCCAAATGATGTCTTTTTATGAACTGCCTCACACAAATCAGGCACAACTCCTCAGCTTGGAGAAGCGAAAGGAGACAGTGAGGATTTATGAATGGACTGGGTGCACGTTGTATTGCTATCCTGAGTGCAGTACCTTGGGTGCTCAGCAGAGGCGGCTGTTGTCCCACTCACTAAACTGGTAAGTTCTGAGCATCTGTCCCTGACACTTTGATTCATAAACCCGTGTTTTCACTCTTTATACACTTATGGAAAAAGCTTATCATGCTTTTAAAAGCATACCGGCCATTTTGACATAGAAAATCCCAGTGCTCAGAGCTCTCAATCCGGTTATTTATGATGCAGGACCTCCCATCACAGGTACAGAACAATAAAGCTCCTCACAGTCCTTGCATGTGTTTCACATCTTGTACCAAGATACAGCCTGCAGACACGTAAAGTGTCAAACTGAACAAAATTCTACTACATTTAATCTTGTACAGTTGCTTACTTGTTTATATGTTTGGGCCCTTCGTGATCTAGGGTGGTTTGCATGTATGTTTTGTGTAATGGACAAGATGTTCTTGCTGTTTGCTAAGGTTGTGTTTCACCTTCATCTGACTTTGTCAATGAATGAATATGAGCAACAACAGCTGCCAAATCAGTTCCTCTGAGCGCTGCCCCCTGGTGGCCATCTTCTCCTGCCATCAGAACAGGTGGCTCACACCTGCTTCGTGACCTCTGTCTTTCCAGGCCATTAACATGTAAGAGACAGATATCTAATAACCTTGAGAAATCAGATATATAAAGAGCATAAACACTTATGATCTAAAGCTTATATAATTAATTATAGGATATTTTTTCTTACTATTATATGTGTTAGTGGATGGATTGGAGTGAAAAGTCCCATTGAAACAAATCTTGTATGTATTTAATGATTAATATCTTTAAGACTGCTGCACACCTACTTCTGCAGATGTGATAGATTTATTGATTGATTGTGCTCAGTGTCCTCCCTGAAGGTGATCCTTTTCACCAAGTAATAAGCAAAGTCAAAAGGGACTACATGAAGGGAAAAATAAAAAGGATTGTTGTATAATTGTGCTTGAGTACGTTTTTGACCCCAAAATGGCAATGTGTAGTTAAATTCTTCATACAGAGTTTGGTAATATTTAGGGCAAGGCACATTTAGAGAGATAAATGGAAGTGCCAATGAATTGTTCTATCATATATTACTGCTTTCCAAATTAACCTCTAATATTACCTTTATATTCTGTAAAAACTTTAAATAGAACGCTCTATTTTATACCTAATAACCGGTGAAGAGCAGCACTGGTGCACTGAGCAGTGATAGAGGAGACATGGACTCTTTGTTTATCTTCTAGCTTGACTGATTACAGGTACACATTCTCTGGGCTGGAGACCCACATCATACATTTCCATGTATGTATCTCTACAGTTCCTATTGTCCTTACATTATCTTGCCTTGTAGAGCAAAGATTTGCTTCAGTCTGCGACATGGAGACAGACTTATAAGATTTATCTTTCTTGTTACAGGACCGTTTATTTCATTTTTGAAATACAGGTATTTGCAGGGTTTTACAAGATTAAACGGCAGAGAGAGGAGATTTTTAATAAGACAAAAAATGGAATGGTGGCCCTGTTGCATCTCTAACTGTTTTGCTTTTTCTCTCTCCACCTTCCTTTCTCACTTTCAGGTGAAGGTTTTTCCTGCTCTGACCTTCTGGAAACCCCGACGACCCCATTTAAACTGCTTCCCTTTTAGGTAATTACACTATTTGATAAGAAGAGAAAATATTTGAAATTGGAAATGTGGTTATTTTTTTTTAAAGCCTTGTACTTTAGAGGAGCCGCTAACCTGCAGTGACCCTTATTTCCCTTTAGGGGCGCTGTGACTCTGGTCTTCCCGTTGGGCCGGAAGGGCGAAATTTAGGAACTGAGGCAGAAATCGTTCTGAATCAATAACTCTTACCTTTGCTGTCCTGCTCATGAGTGGTGCCCTCCAGCATAAACTCATATGTGCTGCGTAACAGTACCCTCTCCCCCCACTCCAATGGACCACTACGCAATCAAAAATCAAAATACAATCACAACAAGCAAGTTAAATATTCCACATAAACTTTTGTAGCTGCATTTATCGGAACAGACTGTGCAAACGGAACCATCATGGGACTGAAAGCTATTCAGACGTTCAAAAGCTCAGCTGGAACCATGTTATGAAGCCTGACATTCCTCCAAACTGCTTTCTTGATTAAAACTGAAAAGAAACTAACTAATAGCCAGCATTTTTTCCAACTCTCATTTCGGCATTACTGGAACGTTCAAGGATGTATTTAATCTACATCCAAGTATTTGGGAGGTGACATTCATCATAGACAGCAACTGACAAGTTTTGACAACAAGTGGTAAAATCTGGCGCCATCTGTGATTTACTGATATGAAACTGTGATACCAATCAAAGACTGTTAGCCATATGCCTTTGTTAGCTGTGTGTGCTCTGTATTGCCAACGTGTGATGTGAACACACACATTATGTACATGTGCTGGTTGCTGCTATCTCTTGACACACACGAGTAATAACTTGAAGGCTTTCAAGCACATACAACAACAGACACATCAACGTGCACACACACAAGTGTACACATGCCTTGGAAGACTCTCTTCTATCTCAGAATGCTAAAATGCTGTCAGGAGAAGGCTGTGTATGCCAATATTTGTTCTTTGTTATTGTATGCTGTCTTAAACATGACCCATATAAAAAGATTACGTGTACTGTTTTTTGGGGTTTTTTTTGTTTGTTTGTTTGTTTTTGCAAGGAGCTAAAGTTTGCATCCACTTAATTATTGAAAAAATATTTTAAGAAAAAAGTTTCAGGCTCGACCTGGCCATGGTGTACCCTGCCTCTCGCCCATTGTCAGCTGGGATTGTAACCAGCTGACTGTATCCAGCAACCCTTTTCGGGAATAAGCGTTAGAAAATATATGGATGGATGGAAGTTTCAGGCTTTAGTAATGTTTGGATACATGATAATGCACAAAAGATTAAATATACGTTGTAGTTTAGAAAGATTCAGTCACAATTTCAGCATTACCAGCTTTTCCTTACATATAAAATGATGATACATGGATAATGCATATGTGACACATTTCAAGCCACTTCTGCACAGAACATTGATAATACAAAAAGAAGACTCACACAGTCTGACTGGCAGATATAAGTCTCAAACAGCTCTAGCAGCAGGGATGTATATTTGGCTTGGAAGAGATTTGTTGATTTCCTGCTGCTTGAGCTGCTTGTTTGGACAGTAAAGGAAACTGAACTGAGCAGCTGTACAGTGGAAAACTTTATATCATCTCTGCACCAAAGAGGTAAATATTAACATTCTAACAATGGTGTGTAGATATCATACTGACATGCTGTATATGAGCAAGTGGGCTTTGTTGCTTCAGCCAGCCCAGCAGTTTACTGATGACCCTGCCATCTCTTTCTGGCTAGTGGAATATTGGACCACCTTTTTTAAGTCTTATTGGAAAAGTGGAGCTCTGGATATTTACCAGCACTACACAACTCTGATGAACCTCCAAGAGTGTGTGTGTGTCTGTTTGCCTGGCATTGTCTCACTTTATCCTCTGTTCACTTCTAAATATGCGAGAGAAAGATTTCCTGCTGCTTCTGATACTGGTATAACTCACATGGCGTCATCAAAGCACACCACCAGCCAAAGCCCTACAGCAGGAAATCTCCATAGTAACATGGGAGGACTGCTGGTAAGATGAAGAGAGTGGCAGATTCAGCCCTGCAGGTGCATAGAAGGAATCACCACTTAAGCTGTGTGTATTAGAGGCAACTGTTGCAGCATGTACTGTGTGTGTACACAGCAGCTTCTGAGGAAGGTGGCAGAGCACCTTTGTGTATTCGGAAGCATTTCTACACTATATGGTCATGTCTTTGGCAGAGAACGACTTCATTGTTTTAAGAACATATGTTCTCACCATGCAAGAACACAATTTGCATAGCAGATTTAAAATGACTTAAATAAATCCTAAAACATCAGCAAACATCAGACTGCATGTTTTCACACAGACTGCACTATAAACACAGCTTCAACACCAGCAGATGGAGACACATTCTAACATCTAAAAGAAGATGGAATTAGTGACTAAACCCACAAAAAAGTTTTTTTTAATATTCAGGATGGAGAATTAAATTGAACTATCATGCTCCATTTTAAGGCCAAATTAATGAATATTTCAGAAATATTTTATTATTTATAGTGATGAATATTATCTGAGATTATCGCTTAGTGTTGTGTTTCTGGTCATCTGCTGACCCTAAAAGCAATATTCACTTTATTTAACTTTCACTTTATTTAATTTATAAATTTTTGGTTTCACAACTAATGTGATACATTTTCAGTTCTGTTCCTGCTTTATGTTCCAATCAATCAAATATAAATCACTCTTTGGTGTTGACTGAATTAAGCTAACTGCTGTGTAAAAAAACAGAATGGAGAGCAAAAAAGTGGATGCCAAGACACTCATCACATGATCTGAAATGTATTTGTTGCAGATGTAATGTTTATTTTCCACAGAATGGTGACAAGAACCCCTCCTTAGATAGTTTCATATATTCTTATTTTTACTTTTACAGTTTACGTCTAAACAGTTGCAATAAGAAAAGCCAGCTAACAAGACAAAACTTACTGTTAAAAATCTGTAGTAAATGTTATTGGAAAATGCTCTAATTATATAAAGTCTAATTATAATGATATAAATATATATAGTCTGGCCTTATTCTTGTCACAAAAAAAAGCTACTGTCATCAGTTTTCCTGAAATACATCAACTTGACCGCTTGGTATGAATTCTGCTCATTCCACTATAAACACTAGTCAGCCACAGGATGAAACCACCAAGAACAGAAGTGTGACATAAAACCCATCACCTGGTTACAATAAACTGTTGCGGGGAAACATAGGTCCCCACAAGCTGAATACCAAGAGCAGCACAATCGCTCTGTGTCAGAGCACCGACACGCTGTAAAAACTCAGAGCAGCTTGAGAAACAAACTCCAAATGACATGTTCAGGCTCAGCCACCAGTCTTCCCTGAACGCAATCCAAGTTATGCATTTGTGTGTGGAGTCATGCCATGTGGTCCTTCAATGTGGCCTGGGCCAGCTTTGTGAGACTGTAATGAGAATCCATCCTGCAGTGATCTACCCTGAATGTGGCCTGTGTGATCTGAATATGTCTCACAGAGCGTGTTCACACCTGCTCGCCATGTTCTGATCAGCTAAGATACAAGTTAACACCAGGTATGAACAGGATATGCTGAAGCATCCGTCATGAATCCAGAGAGGTCCTCCATGAAGGTCAGAGATAAGACTGTAACCGACTAATGACTACAGACCACATGAGGCAATTAATTATTTACATATCAATTGTAAACCATTTCCTGGTCAATACCTCCATCCAGTCATTAACAGCACTTTGGTGCTGTTTTGTTTTTTCTTTCTTGGAATAAAAAACAAACAAACAAAAACATTTTACACAAACAATCCATCAATGAAACAAAAACCCTTCTAACATAATTGTAAATAATCTATTTTTAAATCAAAATTGCTCTTGAAATTCTGAAGACAATTGATTAGTAAATCAATAACACATCATAAGTCCAAGTTAAATGAAACTACCTAAGTATTGTAACCAAATATTTACCTTAACCTACAAAACAGAATCCTTTGTGACTTTTGGAGGTGATTTCCATGTTTAACATCCACTGTTTAAGTAGAAAGGAATGGTTGCTAAGGAGGGTAATGTTGTTGCTAGTGGTTCCTCAAAAATCAGATTATTTCTTGAAGCTGATTGGCTGATCAGCCAGCACAGCAGACAAGGCAATATTCCCTATCCAGACACATTATCTATATGCAAACTGACAAAGCAAAACTGCACACTCTTTCAGATATGCTCACTGGTCCAAACAAACATGCATGTCCACATTTTTATTTGGTGTTCAAAGCCTAATACTAACACAGATTTGATTTTTTTTTATTCTAGCTGTGATTATGATTAGTCTGTTGCCAGTTGTCTCAGTTTTTGCTGTCAAAACAAATGGACAGATGGTGGAAAGGGTGATAGTGCGACACTGAGAAAGATGCTGCTGTGCTCTACACTGGATGACTCATCATACCAACACTGTGACCTTTATCTATGCTCCTCTCCACCTCTTTTGTTCCATCTCCATCCCTTTATCTTCATTTTCTTTTCACTTCTAACCCGCTTGACTATTTTACTCTCTTCCCATTTCCTCTTCTTCTATACATACCTGCTCCTTATGACATCACTTCAACCTTGTCCTTCCTTTTTCCCTCTGCGGTCCCTCCTTATCCCATTGTAAAAAAAAAAAAAAAAAAACATTGCCAGGAAAGAGTGCAGTGTCTGACAGTGTCCAGAAGTTACAACCTCATCAGACGCAAACATTCACACCAGGCACAATGTGGTGGCTGATGAGTTTGGCTGCCAGACTCTGATTTGTATACTTTATCATAGTAGATTATTTTCATAGAATGCATCAGATAGACAGAATTTTGAGAAACATAAATAGTTAGTCATGCATATCTGGTCATTTAAAACCATCTTTATACTACTTAGTAGGATGACCATTGATTTTTCCCTATTTTAAAAACGCTGTCTTCTGTTTCTTTAAGGCTTAGAAAACTAGAGAATGTGAAACCAAATCAATACTGGAGTACTCCACTCTGAGGTAAGCCTATATCTCATGAAAACAGAGATCATGATCAGCCTGGCTCACTTCAACAAGCAGGTAGATATTTCCAAGGTCAGTCTCTAAGAATAGAGGGTCCCCAGAGGGAGGAGTGCAGGAAAAATTTAGCTTAAAACACATTGATAAAAGTTCAAAATAAGCTAATGAGGGACAGCCCCTGGATTTATCATATGCATGCATGCAGGAGAAGGATATCAGATGCCTACATCCTAGAATAAATAGGATAATTTTCCTATGTTCTAGGCTATAATCATGTGAATGTGTTGTTTGTGTTTGAAGATATCACAGTGACAAAGCCTTTCAACTTAGGAATGGTGGATTTGTATACCATTATCTACATATATGTGCATTGACGTATAGACTATATATACTTAGGTTGACTATTTTTCACCCTGTTAAAGACAAAGGGAAATGATTTGCAGGAATAAATACACTGTTCAAATGACTGCATATGTAACTTGAAAGCATGTTCATGGTGATACTCGTGCATTTTTACAGAGTGAGTGTTTTGTACTTTGGATGTGTGCCTCACCTGCTGCAGCACCAATAGAGGTCACCCAGGACAAATCTACTTCCCTGCAGTCTTCTGTCACCACCTCCTTTTTTATCCTTCACTATCTCTTTCTCACTTTCTTCTCTCCACTTTCACTTTGTGTGTTTGGCTGCATGACATAGTTTTTGAAGAATCATACACTGACGCACAAATGCCCTCATCATACCACAATTTAAAGAGAAGTTTTTGCTTGGGTTCACCGTGAAATATTCTTTTATTCTCTGAAAAAAGTAACGTATAGGTTTTACATTGCAGATGCTATTATTGATCAAAGCTAGCATTCTGGTTTTGTGATGGGCTTTAGTGTTAAGTCTACAACCTTGTTATACCTCAAAGGTAATGGAAAAATTTCTATGTCTTTCCTAAAATGGGATATCTGCAGCAGGGGAAAAAATCTAGACAAGATAAATGAAGTAGGGTCAAAAGGTGGAAAGAATCCTTCATTTTCTGTGTGTGGGTCCAGTCCACTTGACTGTACATAAGCAATAAGCGATGGTCCTCTTATGCACTGGGCAAAACCTGAAGGTGAACTGGAGACTGACCCAGGTTGGATAACAAGGGGTGGGATAGGAATAGGGTTTTTTGGGGAGGGAAGGGGGTTGTTCATCAGTAGGTTATTATTATTATTATTATTATTATTATTATTATTATTATTATTATTATTATTATTATTATTATTATTATTATTA
>JBAMHX010000015.1:12009630-12020701 GCA_037177515.1 Pseudomugil tenellus
GTTTTTAGATAAGTATTGTTGCTATCTACGAAAAACAAAGGTGTCCCCTATATATATATATATATATATATATATATATATATATATATATATATATATAGCTGGAAGGTTGTGGGCAGATAGCAAAGACTGAAATTTATACAAAATACTACATTTACTATTCTCATGCAACTTAAAAAGAATAAATTGGAAAGTTTTTTAAAAGATTTATTTATTAATTTATTGTTCCCTTTTCTTTTATTCGTATGAAAGTGGCAACAGTAAAAACAACTGCAAGGATACAGCAAATCCTATGTTGTGATAAACAAAGCAACAATGTTTCATGCAACCAATTACTTTGCCTCTGCTCACTCTGCTCACCTGCACACCTGCTCATGTTTACACGCATGTAATAAAGTCCTCAGGGGATATCTTACTAAAAGGTATAGTTCAGCACAGATTGTTATATTCATGATGTTAATCTTTATTTGCTGCCAACATGCATTTTTTCAATCCTTGCTTTGTACACCACTTGTCTGTGTCTGAGCATCAGGGCATCAAATGTTGTGAGAGATGTTATTCAGTGGCTTTCTCTCATAATCACTCGCTGTGTATTAATAGAATGGCTAGAATAGTTACACCACCATGGGTTGGCAGTGGCCCAATATGGCACTTTTGTTGTACACTCTGCTAAAACAAGCATAGGTCATGCTTTTTGTTCTCCCTGCTCTACTTTACATGTTTGCACATGCAGTTAATATATGTTGATTATTAATGTTTCTCTTGTTTCTCTCTTTAGAAGATGAGGTGAAGATATAAAGGATGATTGGCTCAGACTACAGTCTGAGCCAATCATCCTTTTGGACCAAGGTGACTTTCCAGAAACTGCTGAATATCAAACTGTGTCATATCCCAGTATCCACACAAAAAATGACAACTTTAAAAGCCAAATGTAAGCTCCAGCACACAGCACTCTAAAACTCAACCTTAAACATCAGGAGACAGAGTTAACAGATCCTTGTTTGGCACCTATAAACAATTATAGCTTGTGGGACTTACTAATGGTTTTTTTAGCAACAGTTCACACAGCTGGAATCCAAATTCCCTAAAGGACGACTATCAGCCGACAACTTACGGCGACATGTTCCTCGGTAGTAAAGAAAGACGTCCTGTCAATAGCAGGCTCGTGCAGTGCGTGCAGAGGCCGAAATAAATCACAGAAAGATGGTGCTCAACCGCTGATGGACGCTGCCATTTTCCTGCAATATTACCATTTCTGACATGCTGCACCCCCTTATGACAGAAACTATCCTTGCAAATCACGTAATGGAAATACATCACTCAGGATCACCCAGCCGCAAAGTGCATTTGATGGTATGCTGTTGGTTGTTGAAAAAAAAGGCAAATAACTTCTGAAAGAAGACCCATCATTGTTTGGAATCAATTGCGAAGTAATACATTTACTAGAAAGAAAAGCGAGCTCTTGAGGTAAACAAACTACGGATAATGTGAGTATATACGACTGTTGAAACAGCACATCTGTTGCCATGAAAGTCATATGTAAAAGAACGATATTAGAGCGTTTTTAGATTGGCTCCATGCTGAAACAGAGTGATTCCATACGATGAAAACGAACATCCAAACCTACTTTCACTTTATTCTCGAGACAATCAGGTATATCAGACAACTTATAGATATATTGATTGTTGCTGTTTACATTCGGTTCATTCCGCAAGCTGACAGTAAAAGATATGGCATAAGCCATAGTGTTTACACATTTGAAATTAATAAGAAGATAAAATCAAGTCACTTAAAAGTAAAAATGTCTCCCCAGTAATTTAGCGGACATTGTACTAGGTCTTCAAGCGGGTCACAGAACTGTACCTTTTAGACATGAGGATGAAAAAGACAATGTCCGCATAACAGAGCAAGTCTGAAAGGGGCAATATTAAATAAACAATATTCTTACCTCCGTCTTCCCTCTTGTCTTCCAAAATTGCCACTGGCCACTGCCAAAATTGCCTCTGGCGACCAGTCGGCATCGGACTACACGTACAACACGGTGTATGTCTAAGCCTCCGGGCATCCGGTCCAACTTCTTCATCCTGGGCCTCCTCTCTCTCATCGCCGCTGTCACTTGATTCTGCCAACTGTGGTTTGCACCCCTCTGAATATTCTAGTTTGTCTGTATATGGCTGAACCCCAAATTCCCCATATTCTCAAAAATGTCTCTGTTTTCATCAGAAAACTGACTTGAACCAGCTGCCTCCCCAGAGCAAATTTCCTAGTCACCCAGCCCTACAGACAACCACACATGCACTCAGAAAGCAGCAGAGGAAGACCCCAAACAGAGGATCCCTGCAGCCATAAAGCACAAACCCTTGAAGGTCATGGACAGCAGATGCCTGATCCCAAAGTTGCAGGCCTCAGGAGCCAGAGCCGCCCACACCCCCAGACCAGAAGCATTGCCCAAAAAGACCATCATCCGATACATGTACGCACACACTCCGAGACCCCAGTCAGGCACCCTATGGACCATGGCACAACCACTGGAAGCAGTGGGTTCCAGTCAGTCACAGAATAGATTTTAAAACTAATGGTTTACAAATTTCAAAATGGTTTAAGTCCAGAATATATAATATTGAGAAAATATAAACCTAGTCGAGATCTCAGATCCAAGGACTCATGTCAGCTTGTTCAGATTAGAGTTCAAAGTAAATATGGAGAAGCAGTATCTAGCTGTTCTGCTACAAACAAGGGAACAACTGCCAACAGATATACTTTTACTAAATGCAGAGACATTTAAATCCAGGTTAAAAGCATTATTTAAATTAAATTATTCTGCGTAAATTAAAAATGATTATTGTAATTCCTTAAATGATTTGATTGTGGATCTGTGCATTTAAACATCCACAACTTTATGTGCATTACAAAGGAAAACAAAGGAATATTTTTATGTATATTTTATACTTAAATCAGGCTGTATGTTGAGTCTTATCACTCTACCATTAAACTAATGTGTTAAGTTATGTTACCTGCCCAGGAAACCCTGCATTTCCAACAGTGACACTGCGGGGGACACCCTCTGCATTAGAAATTGATGCAACGGGCTTCTGATTAAGCCTCATTGTCTGACATTTAGGAGTGCAAAGGTTAAGTCTATAACCTTTTTAACTACCAAAAAATATCAGATGACCATTGAAGAGCTCAAATGTCTTGTTTTTCTGCTTTAATGATGGAGCATTTAAGACAGTAATTTAGATCACAGTTCATTAAAGATTCATGTTCCCAAGGTGTGCGTGTCAGATGGAGCTAAGAGTTAAAGACTTAAAGAGACTGAGAATAAAAAGGCTTTGTTAAAATTGAAAAAGGCTTTGTGAGCTAAGAACCCAAGCTTTATCATTGTCTCTACCCAGCCGTGTTAAACAAGTTACGGTAATTGTGCGGCACAATATTAATTATTTATTACTATTCTGTAAGTAAGTTAGATATGGATACGAGACGTAAATGTGCATGCGTAATGTAAGTTAGTCATGCATGAAGAAATAGGAGGATGTAATCACACCGTTCCAGTCAAGAAGGCCTTAAACACATCGTTTAGATAAACCTTGCTTTTGTACTTACAAACACATAAGCTGAGAAACATTTATATACGCAAGAACCTTTCTGCGGTCAGTGCTCTGTATTGTTTTTGATTGTGTATCTTTGACCTGTGTGGATGTTTGTTTGCATGTGTGCATGTGTGTGCAGGTGGCCTTTGCCACAGCTCCAGTTTCTACTCCAGCATAAGGTTTCCCTGTGTAGTCCATGAAAGTTAAGTCATTCGGATTACAAATGACAATGTAGTAAGGAGCTGCAGCAACAGCACAGCCTGTGGAGAGGTCTTGTCACCTTGTCCCACTGTAGCTTACTTACTGCTTATTGTAAACATATTGTTTGAAGTTTTCTTGAATAAGAAGGTAAGTGTGTTGCTTGAGCATTTTGTGTTGTTTGTGCTGCTTGTGAGCCTGCTTGAATAGTTTGTTTCTTTTTTCTTCAACACACAGTTTAATGAGACATTTAGATATTTAACAGAGATTAAATCCAAGATAATCAGCACTATTATCTTGACCTGCTTTTAATACCATGTTTGCAATTTGGTTATTGTGAAATTACTGTTTAGAATTGGTCTAGTAGAACAAAGAAATTTATTTCTAAGTCTGGATCCAGATCTAAGTTTCTTTTAGGTGATTACTCGTTTTTAGGTTTTAATTTAGGTCAACAACAAAGTTTTGGTTTGCTCAAATGACTTTTCTCTAGCTCTGGGGTTTAAGATAAAAAACAGAAGCTTAGATTGTTTTATTCATCATGTCACAGCTATATTTGCAAGTGTTGCAATCTTACTTTAGCAAGTATACAAAGTGAAATTAGATCAGTTTTTTTTTTGCTGTCACTGAATCCCAGTGGTTCCTTTCAAGCATTACTTTCACTTTCCATTGTTAAATAGTATCTGCTATCCATCCATCCATTTTCCTAACTGCTTCATCCAGTTCAGGGTCGCGTAGTGTCTGGTAGCGAGTGCAAAATGTCCCAAATAAGTGAAAGTTTTGATTTCTTTATAGATTTGAGGGCATTGCCAAATCTGTTGAAACTCTAGTCTGAAAACTAAAACAAAACGGTTTTAAACGTGCTCTTATTTTGAAAGTAAAATATATGATGTCCAATGAAAGCAACTGTCCTTAATGCAACGCTTTTGTTTTATTTGAAAGATTGGGATCTATGTACAGTGTTAAACTTTTTTCTTTCTTTTTTTTTGACTAACTTAATTACCACACTATGTTTGTCCCCTGCACACTGTCCTCCTTAGATGTTGCCCTGCAATCACCCCTCTCTCTCATACAGACTTTGTCTCTCATCATCATGGCTGTCTACTGAACAACTCCAATTCCATCTCATTTTCACTTTCCCTTTTTGCTTCACTGTCCTCATCCCACTCATTCCTTCCACCAACATTCCACTTCCTTACAATTTTCATGTCATCCTCCTTATTCACACTCTTTCCGTCTCTTTCAATCAGTCTATTATTTCTTTTCCCAGTTGGATTGGTTTAGCTGGCACTGGTTTTAGGGGGTGACTCATCTGTGGAGTCTTTAATTAAACATTCAGTCAAGCACCTACACACATGCAACATATACACACAGAAACACAAACGGCGATTCCCCAAAGACGTGAACCTCTTACTGGTAACTGTTTTATGTTCTCTACACTGATAGAAAGGGTAAACAATCAGAGTTGAATGTAAATGCATAAACAAGACGGTGTCAGAGTTTCTAAAAATAATGCACCACAGTGAATTTTAAATGGGAACCCTGTTGTCTCAGAAGCCAGACCCATGCTATCACTGCACAGCAAGTTAATTATGCACTAATGTATGCACAGCCGTTGTTACCCTGGATCTCCTCCCGCAGCCTACATTAGGGTGCACCTAGTCTATCACTCCATTAAGCTGTTGTTTATTATTATGATATTATTATTATGATATTTTTTGGGGAAAAAACAAAGTAAAAATGTTGATGACTTCTCAGAATTTTGAGTAAACAAATTAGTAAGGATTTCCAGCTCAGTCCTATAATCACAAGTCAGACATTTTAAAAAATTGTGGAATTATCCAAAAAAATTGCAGACTCATTTACTAAGACTTAATTTTCTTTAATCATTTGTGTCTGCAAGATTTGTAATGGCCACCAAAATGCACTGTACATGGCTATTGTATTGTAATGATTGTAGCCCAGAGACAGAATGGAAGGTCAACAGGTTTTATTTGATCCAATAATGACTGGAAACCTGTGAGGAATGAGAGGGAGTCCAGTAAGATGATCAGGATGAGGTATGGGAAGGCAGACTAAGGAGTGTTCGGGAAAACAGGCGTGGGTCAAAACCAGGAAATCAAGCAGAATAGAGTTGAAGGCCAAACAAGAGCGTAATCCAAATGGTCAATCCACAGAGCAAGCAGGTGAGCAGGGACCAGGGAAGGGAAGTCAGGATAAGGCTGTTATGATATTTAATGTCTGACAGGGAATGACTGGAGGAGTGCAGGTTATAAGGAGTGGGAGGGAATTGGGAGTAGGTGGAGGTGATCAGGCTGAATCCAGTGGCAGGTGAAGGTGATTGGGCTGATTGGGTCTGGAGCTGAAGTGTGGCTGGAGCATGGCATGACAGCAATCTTATCATTTCCATTTTTCCCCATTATTTTTCCCCATGGGGGAAGGGGAGTAGCTGAAAAGAAACATTTGGATATAAAGGTTTGCAGTTTATGGAGAAAATCAGTTGCTTGTACAAAGAAACAAAAGGTTTTTGTTGCTGTTGTTTGTGGAACTGGGACACTTATTACTGGTACTTGGAGAAAAAATGTTTTATTTGTATTCATTGCGTTCCATGTTCCACTTTCTATGCTTTTGCATTGGGGAGGCATAATTTAATAAAGTTTGAAATGAGATTAAACTAAATGAACCTATCTACACCCATCCCTTACACCCCCACTCTGCTTCCATCCATTCATAGTCTAGCCATGTCTCGTCTAATGTAACTCCCTTTTACTTGTTCTTCCTCAGACAACCTTTCACAAACTGCAACTGCTTCAAAGATTATCTGCTCGTGTAACCATGACTCCATTTTCCCATTACATCTTACACACTGTCTTACACTAACTTCAGACCCTCCATAGTCTGCTTCTTTATACATCTCAGATAACATCCATATTGCTACACCTGTTCACACTTAGATCCACTTTCTCCACCTGTTTCACTGTACTATATTTCAACCTCACCTTCAGATTAGGCAGAGCTTTCAGTGCTCTGCTCCCCAATTATTGCACTAACCTCCCACTGACCCCCACAGTATTTATTCAATTCCAGTTTTCAGATCCAAACTCAAACCCTACCTTTACAAACACTGCTACGTTCTATAATCCTTCAGCTATATTTGTCTCTTGTGTCCTGTTTGTTGTATGCTTTTTTATATTTATTTATTTTTTTTTTTTTTGTTGAAATTTACTGTATTTACCCAACTTTGTGTATTTGGCTGTAAAGTGACCTTGAGTGTCATGACAGGAACCCAGAAATAAATGTGCTATTAAAATTATTCCATTGCTACACAGATGTTAAATAGAGTAATACAATTTTTGTCATTTCATTTATTAATTTAATTTGTGATAGAATATCTGAATTGATGTAAAATTATTGTCTCCCTTAGTTCAGCACTAAACAAATCTTTAATTATTGACAGAAACATGCTGACTTTTTTCCCCTGTCTTTAATCCTACAGATACTGAATGGAAACTCAGAAAAGGGGGACCAATTTATTGTCCTGTGAGTCTTGCTGACGACCTGATGCTCTATTACAGTGCTCCTGCTGATTTTGGGGACTGAGCCTTCCATTTATCAATCAGTGAAATTATCCTGGTGATTCAAGATTTTGCACTGGCTAACCTAAAGCTATGGAGGTGGCTCTGGTAGACTTTGAGAGTCTAGAGGACCTTGATGGCAGCCTTGACGATGAGGTGGACACCTATGCTGATGAGACCACAGCTCTCACAGTGGACATGCAACAAGAGCACAACAGCCCAGATGTCAACTACCTTTTGCGAGCTCCTCAGTTATCCTCCACACCCTCCCCTTACAGCCCCATGCCCTCCTACGTTTGGGAATCCACCTCATCTTCACCCATTCCACAAACACATATGCTGGGAGTACCTCAGTCCCCAACAATGCCCTCCCCAGGCAGAAAGGGGCGTAGCAGCTGTGCCAGTATGATCTCTAACTGGAAAATGCTATTAAACAGTGAGGGAGGTAAAGAGAGTGAGACTATCTTCAGTAGGCTTGCGAAGGAATGTTGCGAGGATCTGTTTGTAGATAAACGAGGGCTAGACGACGGAGATCAGAAAGTCATTATCAACATTGCTGGGCTTCGTTTTGAAACACAGCTCAAAACACTGGACCAGTTTCCTGACACACTTTTAGGAGACCCTTCGAAGAGGATGGACTACTTTGATCCAATGAGAAATGAGTACTTCTTTGATCGGAACCGGCCAAGCTTTGATGGAATCTTGTATTACTACCAGTCTGGGGGTAAAATCAGAAGACCAGCTAACGTTCCTCTTGATGTGTTTGCTGATGAAATTGTGTTCTATGAGCTTGGGCATGATGCTATGGAGCAGTTCAGAGAAGAAGAAGGATTTCTAAAAGATGTTGAAATTCCACTCCCAACCAACGACATATATCGGCAATTGTGGCTGCTGTTTGAGTACCCAGAGAGTTCCAATGCAGCTCGAGGTGTAGCACTAGTTTCTGTCCTGATCATTGTGATCTCCATCATTATTTTCTGCATGGAAACCCTGCCAGAATTCAGAGATGATGCTGACATAGTGGTGCCCACAGCAATATTGCCTTTCAACCAATCAAGAAGCTATCCATCTGGTGCCCCATATGGTTCAAAGCTCACAACTTTCTCTGATCCTTTCTTCTTCATCGAAACTACCTGCATTACTTGGTTCTTTTTTGAGCTCTGCGTTCGATTTGCAGTTTGCCCGAGCAAAAATGAATTTTTCCATAACCTCATGAACATCATTGATATCATATCCATCATCCCATATTTTGTAACTCTGATAACAGAACTGGCCACAACACCAGAAGAGAGCTCTGGACAGAACATGTCTTTGGCCATCCTGCGCATCATTCGCCTGGTTAGGGTGTTTCGTATATTCAAGCTCTCGCGTCACTCTAAAGGATTGCAGATCTTGGGGCAAACTCTGAAAGCCAGCATGCGTGAGCTTGGTTTGCTCATTTTCTTCCTCTTCATTGGAGTAATCCTGTTCTCTAGTGCTATCTACTTTGCTGAGGTAGATGAACCTAACACACAGTTTGTCAGCATACCCGATGGTTTCTGGTGGGCTGTAGTCACCATGACCACTGTAGGCTATGGAGACATGTGTCCCATTACAATGGCGGGTAAGATAGTGGGCACCTTGTGTGCCATCGCAGGAGTGCTGACCATTGCTTTGCCTGTTCCAGTCATTGTTTCCAACTTCAACTATTTCTACCACAGAGAGACAGAAGCTGAGGACAAGCTACCTTTGTCAGATGCTCTTGAGGAGGCCATTAAGGCTGAAGAAAACAAACAGGGTAGTATTAATTCACTGAATAAAACCAATGGCCTCTGGCAGAGTGATGAGAAATAGTGGTAGAAGAAAATAGAAATTTATTATTGAGCAAGAAATAAGATAACAATTTATTTCAGTGTAATGAAAACTCTAAAGGAAGGGCATTGTGGAAAAAATTAAAAATGAGCTGTTTTTGTGAAAAAAATGTAGTTTAAATTGACCAGCAGCTTGTACTACCATTACCTCTTTACAGTCATATTCAACCTTATGTTTGACCCATTTCTCTAGTGCAGTGTGTTCATATTTTCATGTTTTTGTCCATTAATCCTACTTTTATAGCAGTTTGTCCACCTGTCAGTCTGCTATGACTGACTGATTTTGCAAGCATGTCTTAAAATCAAAGGTAAAGTTCAATCAAAGGTAGAAGAAAAAAAGAAAGAAACAGAGAGAATGGCCAAATATTAGAAGTTGATGTTATTCCGATATCATTGCATACTTAGAATCTGGTTCAGACCAGGAGAAAGAGCTTTCTATTCAAAACAAAGACTTTTAAATAATGAAATATGATAAGTTATCACTTGTTGAAAGTTGCTACAATTTGTGTGTGTGCGTTACACACATTTCTTACTCACAGACAAAAGCAGGATTAAGCTGCTTCTATTAGATTTGGCGTTTAATATTGCAGAAAACTGATTGTGAAAACTGAATGATAGACATTTGACTGCAAATAAGACCAATCTCAAGTACATGTTTTCCTGTAAATGTCTTGAAATAGTGGTTGTGTGTAGTATTAGCTCTGCTTTATTAAATCATCTTAAAATGCCACTTGTTTGTAACCCCAAATAAGTGGCAAAGGGAATCAATCTGACAACTTACTCCACATTATTCATTATAATGGATTGCCTTAAAATGTACAATGTTGGTATACTGTTAAATTTGCCATAAGTAATCTTAGTATATTTTACTGTATACTGTATGTTTTTCATGCATTTATGTTCAGTATTTTTTATTTCAGCTTGAATAATTCTGCATTGTTTCCATTCTGGCATTTGTTTTTCAACCTGTTTTCCAAAATTTGAACCCATCTGCGGAGAACATGATTTTCCAAATGTTGGATTGAATATTGGAAATGCCATTTGTTTTCAGTTTTTTTTGTTTGTTTGTTTTTTGTTTGCTTGTATTTTTGAAATCAGTTATTGGGTAACATTTTTTGTGGGAGAAAATCCTTTAGTCATGAAAGAACACTAAGAGAGGAATGTAGAAGCCAAAGTTCATTGCTTAATAAGAGGAATAAAGGGAACTGAAACATATGAATGGGTTAATAATAAACTGTGGCAAGAAAAAGTATGTGAACATAACCTGATGATTATCTGTTTATTTTATTTTTTCTCAAATATGCAGTCAGATAATATAATCTGACAGTCATCTAAAACCCAAGTACCTCTGAGTACGGACTAAATGCTGATCTGTTATGGCTTCAGTTATCACACATTGTATCAGATTACCAAGGGACCACCCAAAAGAGTCAGGTAACCAAGTGGTGTATCCTTTTGTGCAATCAGGATTCCTCTACATGCAGCTCCACCATCTTTCTTTCCCAAAATTAGAAGTTTTCTGCTCCAAAAGGCCAAACGATGAGCAGCCAGTTTAACTTTTTCACATTTTACTAATCTATGATCTATGCTATTATCTCAGACAGTTCATACCTAGCTTCAGAGGTTCAGAAAACAAATTCTCAGGTCTTATGCAAACGTCAGTTGTACCGGAAAGATGTATTTTTTAATAAGAAGATATATAAAAGTTAATTTCCTTTCACTCCTAATTGAATATGTAAATACAATTTATAGTTTTTGGTTTATCTTTACTGTTTTATTCATTTACTGTTATTATTTATGTCTGTCCATTTTTATTATTGTTTCCCTATTACATGTTTGAAATAAGCTTTATCTATCTGTC
>JBAMHX010000015.1:12020801-12034520 GCA_037177515.1 Pseudomugil tenellus
TATCTATCTATCTATCTATCTATCTATCTATCTATCTATCTATCCATCTATCCATCTATCTATCTATCTATCTATCTGTCTATCTACTGGTTCTATTTGTTTGCTCGTTGTTTACTGCCTTTGTAGCATTACAGCTATGTGCCCACTTCTAGAGAACCACCATATTTGCTTTATTTATTTGCCAGACATTGCCAGATATTAGTATGTGGTGCCTGTTACAGCTTTTCTGAGTCACTTTGGGGCATTTCTCACATCACTATTAACATTTTCACAACAGTTAATGCAATTCTCAAAACAATCAGTACAAACTCCAAAACCTAGTGGATAACCTGCAAAAGTGTGTCACTTGCTCAAAATGGATAGTTTATTCCTCAAAAGCAAATTTTCGTGTCAATGATAGTGTCAGTGCCATTAAAATTAAAGGTCCTGACACTATTGTTTATAAACAAGACAATCAAATGGCTTTGTCATGTTTTCAGTATTACAATTTACTCTGTAAAGTCAGACCTCTAATGATACTACCTGAAAATACTCAAGACAGCACTGTATACTATTTCCACAGCCATTTGAAAACTACAGTAAAGTTAGACATTACTGTATTTAGTGAGGTAACCGAGTACAAGACACTGAAAATGTATGTTTCACATTTTTACTGCATATTTTCTTTGCAATTCTAAATTGTTCACAGCATTGTGCTAAATAAAAAAAATACACTTATTTACAACAAACATAAACTCCTTTTCAGTAGAGTACAACTGTGAACAATATTACACTACAATTGGAACAGAACACACAACATATATAGTACTGTAAATCATTCATGCAAATCCAGACGTTCCTCTGTCTGGCCACATATTTTCATCTGCATCACATTGAATATTATCTCTTGCAAAGCAGTGTGTTAAAACACTGTTATTTCTATTTTCAGGATCGTGAGGGATCGGTCAGAAAGAAAAAAACTCAGACAACTACTGTGTTTGCAGAAATACAGTGTCTTTCTTTCATCACAGCACACAGCAGGCACAAAACATCACACACTTTGGTTATGCACAGATACAGTTACAGATATCAGTTCTCTTACCGTGACGCGTTGAGTGGGAGAGCCGGGCCACCCTGGTATAGAAAGTGCATTTGCTTGACAGACTTTGAAAACTAGTTCAACATTTTTGAATTCAAAGACTCGAGCAATGAAATGAGAACTATTAGTTTTATATGGAACAACTATTCAGCAGACACAAGTATATTTAATTTTCACTGGGATGACATAGCGAATGATAATGTTATCAAACAGCAGAGAGTTGTATGAAAGCAACTGATGCATGTCCAAAAGCATTTGCAATTCGTTGAAAGGAATGAGAAACTGCTAATATAATGTGCACATATGACTAAACGTTGTGAAGGTTGAACTAACTGTAAATGCAAATGTAAAGAGTGATGTGAGAAATGCACCAAAGTGACTGAAAAAAAACTCTAAAAGTAAGGTAATTTATTTTCTTTTTGGAGGTTTGAGCAATCCAGGCCACAAATTTTCATTCATCCCTTGAACTCCAAGTGTTAACTCCTGACTTTAATTAGCTTTAGTAGCTACTGATGAAAGACACACTTAATTTTCAATTAGTATATTAAGTATTGTGACGAACAGCACAGTGCAGATGCTCAGTATTGATTTCCACAAATGCTGCTCATTTTATATACAAACAAATTCCAAATGTCCCGCTTACTTTTTATTGCCACTGTGTGAATCTCTGTTTTACAATCAGTATGTAATAATGTTCAATTGTACAATAGGTTGAGAGGTACACAGCAGGTTTATGATACAGAAAAAACCATTACACTGTAATTATATGTATGAGAACATGTCAGTATATATTTTACTATTAATACAGTTGGGATTTTGATATGTCTCTTCTCCTGTGTCATGTCTTCTTAAAGTGTACCGGTATGTGCATGTTTGTGAGTTGACATTATGTGTCTTCGGTGATCTCCTTCAGGTAAGAAAACCCTTATTACTTTCATTAGCCCATCTCCGCTTTCACTCTAATGTGCTGCAATAGACACAGTGATAAAGGTCAAATGAAAAAAGCATCTGGAAGTCTTCCAGACACCAGCAGGATGCCATTTTCTGCTTGACAAGGGTTAGTCTGCTACCTATCGTTACAAACCAGCTCTACTTGATACTTTTCCTAGATCTCTCTAGACTCACCTCAACACCTTGTCTCAACACAGGAAAAATACTGCATTCCTAAGTAGTGCAGATGGAGCCTTTTTGTGTAATTTAGGATTTCTGCCCTTTTATTATCTTTCTAAACTGAATACTGCACAATAACCAAGCAACAGGCTGGTGTAGGACTTTTTTCTTGACAAAAAATAATACACTTCAAAATCATATTTTTACTCTAGAAATTTTAAGACAGCATAAATTAGAAAGCATAAATAGAAAGTCATAAAACATCCAAATATTTTTGTCATTCATTGTCATTATGTGTAGCCCTGAGACATGTATAAAAACAAAAGAGATCATATTTATAAGATATCAAAAATAATTATTTGTATGTCTGTTTTAGCAAAAGACATGCAAACAACTTAGACTTTGATAGAAAAAATTCAGCACCCACTTACACCATCTTAACAACTTTAGATGACAAATCTCATTTGCAATGCAAATGTACTCACAAGAAACCTTGGAGTTAAATTTTATTGTGTCACATAAAAACTGTTGTGTTGTCATCCAGAGAACTACAAAAATCATTGCTAACATTTCTGATCGCGTGCTTTCGATCAGGACAGATCTGGTGATTTAACAGGCAATTCCAGGAAAATGAATGAAGCTCAGACCTGGAACGTCCAGAGAATTTAGGAGCCATGAAGGTCAATCAATGAAACATATTTTCTAGTGGAAGGAGAAAAAGAAGAGGGGGATGACACATGGGAAGAAACAGTAGCTGGGAGTTCACACATTACGTTGTTCCTTGTAATGTATTGTCAGATGCAGAGATAATTTACAAAGGGGAAATTGTTTGCTATGGAAACAGACCTGGTGCCATTCATAAGCCATTAAGCATTTCATATTTCTGCTTAAATAAAAAAAAAATTATTCTGGGTCTTGAAAATAAAGACTGTGGCTATTTAAGACAAATAATCTGAAGCCAAATGTCTGTACTCTGTGGCATGTTGCTTGTGGTCTCTGATAAATTATTTCACTGTAAGAATCAGCAGTAAATCTTGGATGCTTGTTCATTTCTACAAATCACTTCAGGAAGGTCAGGACTCTAAATGCTATGTGATGCACTACGCACAAATTTATGGCCTGCAACATATTCTAAAAATCAATAAATACATATTGGGATGGGGGCTGTTTAAGGGTGGTAATTATGTTTAAAAAAATAAAAGTAAAATTGTATTTCTAAACTGAAATACAATGACAATGACAATGGAAATACTGTGAATTATTATATATCTGTGTCATAATAGGTACAAATGAATTCCTGCAAATGGATGAGTCTGCCAGAAGCAAAGACAGCAGGAGATCTCAGTTTACAGTTACAAAAATGAAATGTTAATATTTGGCAGATCACAAGTAACACATTAAAAAATTGAAATGTTGCTCTGTAGTCATCCAGATGTATTAGTCACCATTTTGGCCTTACAGTTTTTTCCAGACCAGAAACAAACTAATCAAAATCTCCATTAGTCAAAGAAAGAATGAATGACTAAATAAAATCTAATGTATTAACAAAAATATAAATTACTACGTTGCTCAGACTTACACAGGTTTGACCAGCTGCAGTTCATGATATAAAAGACTTTAAAAAACAATTTTAGTGGCCATAGAGCAAGAGCTGAACCCACTAATCAGCAGTCCTTTGCATAGCATTGCATTCACAAACATCCATCAACAATTAATCTAACCACATTAGTAAGGGGCTACAGTGGGATATTTAAAACTTCAATGTAAAGAAATGTTAAAGGTTTGTTAAAGGCTCGTTTGGTTTTAGAGACGTCTGGGGTGGATTATTATACATTGGAAGCACATATTGTGGATGGAGGAATCAGTTTTCCATAATGATTGAACACGTGGACTGAAGGTGTGATATTGGGATGCAGAGTTTTCATGTCTCTCAGTTACCTCTTAATTAAGCTTCAAACTTCAACTTTGGTCTCATCCATCTTCAGAATATTTTTTCCAACTGTATTTTGGTATGTCTGAGTGATTGCTAAATACGCTGTATGTGAATTATCAGCAATGTTCTAGTGGGAAGCTTTTCTCTTTCAGACCTTCACATCCTTGCTGTTTCCTGCTCTCCTAACAATGCAGCCATTATCCTGACTGTAACATGTGGGAGTTTTTTTAAAAACTTTTGAAAAACTGTCTCTCTTAGTCCTTATTTCTTGTGTGAAAACATGCTGCTTGGATAAAAGATGTGACATAAACAAAGAGACCTGATTACATTTGACTGTCATTCCAATTAATCAAATACATCAGTCTAATATTCCTATAGTTTCACATCCTTTTTGTTCACCTGTCATACATTTTCTTCAATTAATAAATCACTCACCTCATATTAGTGGGACTTGTTTAAATGGGTAATTACCTGCACCAAGGAGGTTATGTTTTGCCTGTGTTTGTTTGTTTGTGTACAAAATTAGTCAAAAAGTTATCAACGGATTCTCTTGAACTTTACAGGATGTATGCAGAATGGGAAGATGAAGAAGTTACTAAAATTTGGAGGGGATCCAGATCAAGTTTTGGGGGGTAAGTCACAATAAGCTGTGGAGACTCTGTGGCTTGGCGGAGGTCTGCGTTCTCCGAGTGCTTTTTTAGTTGTAGCTATTTTGGAGAAAGGACAAGATGTTATACTCAGTTATCTTGAAGTATGGAGCTTTTTATTTCACCCTGTCTCCATGCCCCCGTCAGTCATCATATACATTATGTATCCATGCATTATATCCCACATTTTACCATTTTTGGCATCATTTAAACTGAGACAGGAATCTGGATTCTGTTTTTGTGCGTTTGAATAGAGCCAACAAATGTTCAAGAACTTTCTTTAATTCTTTTCTGTCTTTACGTAACAAATCAAGATAAGGCTTGTCTCCTATTTAAATTAGGTCTTTGATAATGGTTCAGGTTTCTAAGCCTGCAATTAGAGCTTTATTTTGACTACAGAAACAGTTAAGCCCTATCACTTACAACGTCAAATTTAAAATGGGTGTCCATCAAAAATGTTCATCAAGAGATCGAATATGGAAATATTGTCACAGCTTTTGGTATTGATATTTTTCCCCAGAACATGAGGAACCAAACAGATGCTTTTGTGTATGTTTTAAACACATTTAGTGAATTCAGCTTATTCCTTGTAAGGTTTAGTATCTGGTGGTACTACAACTGAATTCCATTACCGTCATGAGAAACCTCATCAAAGTGTAATTTAAAATGTAATCCAAGGGATTACCCATACTCAGAATTAGACACTTACTTTCCGTATTTGTTACATAAACAAAGAAAATTAAATATATTATGTAATTTATTTTTTTTAAATGCATAAAAGGAAATTTGTACATATTTAACATCTCCTCTTTCTGCTGAATTCCTGAGGTTTGCTTTTATACTCAAAAGGTTTTTTCTAAAGTTTTTCGAGTTTAACTTGATTTGTAAATGTGTGTCAGTTGGAAGAGACTACCAATGTGAACGATAAGGTCACATACTGTATTTACACAGCATATGAAACCAAATTATAGTGAAATTATGTCAAAGATGCCATAGTGTCCTGTCACTTATTTACTGAACTTGAATTAAGTGTAAAATTAATTAGCAAAATGACTCTAAAAAAGAATAATAAAATGAAAAGCCTTGTGAGAGTATGTCTGAATGAGCTGCAACTCCAGAGAGGGAGATCCCTGTCAAGTGCTTAATGATGCATGTGAGTGCTCCATCATTAACGAGCCGCTTTGACGGAAAGTTCCACAACTGAAGGAGAGATATGAGGAGCAAAGGAGATAACAGAAGAGAAGAGGTCACAAGTAGTTGCAGAAAAGGTTGTGCGTGTGACTGGCAAACAGTCAATTTTTCTCTCAGCCTTATCATGATAATATGTTTTTATCTAGAATTAAATGTATCCAGTGAAAATAGGATACCAAGACCTCCAGTGGGCTCACAGCCTGTATCGGGGGGAATAGGAGTTGAAAAGTTCAGTGTGAGCTGGGCGGCAGTCCAAAGCAGGGACCATGGTGGTCTAGTCCCTGGCTGAAGAAGTGAGGTTGAGTTGTTCCAGCTACACATGGATGGGCTCATTTGACAAATGAACTGGATTTTGGAACCAGGGTACTCAAGAAGAGCTAGACCCCCTTTGATTCTGGAGTTGTTCCTGGTGAGAGGTTGCGAGCAGACATAGGCATATTTATTGCTCACCCAACGTGGTGCTTGAGTGTTAGGGTTTATCTCAGTGGATGAAAGGGTAGCCTTCCTCTGCCTTCAGATGAGAGAACTGGTTCTGATGGTTGTTTGTGGTTATGACTGATCAGCATTATCTGTACCCACCTTTTTTTTAGTTTTTGGAGATGGTATTGGAGAGCACTTCCTCCGGGGACTCCCTCATACTGCTGGGGGATTTCAATGCTCATGTGGGGAATTTCAATGCTCATGTGGGGAATGACAGCTAGACCAGGAGGGACATGACTGGGAGGATCAAACTTCACGATCTGTATCCTTTTGGTGTTTTGTTGTTGGACTTTATTGTTCATCACAGATTGTCCAAAAGCAAGCACCATGTTCAAGCAAAAGAATTTCCAGATATGCACTCAGCCCTGGGACAATCTGGGCCACAGTTTAATGATATAGTTTATAGTTGTATCATTGGACTTGTGGCCACGTCTTGAACACACAAGTGAAGAGAGTCACTGACCCGTCAATTTATCACCATGTGGTTGTGAGTTGGATCAGATGGATTGGGAGAATGCCAGTCAGATCTGGCAGGCCTAAATGTGTCGTGAGAGTCTTGTGGGATTTTCTGGCTGAGTACCCTATCAGAAAGAGCTTTAGCTCCTACCACTGGCAGAATTTCAACCATGTCCCAATGGTAGTGAGGGACATTGAGTCCTAGTGAATAGGTATACCATGTCTCCATTATTGAGGTGGCCAGCTGGATCTGTGGCCATAAAGTTGCTGTTGCCTGTCATGTCAGTAAAGCCAGAATCTGTTGTGATAAATGATACTGGTAAGCTGAAGAAGGAGTACTACCAAGCCGTTTTGGCACTCTGGTGGCAACTGAATGGCTAAGCTGAATGTGACAGTCACTGAGGCAAAAATTCTTGCATGGGAGGACACCAGAAAGTCATGGAGAACAATTTCCAGATGACTATGGAGTACCAGACCTTCGTGTACAAGTTGTTTAGTCTCTGTATGACCGGTGCCAGGGCTTGGTCTGCATTGTCTGCAGTAAGTTGGTTATGTTGAAAGTGAGGGTTGGACTGCCCTAAGGCTGCCCTGTGTTACAGTAGCATCTCCAGATCATGGTCCTCAGCCAGAAAAGGATGGCGTGTTATCTTTGGGTCAGAAATGGGTCCTGACCCAAGTGGAGTAGTTAAAAAATCTTATGGTCTCTTTTACAAGTGAAGGACAGATAGAGAGTGAGATCAACAGTGCAGCATCTGCAGTAATGCAGACTCTGCTGCCCCCCATTGTGGTAAAAAAAAAAAAGCTGAGGCAACAGCTGAAGCTTTTTATTTATTGGTCTTTCTATGTTACCACCTTCACTTATGGTCACAGGAAGTGGATAGTGACCAAAAGAACAAAATCTCGGATAGAAGCGACTGAAATAAGGTTCCAGGGTGGCCGGGCTTTCTCTTAGAAATGCCACCAGATTGATACAGTGAATGTGGGTGAGAAGAGGGAAGTCTGGGCTTCCCTGCTGTTGCAACTGTTCCTGCAACTCGGTTATGGATAAGAAACAGAAAAAGGATGGAGGAAACATGAACAAATGTTACTAACAAATGATTTGTCCTTATTAAAAAAAATTTTACATACAGTGCAAGACACTTGTAGACTGTTTTTTTTTTTCTTTTTTTCGTCGGTGGTGATGGGATAAGGGACTTTCAGGCCGCGTGTAATCAGTATAACAAGTAGGAACTCTAATAATCATAATTATTTTTATTACTTTCATAACTCTGGTCCTCATGTCTTTCTAGTTAACAAGTGAATGATAACAGGTACATTGATTGAATGGCTTAAAACAGTGAAAATATTTTTATTTTTTTCATGTACCTGATCTACCAATATTTATATCCCCGAATGCAGAGTGTCTGGGATATTAAGGTTTTACCCCCTGCCGCCTCCCAGTATCTTTTGTATGAGTGTGATAACTCAAACAATTTTCACAATTGGACCTGGGGACGTAAATACCTGTCTCTACCCTCTTCAGGGTCCTTGAGGGGGCGTGGGAGTTTCACCAACCAATCTACAAATGTTTTGTGGATTTGGAGGACGCATCGACTGTGTCCCTCAAGGACTCCTGTGGGGGAAGCTCCAAGAATATGGTGTAATGTCTTCTTAAAGTTTGAACTTTTTAACATTTATTCTCTTTTATTTTAAATAATAAAGGATGATTCAAACTAAAAATGTTACATGAGCAGCTCCAGGAATAATATAAATCTACAAGCTGAGAGATAAGAATAAAAGATAAGGGGAAAAAAAGTTCTTAACAAAAGCTCTCTGCCTCCAACTCTTCTAAAGGTCATTTGAGGCTAACATAACAGGCTGTGCTTGAACCGTTGTGTGTGGGAAGGAGGAAATTCTGAGAAAAAAATGTCAGTCTCAGTGAACTTCTTACCCTGAGCAAATAAGGTCCAAGCAGTGACACAATCGATTTAACTGTGCACAGGCTGAGATTTTCACCTTATCTGGTAGTCATAGGAGGACAGCATCAGAGTGGTGGTTGAACAAAACTGGATTTCATTCCAGTCAGTCATGGGACTCAAAAGCTTTTATCACTCACTCTTGTAGGCCAATTCAAATTTCCCAAACAAGAGCAAAATAGACTGAAAATGTTTTTCTTATTCTGACAAGTTGTCATCTCTGGTTAGAAACAAAAGAACTTGATCAAATAATGTTCATTTTAAAAATCTATACTAATTTTTATCTGAGGGGGTTAACTCCTTATCTGTTTATACTTTAACCATATGCAACTGTATGCATGGCTATAGCTATTTTTTAGCTATTATTTCAGTGATCTCTTGTCCTCCCATTTCTAATCTAATTTTTGTGTTATGTCTACATTTCTTAGTAAATAAGTACTGGTACACCAATGATACTTACTAGTGATGCAAGATATGAAAAATGTCAACCAATAACAATCACAGATATTTTCCTGCTTGTCATGGACGATAACTAATGATTTACCGATAGTTTTTTGCTAACTATAATCTGAAGTTTGTGCTGGATGCGGTGATCAAAAACTGATAAGTAGCTCTGATGTATCTGTAAAACCAAACAAACAGCTTTGGCTCTTCAAATGTCTATTATTTTTATGTCATAGCAAAAAAATGTGGTCAATCAAATACAGTGTTGGGCATCTTAATTTAAAAAAGTAATTAGTTATAGTTACAAATTACAGTTCTGGAAAAGTAACTGAGTTAGTAACTGAGTTATCATACAGTAAAAGTAATTAGTTCCCCAGTAAAGTAACTGACATTAGTTATATTATTAGTTAATATTTTAAAGGTCAAACATGTTTATCGTAAACAAATGAATAATAAAAAATAAAACTAGATAAAGTGTTCTAAACATTTAAGATTTATTTTAACTCAACAGATTGCATCCATACATATGGATAGAAATAAAATATCTAAAAAACTTAGTATTTAGGGTTGCAAGGTGGTTAGTACTGCAGCCTCACAGCAAGCAGGTTGCCGGGTCGATCCCCGGCTTAGGCGGTGGCCTATCTGTGTGGAGTTTGCATGTTCTCCCCGTGTTAGCGTGGGTTGTCTCCGTGTACTCCGGCTTCCTCCCACAGTCCAAAGACATGCAGCCTGGGGATAGGCTGATTGGGGAGTCTAAATTGACCTTAGGTGTGAGTGTGTTTGTGTGTGTATGGTAGTTCGTCTATGTGTGTGGCCCTGTGATACACTGGCGACCTTTCCAGGGTGTACCCCACCTCTCGCCCGTTGTTCGGGAATAAGTGGTAGAAAATGGATGGGTGGATGGAATTAGTATTTATCATTAAATTCACTTTGTGTTCAAGCATGTACAAAGTTGCTCATTAAAACTTTAACTGAGCTAAAAACCCTGATGGAGGACTGTTTTGCGGAGCTTTTTTCTTCTGCTCCCTTTCTGCTGGTGAAGGTAGGTGAGTTTCGCAATGTGGTGCAGCTTTATTTTCAAAAACACAGAAACAACCAATGACAACAAGTTAGAATGATAGTTTAGAAGCACTTTGTTTCTGAAATTGAGAGTAAGCTTGTTTGCAAACTATTCTCCAGTCAGACGTTCTGTAGTGAGTTGCATTTGAGACATGACATGTCTTATACCAGTGATATTTATTTTATTTCTACAGTACAATTCTTTGGTTGTAAATCTAACGTTAAGTCTGTTTTGTGGAATATATGATTTATAAAGTCTTATTTAGCCTTCATAGCCAAGTAAACACCGGCACTATAGCTAGCGTTATTTAACGATTTTGCTGGTGGACATAAATACAGTACAATAAGATTATATTTACAAAATACAATCAAATAAAAATGTTCAGTCTTACTTGTAAAAAGTAATCCCCCGAGCCCTACTCTCAATAGCCCGCCTGATGGAGCAAGAGTACGCCACACAGTGCTCAGGCATGGCAACTACCGCTGTTTGTATGCAGGGAGGACAACCGGTCCAAAATGGTGGCTCGATTTCTTGGGTCGCAGCAGCCAATGCGGGCTCTACTCTTGTATAATGTCTATGGTCAGAAAGCTGTCGGAAAGAGTGAATGTTGTGCTTCAATCACTCAAATTATAGTAACGCAACAAGTTATATGCTTAGTAAAGGTAACGATGGAAAATGTAATTAATTAGATCACTCCATACTATAAAAATAATGCCGTTTGTAACGCTTTTCTACTTAAATGCCATTACTCCCAACACTGATCAAATAACAGAAATCAGTAACAGATACGGCTTATCTACAAAGGACTGTGTTTAAATATTAAATTATATGTGCTTTCATACTGTGTCAGTCTCAGTTACAAAAATGTGATCAAATATATAAAATAAATTTATCCTTAAACATTAGGCGAATTAGGTGAAAATGGAACAGATAATGTTTTGCTGTCAGTTAAGAAGATTTTATGTCGTTCTGAATGGATAAAATAGCCCTCTGTCTTATTGTATTAGCGCTAGCTGCTAGCGCGGCTGGTTCATATATTTTCTATTCTTCGCCGTTTTTCAGGTGGGCAATTAGATTAGTTTTTTTAAACTTATTTAACTTATTCCCTCTTCTCGGGATTCCCAGCACTGCTGCTTTATCTCCTACAGAAATACAACCATAATGATCAGTCAGGCAATGACAGTGCCTTCTTCTTCTTCTACTTCTTTCCAGCATAACGCTGGATTAGCGTAATGCTGCCCCCTACAGTTGTAGTGTACAGAAATTGAACAGTTCTATCATTATCACGTGAATTACGGTCCGAAGAAAACATTGTTTTCTTGAAATCTTCTTCCCTCCTCTTGGACTTCCCAGGAATGATGTTTTTATTTCCTGCAAACATACGACTTTACTGATTATTAATCAGGCAGTGAAGGGGTCAAGCCTAAGTCCTTCTCTGCTGATAAGGCGTGCACATCCGCCATCTTGGCCGGCTGTAGCGTTGTGTTTCCTGAATAAAATAACGGCAAATTTTTATAAATTATTGATGATTTTTATCGGGAAAATGTACTTATTGGACAGATAAAAAAATTCCAAATCAGCAGATATTTTATCGGGCGGATGGATATCATGCTTCCCTAATACTTACCCATAACAAATCCACTGAAAGCAATAGAAAGTAGCAAGACACCACAGAGACTCCATTCCTCTGTTGGAATAAAGAAGTCTCTGAAATTTGGATTATTTAGTCTCTGAGATATCCACAGTTTTTCCATTTGAATGTTAGGAAAGTATTTTAATGGTATTGCATTCAAATAGGGTTGCATGGTGGTGCAGTGGTTAGCACAGCATCCTCATATAAAAAAAGTTGATGGTTTGAACCTTGGCTCAGGAAGTGCCCTTTCTGTGTGGAGTTTGCATGTTCTCCCAGTGTTAGCGTGGGTTTTCTCTCTGGGTACTTTGCCTCCCTCCTACCATCCAAAAAGATTCAAATAAGGTTGATTGGTTGCTTTAAGTTATCTTTAGGAGTGAACGTGTGTGTTACTGGTTGTTTGTCGGCTTGTTAGTCTCTCAGTGATGGACTGGCGTCCAGGGTGTACCGTGCCTCTCACCCAATGACTGCTGGTATAAACTCCAGCTTCATGGATGGATTAATGTATTCAAATAGAGCTTTTTTAGAGGGCTTAAATGGCTATAAATTCACAGAAACTTACACAACAGTTTCTCTTCAGTCCTACTGCTGCAATGTTTTTTTTTACCCTCATAATTTTTTCTTTTTTTAGTAACTAAAAATTAACCGAAAGGAACTAGTCAAACTGAACTGACATAAACCCTCATGCTATTTAAAACTGTAGGTCATGAGGATGATGAGGCAAAAGTCATGAGATTTTTATGGTACTGTAGCCACCAGAAAAAAAATAAGCATCAGTCTTTATAATAATTCTAGTTACATCAGGACATTTTCCCTAATGACAGTAGAGGAAACTAAAGTAAAGAGCTTCCACTCCATGTGTTTTCATCATGTACATTTGAACTCTTGCATGTTTCCGATACACAGATACCATCCTGTCTCTGCTCTGTCTTTACAAAGCCAGCTGGCAGATCAGTGGATGAACAGCAGCAGATGTTTGTGTTATCCGTATGATCCATCAACACTCATTACATAAGAGGATCTCTCTGCAGGTAATAGGCCATCTGTATTAGAGAGGATATGGAATGCAGTGATCAAAATCATCTGCTCTAGCTCTGTGCCAACACATGCTGCTTCTCAAAAAATAGTGTGAAAGGTGGACCAGTTGATCAAATGGATATATGGTGTAGTTTTGAGGTAAACATTCAAAAGAGCCACATCCTGGGATTAAGTCTGTCTACACACTGGAACGTTTAGTCACTTTTATGCTAACTCCTCTGTATCACATACAATAAAAGCAAAGTATTTCTCACTGTTGGACTATGCTAAAGAAATAAATAGCTGGATTTTACAAAACAGCTTAGATATAACCTAAAGCGATGCAAAAAGCTTATACGGCATTTTTAAGCAATGCTTCGAGCTTGTAGAGAAAAGTCAAGTAAGTTTCCGTTTAAATAGTTGTAGAAAAAGGGTTTTTTTATTTCCTGTAAATCTGAAGAAAAAAATGACATCTTTGGTGCTGTTTATTTTACATAAACTCCACAGTCGATGGGTTTCAAGGTCAGATTTAATGTTCTTCTCAATTAGGTTCCAGTGACTGCATCCTACCTCTGCTTCAGTCTTGTGATAAATTGATTATCATGTGGGTTTATTATGAAACAGTCCAAAATATCATTTCCACAGTCAGTTTATCATCATCCGCAAATCAATTTTAACTGCTGCAAATGAAAAAACCCTTTTTCTACAACTATTTAAA
>JBAMHX010000015.1:12034620-12049902 GCA_037177515.1 Pseudomugil tenellus
CTCTTATTACATGCATGTGAAGCCCTCTGAGACAACCTGTTGTGATACTGGGCTATATAAATAAAATTGAATTGAATTGGCTTCCTCTCACCATCTAAAAACATGCATGCCAGGTCATTTTAAATTGTCCTTAGATGTGAATGTGAGGGTACCTGGTTGTTTGTTCATCTCTCTGTGTTGCCCTGATTGACAAACTGTGCGGGGTGTACCGTGCCTCTTGCCTAATGAGTGCTGGGGTAAGCTGCAGCTACATGATGAATGGATGGATGAATGTATAGAATTTAGTTATAATTATAGTTAGCCATCCATTAGTTATGCTGCAGTTTTATCCATTTATAACAAGGCCTATGCCATCAGAAGCTAGGGGTATATTCCTGAAGGCCCTCAATCCCCCTATTCCCTAGTCCCGGAAGAGACACAGTACAACAATATAAAGCTGCACATAAACCTCAACCTGGTTGAAAAACTTTGAAACAGCCCGATATGACATCAGGACAGGATGCATCCTGAGTTCATGACCTTTTATTTGCACTTGATTTGAGATCAATGGGACTAATATTTCCAGAGATATAAGCAAAAATATGATTTTTTTGTGATTTTTTTGTAAAAAATGTTCGAAGGAGAAATTTATATTTATATCCCTGACACTCTGTGTTCGGGGACATAAATATGCACCAGCACTGACATCATTAACATATTTCAGCTTTTTCTGCAGGTCTTCCTGGATAAAATTGAGATGCACGTTAAACTGGCTTTCATTTCCTTTCTACCCCAACCAGTCGAGGCAGATGGCTGCCCTCCCTGAGCCAGAATCTTTTTCTTCCTGGTCTTCCGCTGTCACCTCATGCATGCTCAGGATGGGAGATGGATAGAAGTCAAGGTTTGATGCCATCAGTTGGTTTCCCTTAAATATATCATTTATCATTAATTGGCTTGAATCGATAGGTTTGTAAAGCAGCCTGAGATTACATTGTTGTGAAGTGGTACTATACAAATAAAACTAAATTGAATCTAACTTAATTAAATAGCTGCACCTCTGTCAGAAGTCTTTTTTTAAATACAGTAGATCATATATGAGTATTGTTGTGGAAAATTCAACTTTAAAGAAATACTGGAGCATCTTTGAGTATGAGTTTATTTTACAACTGTAGCTGTGAGAGGGTACACAGTTGCAACACAGAGATCACCATCTGACTAACAGAGTTTGGCTAGCTTTTTAACAATCCTCCCTATTGGGAGCAGGATTGTGCTGCAGATGAAACGCAAAAAGACATAAAAGCACACTGGTTATGTTGGAATATACTGATGGATGTAAGAACACACTTATATACACAGTTCCAATATACGACACAACAACTGATACTCAACCTGGGGCCCAGAGATGTAAAGAATTCAACACATAAAGGTTATAAAACTGCACAGCATATCAAACTACCACTTTTCTAAAAACACTGGAAGCTACGTAAAATCAAAACCAAAAGTTTTACCCAAAGAAATTTATGAAGCATATCAAATGTTAGGTGAGAGATTTAATTTCATCAGAAATATTTGCTTGTCTGCATTTGATGCCATCAACACGTCACAAAAGCACATTAGAAGTGGAACATGTTCCCCACAGTGTAAAATCTCCTCCTCTTACAACAACAGTTCATCAGTGTCTAAGTTGAGGAGAAGAGCTGCTGGGAGAGTACTGTTGCCTTTTTCTTGTCTAGTTCAATATATTGCTGTTTAACAGTGCTGGGTCTTCTTTGTCAATTTTATTTTTTTATATTGTAACATATGTTTTTACTTGTTGAAAGATTTACAGGCAGGCTAGTCCAGCACCTGGATTCATCTGTTAAAAAGTCATGCTGTTGTAAACAATTCAGCATACAGTTTGGCTTTGAATTGCTATATGGATTTATGGAAGCATACTCTGCTCTAAAATCCTGCATTACTTTCATTATTGATGCCATTTCAGGTGTGCAAATAGTCAAGCTGTCATACTTTTGTGACAAAAAAATCTACACACACAAAATCGGTTGTGTATGGATTAGCGCATTAACAAATTAAGGAGCTAATTTGAAAGATTTATCTCTGCATTAATGGTTTAATATGGACAGCTTTGCAAAAATACCCCCTAAAAAATGTAGGCATAGTGTTTTTTGTATGGGACAAAATGCAGTACAAACAAAGCACATAATCGATAGTTAATAGTTTTATTAACTGAAAACAGTTTAATGATTGGGCTGGTGGCTTAGTCAAGACAGGCAAAAGTACAGTAACCAGGAGAAAAGCAGAAAAGGGAAAGGGAAGCAGGCTGAGTTTGTAGTCAGGGACAAAAGGCTGAGGCAATTTTCCAGGGTATAGACTGAATAGCAGGTCGTAGTCAGGCAGGGTCAATACCAGGAAGACAAACAAAAGAATGCTGGAAGGTCTCGGATGACCAAGAACAATCTGGCACTGAGTGAGTGTTAGGCTGGAGAACAATAACTGAGATGAGCTGATTGGTGAGTGACAACAGGTGTGTGATTAGCGAGTGAAGGCAGGTGTGGAGATCCATGAGTGGGTGTGGTGAGAGCAGGACAGTGGAAAACTACTGAGTCCAAAGGCTGGAGCAGATTGCAACTTTATCTGCCAACCTTCATAGGAGTCTAGACTCCTAGTTTGATATCCATAGGTCTATCATATATACAATAAGTGTAGTTTGAACCCAATGTGTATGGAGGTGCTGAAGGCCTTTAGAGGCTTTAAGTTCATAAAGTAATTTCCTAAATGAAAACATATCCTAAAATAAAATCATTCCTGTTGCCTGAGGACAAAAACACAATGATCATCAAATCCTCAATTTCAGTCTTGTCTCTAGCATTCAGTCTTGTCTCTGGAGATTTTTACAGCTGTTATATGCCATCACATATTATACATTTTATCAAATACGTTATTTCATTTATGGGACCTGACTGTGGTAAATTATTTTAACATGACTTAATTTATTTTAACATGACTTTAAGTTTACAATGAGGAAATAGTTTTCTTAAAATACCAAAATGTGTCAGTTTCATCATTCAGATTGTTTTCTTTGTTCTGCATATAAAATACTGGTTTGTGAGATTTTTAAATATTTGCATTGTATTAATCACATTTACACATTTTCCTTTATGCTATGTAGTCAGCAGTGCAATAAACCAAACAAGCAATTCTTACTTTTTTTATAAATCCCATAAAATAACTATTGTTAAACAATAACAAAGCAATAATACTAAAATCTAGTCTTAGTTAGATGAATGCACGTTATGAAATAGGACACATTTTATCAATGCAGAAAGCTAATCTACACATAAATATGTTTTTTAGGTGGAGGCACTAAAAGGGTTTGCAGGACTAAATATAGCCTGAAAGCTGTGCAAAGAAAACTATTTGTACATTCCTGCTTGGTGAGGTCTTGATATTGTCGTTCATATTGGTGAAGTCCTTCACTCTCAAAAAGCTTCATTTTGAGGTTAAACTTTCAGCCACTGCAACAGCATGATGAGATTCATAACCCTAAAGCACAAAGAGGATTGAACAACAATCAGGATGATAACAGCTATGAGAATGAAGCTTGATCTCATTCATCGTTAAAGCATTACATGTGATTGTCGGTGTAATATTTAGAGATATTTTACCTGTCTGACACAATCTTCTTTATGGTACAGAAGAGAATGTTCAGAAAAAATAGACCACAGTGTTTCAGGCTGAGCCAAGTCCAGATCATCAGTTCAGGCATCTCCCTGAACAGCATCTCCAGCCTAGAGGAAAGAGTTACATCAAATGATTAAGTTCAAGTTATGAACCAAACTCATGAAAATGATCATTCAAACAGTATGAGGGCTGGGATTTTACAGGGGTAGGCTACATAAATCAGAAAAATATTAACAGACACATGCAGCATTTGTTGCTTTGCATGTTTTATATTTTCAATACTTCATTTAAAAACATATAATCTTCAAAATTAGCTCTACATTATATTCCCCCTCACATTTTTTTTTTTTTTTTTTTTTTTTTTAGGATTTAGGACTCAGTCGCAGCTGCTCAGTTGTGGTACCAAGTGCTTTTCATTACAAGGTGCAAAGAGGACAGCGATGATGGCAATATTTATTTATTCATTTTTTATATTGACATCATACAACATTTTGTTACTACTATAAAGGATTGAAAAAAACATAAAATCTGATTTGCCAGAGATTTCCTTCTCATGAAAATATTCTACAAGAAGGCTATATATATATATATATATATATAATTACTGGATGTTTGTTGTTAAAGTGATGTATTTATCATCATTGAATAACTGTAAAATATGTGATTGTGGGTTTTAAGTCCTGGAAAGTGTTTTTTTAGGTATTTAAGATATTAGGTTTGAATTTTAATATGAAATGTGTAGTTATTTTAATATGACTATTTTCTCATTAGCAGTCAGTGAGATTTTGGAGTTAAGGAGGTTTGCACTTTAGTAACAATACTGTAACAGGAAAAGAAAGCAAAATATTTCATAAATTCAATTCAATTCAACTTTATTTGTATAGCGCCATTTCACAACAATGTCATCTCAAGGCGCTTCACAGAGATCGGCCAATTAAAAAAAATAGCCTTATATAGGGAACCAGCTAGATTTGATCAAATCTTGACTTCGATCAAGATTCAATGCAATCTCCCATCCTGAGCAAGCATAGGGTGACAGTGGGAAGGAAAACTCCCTCGTTTTGTTTTGTAGACTTCCTCGTTTCCTGTTTACTTTGTGTTTCTGTTCAACTTTGTGTTCTGTTCATTAGTTTCACCTATCTTGATTATGTTCACCTGTCCCTCGTTTGTCAGTCAGTCAGTCAGTGTTGTCAATAAACCCAGTTAATCTGCATCCTGGCTGCCTCCTGCTTGTCCTCCTCACCTGCTTTTGGGTCCACCACCTACTCGCATCTTAACACTCGGTGCATCATGGGATGTCCGACTAGACTATCCCTAACTGTATGATATGTTGAAATGGAAGGTTTTACGTTTTATTTTAAAGGCAGAGAGGGTGTCCACCTCTCGTACCCACTCTGGGAGCTGGTTCCATAAGAGCGCAGCTTGATAGCCGAGTAGACCTGCAGTCTGAGAGTGAAGTGCTCTGTTTGGAATATATGGAACTATTTGATCTCTGATATACAATGGAGCTTGGCCATGGAGAGATTTATATGTAAGGAGAGGGATTTTAAACTCTATCCTAAATTTAACAAGGAGCCAATGAAGAGATGCTAAAACTGGAGAAATATGTTCTCTTCTGCTAGTTATTATCAGAAGCCTCACTGCAGCATTTTGGATCAACTGGAGACTTTTTGGGGCACATTTGGGACAGCCTATGAAGAAAGAATTGAAGTAATCCAGTCTAGAAGTAACAAAAGCATGAATTAATTTTTCTGCATCACTCTGGGACAGGATGTCCCTAATTTTCACAATATTACGTAGATGAAAGAGAGCGGTTCTGGAAACTTGTTTTAAATGTGAGCCAAAGGACAAATCCTGGTCAAGAATAACTCCAAGGTTCCTTACTGTGGTACTGGAAGCCAAATTGATGCCATCCAGACTGATCAAAAAGTAAAATAAAATGGTAGGATAAGTTTTGTATTGTTTTTCCTTTTCTTCTTGTACTTTTGTTTAACAGACAGAAGAATATTGAAATGTTCAAGTTTCTATACCTTTGCCTACTGTAGAGTAGGGCCGAAAACACCACCACGAGAGGTAGGAGCAAGTTGGACAAGATTCTGGCTGGAAGACCATTCATGCTCTGATAAGCCATCACATTGCCCAGAAGAACTGAAAAATAGTTAATATAGTTCATGTAAAAGCTTGGTTTGACATCTTAAATGCTTAGAATCATCCTCAATTCTTGGTAATCATTAAATTGGTTCTCAGGTTAAACTTATTGTTAAATAAAGGCTAATAATTCTAAATTAGCAAGATGTGTCAAAATCCCCAAAGGAAAGAAAAAGAGGTCATAATTAGTTGTTTGTTCAGATTTTCCAGGAATTATTAAATACAAATATGGTATTTAGAATAGTTTTCCTTGTCTGATGATTTGAACTTCTGAGAAGCAGTTACCCTTCACTTCTCCAGGCCATATTTTAGGATGCTAATCGTTTCTTTGACTTAACTGATATCTTTATCATAAATAGTCTTTAAAATTCTGCCTGTTTGTGGAAGGATAGCGAGATTCAAAAATGACAAACAGCACTGACCGTTCCTGCAGCAGCAATTGCCGTTTCTTCAAAGGCAAATGCCATTTTATCACTTGAAACTGGATTAGCCAATGGCACTGTCCAACACGCTCTGCTACCAACTGGTTTGCCTGGTTAGTGCTAAATTTACAAGTGCATTACGGATTGACCATAATGTTAGAGGTCACCGACCAAGCAGTTGTGCTTGTCATCTTACAGCAGCAGTTTGCGAGAATCAAACTAGCATTTACATCTGGTGACACGACAACTGCCTCTGCAGGAATGACCAATACAGTTTTTTAATCTGGCTATTCATTATGTTTTACAACTGGTATGGTGAAGAAGCATCTATAAACCATCTATAAACCACTTCACACTAAACATAACTTTCTCATCACGTTATCTCTGACACCTCTGGACTTTTAAATGTGGTATGACCCTGAATGTTTCTTCAGAAACTAATAAATCTATGGATTCTGTCTGTGTATTAATATGCTTGCCTGCTTACCATTTTTCACCATGTCAAAATGAAGAAGATGATCTCTTGTGGTTTCTGAGTGAGCAGAATCAACTCTCTGTGTGGATCTGTAGTCTTCAAAAGACGTCAGTGTAGTCTTGTTTGGTGCTTGCTCCTCCTCTACTTCTGGATTCTCTAGATGTATATGCACATCAGTTTGGCCATTGCATGGTGAGCTTTGGGACAATTTGTAGGTCACCAAAGATGGGACTAGATCTGAATAAAGAAATTTAGGGAAGATGAAGAGTGAATGCACCTAAAACTATATGTCTTCAATTCTCCATTTGACTCACCATTACGTAGAAGGAAAAGTTTAGCATCTTTGTAGCCACTGTGGAAAGCTTGCTCAAGAGTCTACCAAGAGAGAGAAAAAGAGTCTTGCTTGATTCCCAGTTATTTATCATCACCTGTATGAGGAAGACTATATTTGTTCACTTTGTCTAGATTTGCATCAATTAAACATATGATGATGAAGGTGTTGGCCAAGCATGTATAGAAGAAGCAGAAGAGGGACATGAACTGTCTCCTGATACACACTACACTTCAGCTGAGTACATGAAGCAATATTATCATCACAGGGGGGAAGCTGTACGGTGGGGTGGTGGTTGGTACCACTCTTCTCATATCCATAGGATTCCTTGTCTGAGCCTCAGTTGATGGAGTGTGGGGCGGTTGAATAGGTACCTTTTTATGTGGCGTTTGCATGTTCCCCTGTGTATGTGTACATTTTATCTGGGTTCTTTGACCTCTCACCATCCTGACATGCATGTTACCTTAATTGGTCAGTCTAATATCTCGCTAGGAGTGAGTGTAAATGGTTGTTTGTCTCTCTGCGGACAAACAAACCTGGACCCTGGACTGGTGACCTCTTCAGGGCATACCCTGCTGATTACAAGGTTAGGCTAAACGCTTTCCTGCAGCTCTGCAATGCACTAACCAGTATAGAAAATGATGAAAGGCTGGGTAAGCAAAGAACCATAATTTTGTTTCTTTAATTCTTTCTTTTGTTTTTTAACATGTTAATTCTTGATCAACACTCCCATTTCAACATTCAAGAGGGAGGGGGTGGGGATTATTGACCTAAGATGTATTCCTTAAAATTTGAAATACTTAAAATTGAGAAAAATTTTCCACATTTGAGAAAAAAAAGCCTCTATGTCAGTGACAAGCAAGTTTGGTGGGAAACCAGATTAGAGTATAACAGGTATCTTACCTCCAAAGTCACAGGGTAAAGGCCATTGAGGATCCTGATGCTATTGGCAAGGTTGAACTTAAGATTGACCCCACTCATTACCATGTCCATTATGCAAGGTGGGTCAGAGGGACAGATGTCAGCATCTCCTGAGAATGGGCACACAGTCAATGTCCGACCATCGCCATTGGGCAGTCTTGGCTGCAAGCCACTCAAACCACCATCTATGTAATGCTGTCAGACAGGATAAAAATAAGTCATTCTTTTAACAAGGTGCCTGAAGTGATTTTGTAAGAAGGCCGTCAACAGCTACTCACTACTCCCTTGAAGGTTGGAGGACGAAGACCGCTGTGCCCAGGCACAAAACAGCTACACAGGAGGGCCTGTGGACAACAGAGAAGTTTCATAAAACTGCTGTTCTCTGTCCTCAGGATTCTAACAGAAGCACAGTGTGGGAGAAAGTTTTCTTTACATTAGTTGAAGTAAAAAAAAAAATGTAAAAAGCAGCCTTTAAAAGTTCTTTGTTGCAAACAAAAAAAACCCTACAATTGTAAAATAAACGATTTCCAAGTACTTTTAAAACAACAGTACCTGAAACTACTCAGAAGAAAAAGTGTCCTTGGTGATTGATATCATTACTTTTTTGCATCCCAGTGACTACTACATTCATATAAATCATGATTTATGTTTACCATTTCATGCAGATTAAGCAAAATTTATTTTGAAGTCATTTGCATTAGATTGTATCTTCCATCTATTTATTAATGAAACATTCAAATGATTTGTCTCTGTAATGAATATGTAATAGTTTGGTTTGGCAATAGAGATACCTGATGGAGGAAAATGCTCTTAATAATTATAAAGTCAAGTGCATACTTACCTGTATTACATCTTCTTTAGACTGGAACTCAGACATAATGAAGTGCTTCCCATCAGTTAGGCGGGTCATTGCAACACCAAGGCGACCATTTGCCACACGGTGTGCATCAGAAGGAACATACTTATGTAAAACAAATTTTAACCACTGAAAAATATCAATTGAAGGGTGAAATGGTCCAAGCCTGAAACCCATCACTTGTTTGGCAAAAACAACTAGCTCATCCCGTATGGTGACTGGAAAATAAGAAGACATCTAGTTAAAGGTTATTTAAACATACAACCAAAACTAAGCACATGGCACGATGGTTATACGGACTTACTGAGGTTCATTTCACAGACCACAGCAGCTGCAATTAGAGACCCAGCAGATGAACCAAGGATGCAGGGTGCTGACTGCAATATCCAGGGTGCATACTTTAAAAAGCACAGGGCAACCCCCAGCTGGTAGGTGGCCAGAAATCCAGATCCAGAAAAAGAGATGTCCCTCGGAAATTCATGGTAGTGACAGTTAGAGATGCTGGGGGCCATTTTCTAAATTGTTTCAATGATCTGTTGATTTTTCATTGAGAAAAAAAAGTAAAACATTAGCACTCAATCAAAATCTTGGACTGAAGTCAGGAAGGCAGCGTAATGTCAGGCTTAGATAAAGCAGACAAAATGGGTGACTATTGCCCTGCCTGTGTTTTTAAATACATCACAATTTGACACATCTTATTTGTCATGCCCATGTGATATGGAAGTCTCAATGGCTGTTTGTTCATCTCAAAAAGCTTTTTAAGTTCTTCAGTCTGTTGTATAGTTACAGAGAATAGTAGTTTCATGGAAAAGATGACATTTTTTAAACCATATCACCTCTAAAGAAATGTGTTCAAGGAAACAAACATCATGGAAACATAAATATCATCATTGTCTTTCACTTCACATTGACATTCACTTTATTTATTTTAAAAAGTCTTTCAACACTGGAGTTATTGTGCAATCACAGCACCTCCTGCTGGTATGACAGGGACACTTTTTTCAGTCAGAGTGCTATCAGTTGTTGGATGTACTTTTATTATTATTATTATTATTATTATTAATAATAATAATAAAAATAAAATAATAATAATAATAATTATTATTATTAATAATAATAATAATAATAATAAAATAATAATAATAATTATTATTATTAATAATAATAATAATAATAATAATAATAATAACAATAATGTATTTATTTATGTATTTTTGTTTAATTTTGCCTTGTAATTACATTTTCTTTGTGTTGAGGGTGTGAAAGAATGCAGTTAGTCCATTGGTTTCTATGACAAATAAAACATTTATTTCACAAAGCAGCGGGAAAAAAACATCCTCATTTTTAAGTACAATCTGACATATAAAGAAACAATTATGTGTAAAAACCATTACCAATGCTACATCTTGCAATGAAACCTGAATAATCCACATCGTATCCACCACCCACCAGCAAGACTGTATATGAAAGAGTCTACTGTGTATTGCAGTTGTGTTTAATAAGCCTGAGAAACGCAAATCGTGTTGGCTATTAGCTAAATATTGATATATAATTTTGTACCTGACGTTTTCTTGTCCATTAATGGTAGTGTTTATCCAGATCACATTTATAGTTCTTAACAGCAAAGACAAACAAACATACAAAAATACTTTGTCACAGCAAACATTTTTGCAACAACACATCTGTGCATTTTGATTTAGTTTCACCTGTACATGCATGGGTTATATGCTGAAGCTGCAACTGAGACGAGTTGTAGTATTGTGCTTTCACACCCTTCTTTATCTCACTGGAGCACCAGTTGACGGAGGCTGTGGAGAGGCTCGATCAGGTGAAATCTCAAAGTGGTCCTCAATGAATTCATGTATGGGACTGTTGTCCTGAAAGTCCTCATCCTGAGGTGGTGTACTACCCTCAGGGGACCCAGCTGGATCCGGGTGCTGTTTCCTGATGTCTTGTGGGAGTTTCAGAAACCTGAGGTGGGGGAGTCAAAGAAGAGGCAGTAATCACAATGCTCCTTACTTTTCTGGGACAAAAAGTGTATGACAAAGAGATATAGACATAGACCTGAAGAGGAGTTTTTGTCCTCGCTCCTTTTTGATGATGTTGAGCTTGTAGTAGTGCCGCAGGGCGCGAGACATTTTCTCATAAGTCATATTGTCCCGGTTCTGTCATAAGAGTTTGAACACCATCAGGGCTGCGTACAGCATGATCTTACTCCCATATCCCCCCGCTCATGTTGAATTGCTGCCTCCATGTACGTTTAATTTCCCTGTCAGATGAAACACCAAAACAGGCAACTCACCTTGTGGTTTCCCCAGAGGCGAGCCAATCCATTGGGGTCAACCACCCTGAACACCAGGCGGTCTGTGTCTTCCCATCGAATGTAGTCTTGGTACCGATCATCACACAGCAGCTGATACACATAGTCCCATAGCAGCCGACATTCTGCCCATGAATAAAACATATTCTTATTCTACAATTATTGGTTAATTGGCAAATATGGCAAATATTAATGTGATGTGATTTTCTGCTTTCATAACTCAATGTGATTTCTAAGCTAATCCACAATATTATAGATATTAAAAAATTTGACTGTCTAATTTACTATTAGTTTAGATATGAAGATGCAAATATTTATGTCTCTGATATGTTTGATATTTGAGTGCTGAATGAAATTGTTAGTTTTTGGGAGATGGACTAAATTCACTCACATGTAATATGGGAGTCTGCATTTACAAGAATGTGTGAAAACATAAACCACCAGAACTTTGGCTGCTAACATTTAAGATTTGGTTTAATATTAGAGGTTACTCCTGACTTAAAATTAGTATCCAAGTTTTTGGGCATTTTATGGCCGTTGCTCTGCTGTGAAATGTATTTCTTTTGTTTTGGATATGTTTTTTGTTTGTGTGAGCATGTGTGTGTAGGTAATTTTCAACAAATGCATAGAACACCTGGAATGCGACCATTGGCTTTTTGCAGGGGACTCCTCGGCTTCTCTCGACTGGACAGGTTTAGAGGCTCCTGCGTGGTGTTCTCCGTTAGGGAAGGACACTGAACTTGCTTGATGGGAAGTGTAGGGACAGCTGCTGATTTATTGGCAAATGCTGACAGTAACAAAGAAAAGAAAAAAATAAAAGAGCGAGAGATAGAGAGCATTAATTCTCACTCTTATTGTTAGAAACGCCAGGAATACTTTCCATTTATACCCACTGTTATGTGTGAGTGGAACAGTGTAGGGGGGGAAGATGGGGCGATCTCTTAGAGGTGACACAGGCTCATGTGGGCTGCTTACGCTAGCTACAACAGCTACTGGCGCTGCGGCGGTGATCGTGGGTGAAACTGCAAGACAAAAAATATGAGGAAATGTGAAACGCTAAATAGAAAGCAAAAGTAGTTTTAAAGTTTGAACATTTTAAATCAACAGATGAGTCTAATGTTTAACATGAAAAAGTCATTTTACATCTTGAAAGCAGGGCTCAGAACAAAGTCAACACATTGGACTGTGGATTTGTAGATCATTAATTGTGGTTGCCACAACCCCTTGGCACACACTACATTTCCTACAATGGAAAGCACCTTTAGTAGATACAAACAAGGAATGTGTGTGGTTGCAGAAAACTTGTGTAGTGAGGTTAAGTTTAAATAAATGAAGACAGTGCTTTTTTTTTCCCCGATACATTTTATTTGATAAGGGGAGTTGTAATAAGTATTTTTGTACAAATCACAGTACATAAGATAATTCATTTCAAAGCTGTAAATGATCAAAAATCATAAGGACCAAAAAAAAAGTATTCAAGAAAATGAGGACAGACATGTAGCTAATGGTCAAGTTCAGGCGGGTTTAGAGGAAGAAAGGATGTATTAAAAATAAGAAACAGCAAAACCAAAACAAAAGGTATAAACTCAGCCTCGATGTGTCTGTACATGCTTATCAAGAATAATTTAGATCCATATTTGAACTAGGATTAGTACGTTTGTTTGGATAACTGAAGATATAACTCTATAACAACATTGTACGTAATGTGTGTGCATCAGCCATTGCAAAGTCACTCTAAACAGGCTTAAGCAATCATTAGTCATCTTTTCATTTGTATTTAAAACCCATAAAACCTCAGAGATACAATCAGAATTCCACAAATCTACTTGTCACTAACCTGAGGGGTCACTAACTGTCAGCGACTGTGGCTCTTGCACAGCGTTTGTGGGTTTGTGCGAACCGGCTTCAACCCACATGTGTCCACTTAACACAGAAGAAGACGTATTAGGGCTCTCACAGGTGACAGCCCTCCTTTGCTGCTTCACACACTGAAGAATCTCATACAGTACATCCCCTGTAGAAAACCCAGGAGATCTCAAGAAAACACTGACAAAGCAACATCAGCAAGCTGTTTGAGTGCTCTGATACTCTTCTCTACCTGAGCTGGGGCAGCGGCGTCTGAAATCTTCTTTGGTAAGGAGGCATAAAGCTCTGCCGTTCATCTCAAAACATCCCTTTTCTTGCTTCCGCAGAGAGTACTCCTTCTGGGCCCAGTGGAGCCAGTGTGCAACGTCTTCCTTGTCCCACAGAGATGGGTTTATCCCTATTAAATGCACAATTTTAAATACAATCAAACAACATTGTCAGGATATATATATAGAGGGGGATGAATGGTTGAAAACAAGGAGAAAGTAGATAAGAATCGACTCACTCAGGCGTCCAGGTAGATGCCACAGGTCCTCCTGAGTTGGAGGGCTGACCAGAGGAGCCTGGTTAGGAGGGGAGAGAATGACACTTGGAGAAGGGTTGATCTGATCTCCTTGCATTACAGAAGAACTTTTTGCCCCGTTTTCTTGCTACAAAACAAAGAAACGTGCATAAACAACTTCTTACTAAACAGCCATGCTGCGCAAAATCTAGTGTTTTAACAGCAGAAATAACATTTCCAGCGCTTTTGTTTTTCTCCCTTTCAGTTTAATTTACCTTGATCGAAGGTGACGGGAAGGTGTGCGCCATGGAAATGTGTTATTTAATCGCTCGAGTAGAGAAACAGCATGATTTCTTCATAAGCTGATGCACGGTTCGTCTAAAACACAAGATAATCTAAAGGTCGTACTTGAGCAAACTAGGCTTTAAATAAGAATAGAAGACTGTTCCTAATTTAATAAATGCTATACTATTTTCACATTCGACCCTTCCGGGAAATGAAAACGAAAGGAACATAATCCTCGCAGGGGGTGTGTGTCAAACAGGCTCATTTGAGGAAGAAGCGACAACGAAAAGGGAATCCTATTTCCCAAAAAAAATTCAAACATTCCACTTTATTTGATAAGAAAAACTTGTGCACGCGCTTGGTATGTTATTCTGCTCTGTGTAGGTTAATACATGACATATTCATACAGTAAAAGTGAATCTTCAAACTTTTTTGGCATTCACAACCACAAATATCAAATGGGAGGGTATAAAATGAAGTAAGAAGACGAACGTGTCGAAGCTGTGAGTGCGTGGTAAAGTACGTGGTGACGTAGCGCGTGCGTAACGTAGCGTTAAGCAACGCTGCTACGCCTCCTTTTTAACAGGAAGTAAACGTCGGAGGTAACAAACAGCTGGATAAAGTTGAACTGTTATAGAAGTTAGGTAAGCTTTTTATTTAGCAGACAAGAAATTAAACTTATTATCAAAACTTGTATCTGCAGCAGCGATGAGAAAGTTACTGTAAAGCAACACATTAAAGTGGTAACGCAGCTGGAGCAGGAATGACTTACCTTTACCACCTCCCAAGTTAAGCACTAATACTTCTGTTAGAATATTGTTTTCTTTAAGTAATCCTAAAAGGCAGGGGTTGTTAATTTATCTAAATAAATCTCAGTACTATGTAGCTTAAATAAAAAGTAGCCTACGGATAATGGGCTCGTTAATACTTTTTTAATTGTTATTTTGAATTTAGGGATTATTTTTTTAGTTATCTCGAGATAGAGGAGTGTTTCATTTTTAAGGTGGAATGATTTATCTTTTGTTGACGTTTCTTTTCCAGAGTTGAGATGTGGGCTCAAAGTTAGCTGTGATACACCTTATTTCACTGATAAAATACACATGTCAGCCGGGCAGGACTGAAGTCATGATGAAAAGCAACTGACTTTATGCACAGCTCCACATATTCCTGAACTTAAAACAACTCCTTTGTTTCCTGTCTCACATTACTGGATGAACTGATTAAACCAAGTCTGTTCGGCCATTGCAGTCGTGGTTGCTGAGGTCAGACATACCTGGATTAATCTGGTCGTCCAGTAATGAAAGACAGGAAACAAGGGAGTCGCCAGTTGAGTCACCAGCTGTGCTGCTTGAGGGCCACAACTCTGCAAGTTTTCTGTGAATCCTTCCTGCAACAAACTTCACCCCAAATTAATCAGTCATTGTACAGAGTGATAGTCTGTTGGATCAATTTAATGTAAGCTAAGTGTGTTTGTATTGGAATATTGAATATATATA
>JBAMHX010000015.1:12054120-12070458 GCA_037177515.1 Pseudomugil tenellus
CTATATAACAATGTAGTGTCATATTTAGATTAATTATTACTCTGTTGTGTTTTCATATGGTAAGTGTTTTAATATATATTTAATAGACAAGCAAAAACTTGATTACAACAATTTTTGATGAAACTTTGCTTGATCTGTAAAACTAGTTTTACAGATGCAGTTTTTCTGAACAGAACTGTAACTATTGTTTTAAAAGTATATCGACTTTAATTATTACCATGTTTATGTATTCCTGCTGGCTAGGAATACGAGAGAAGCTTGAGCTGTTCTTAGCTGGAGTTTGGATGTGTTGCTTCGATCACTTCATCAGTCAGATTTACTTAATAACTTTCATATTTGGGTTTTGGGGAATCAGGAGGGAAATAACCTAATTATGTGTAGTTAGTTTTCTTTGTTAATATGAAAGTTTTTTTTCTTATTTTAAGTTTTTGTATTGCTTTGCTTTTCCTTTATAGAGATAGTGGGTGGAACAGGAACTCCATATGAAGGTGGACTCTTCTCCCTGGAAGTCAAAATCCCAGAGAGGTACTATTTTTATTTATTTATTTAAAGCATTGTATCAGTGCATCTCGTTCAGCCATGTTACTAAAAGACTACATATTTTTATCTCTTAGATACCCATTTGAGCCTCCAAAAATACGATTCTTGACCCCAATCTACCACCCAAACATTGACAACTCAGGACGTATCTGCCACGATGCTCTCAAACTCCCACCAAAGGTCGTAAAAGATTTCAAACACAAAGCAGAATTTTTTTTTAACTCGAATCTATTATTTTGATGTTATGCTTCTCTTAGCTGTTAAGGATGAGCCATATATACATGTTTGAACGGGTTATTGCTTTGAAATTTGTTTTACAGGGAGCCTGGAAGCCATCTCTAAACATTCCCACTGTCCTCACATCCATTCAGCTCCTCATGGCTGAACCTAATCCAGATGACCCACTTATGGCTGAGATAGTGAGTCACATGTGATGTTTTATTGACCACAGGTCATACTGTTTCCTTCACTGGCTTTACTTGAATACATATTACCCTGCAGTGTTTAATTTATATTTTAAGCCAGTATGGTTATGAGACAGTGGTGTTTTTATGGAACTGGAAAAGAAACAAGTAAAACTGCTGTGATATATTTTATTTTAGATCCAAGTTTTTACTTATCATATACACACAAACAAAAATAGCATTTTTAAGCACCATTACCCCTGGTTTCAAAAAGGAAAGAGTAAGTTTTACACTAACTGGTGCTGTAGGCGGTAATGCAGAGAAAGTTTGTGTACAAATGCCTTTTAGGTAACACACTTACCTTTTCTCTCTCCCTCCTGTTTTAATGCAGTCATCAGAGTTCAAATACAACAAGCCGCTGTTCATGGAAAAAGCCAGACGTTGGACACAGGAACATGCAGTTCAAAGGAATACTGTAAGTCTTCACTTCTATGGGTTCCTGAACAGTTTCTATTTTCAAGCTTGGGGGGGGTAATCATTTCCACTTGTTTCTAAAGGGGTTGGATTATTATATTTTAGGGTCAGCAATGTGACTTGTCCTATAGCAGTTTCCTTTGATGATGGTATTAGTTATGTGTAATAGCTTATGTGGCCCACACGGTTATGCTGTGTCCTCTCAAAAGATCTGTTCTAACATCTTTAGTTATGTGTGATTTTATATCCAAATGGGATCATAGTTCATACAGAAAGGTATCACGTATGTTTGTTTTTCCAGGGACTTGTGGAGAACAACAAAGAAAATATTCCGGATCAAAGTAAATCTTCTCGAAAAAGAGAGATGCTTACTGGACACCAAGCAACAGAGGAAACAGCAAAGAGGCCCTGTGTTTAGTCGTCACCCCTCTTGTTGGTTATCCCATCTTAGCCACCTTTGCTTTACCTTTTGTCATGGCTTAGAGATTAATTTTAATTTTTCATTTGGCTCTGTCACGGTCCTACAGCTATGCATGCACAGCGATTGACTGGTTTAGTATTCTGTTGAAGGATTCTCTGTATGTGTTGTGCTATTAAAGTTTATGAATGTATTGACTTCAGTGCCTTGTCTTGGTGTGTTGTGTTTATGTGATTTTGAATACAAGCACAGTCACAAGGAACGTTAAAAAGATATATAAAGTACAAAGATAATTTTATTCAAATATATGTTTACCAATCGTATACAAAGTATGTACAACCTAAATGGTACATTTTTTGTTTTTTACAAACTAAAATTTTATTTAATATATAAAATTATATATTTGTTGTTTTATAAAAAGAAGACAGACATCAGAAGGCTGTAGTGAGTCAATACCATGCTAGCTCAGAGGTAGTTACATTGTATGTATAGAGATCACTTGCCTACTCTAAAATCTGTAGAGCTAGCTATGTCCCATTCAGTCCGGGTGACTTCCTACCTCCCAGGTAGGCAGAGTTGCATATATGAGACCAAACCACGTAAACCATGTGAAGCTGCATATGCAGCTCATTTGACGTTACAGTTGTTACCTAAACATATTTTTTTTTATCAAACCTGTTATATCACACAATTTTACTGTATCTGAAAATGTTGCTATAGATGAAAAAATACTGGCTTACACTGGTACAATGACCTGACGTGGTTGATGAGTCCCGTTTTGTTTGAAACACAGCAACAAGATGAGACCTATATTTTTAAAAGAAATGACTCCCCTTAAAAATAAAATCAAACTTCTAAGTTGCATTTGTTGTGATAACATTTCAGTATAAACGGTCCCTCTGGGTAACCCACTGATTCTTATGATGCTCAATTTTACATGTTGTTCTGTTGTACTTGTTCTGTTTTCTTTTGTTCAAGTTTGTGATTGACTCAGTCCACTGGATATTCTCTGAAATAGTCCTTTAGTTAAACAGTACTGGCATTTCCTGAAAGAAAGTTTTTCCTGGAAAAGAAATTTCCCAGCCGCCATCTGTAGAGCCACTTGTTTGTTCTTTCATCAACTCCTCTACTGTCCTCAACATCTTTTGTTGACTTATTCTAAAGAGCTTATAAACCAATAGCCAAGAGATGGTCCTTGAATGCCTGTAGTGTCCCAGATTTCCACACCGCTAACTTGGTGGCTTGTTGATGAGAAGCGAGTCATGATAGGACGATAGGAAGAAAGTGTTAAGATCACATCTTGATCCAAACTCTCCAGATATTTATAGTCTCTCCAGCTTTCATTCTGTCACCATCTCCCGATCTCTGACTGTGAGAGTGGGTATTTGACAAGGGATGAGAGGAACAGAGGACGTGGAAGAGCAATGGGACAATCGAATGGGGGATAGTCCCGGCTGGGGAGGAGATGCACCCCTGTGGATGACATCAGTATCATTAAGTGACACCTGCATTGACGAATCAGAGCAGGAGCTCTTCTCTGTCTCCACTGAGACCAATGAGTCCAGGGTGCGGTCCCGGCGTAGCTGTGGGTGTGCTTTGGGCCGAGGCCAGAAAAACAACTGAGAGTGATCTCTTGTGAAAAGGAGGAAGAGAAGAGGGTTGAGGCAGGCTGGCAAGGGCTGGAGGAGCAACAGGACCGATTTTAGAACCTCATCTCCCAAAGAGAGGAGACCCAGAAGGGAGCAAAGGGAGAGAAACGCTACTGGTACATACAGGAGGCCATTAGTGAATATGAGCCAGGCAACATGTTTGATCATAGCACAATCCCACAAGCCCTCACATTCCCCCCTCAGTAACTCCCAGTAAAGACGGATGTATGACCCTGTTACTATTAGCAAGCACAGAGTGTTCATCATAATGAGCGCCAAAGGAAAGCCAAGGGAAGATGGAAGGCGAGGAGCTGGAGGTGGTAGGGGAAAAGGGAGGCAGAAGGGTGAGGATCCATACTCTCCAACTCCCACCAGTGGAAGAGAAGCTAGTGTGAGGGACAGAGTGAGGCAGAACAGTGCACATGTGCGTACACTCCCAAGGGATGGGGACTTCCCATAGGCTCGGGCACATGTCACGCTCATACCACACTGCACTGCTGCGAGCGTAAGTAACAATACACTTGCTTCAGATGCAAATACCCAGACCCATCCTGTTGCCTGGCACCCAGGACCCCCTTCCCAACGAGCTCCGTAGTGACTGAATTCTCCCAGAGTGAGAGCATCCACAAGGGCCAGGGTGCACGTGCACACCCCTGTCAGCAGATTGGAAGCTCCCATGCAAGCTACGGTGAAGCGAAGTGGTGACAAGTTTCCAGGCGAGCCGAAGAGGGATAGAAGCAGGATGGAGTTCCCCAGCAGAGACACAAGGGAGATGGACCACAAGCCAACACGAACCAGCCAACTGCCCAAGAGAGACTCACAAGGACGAAAGGGACCTGAAACACAACCAATACAACTCATAAGCTGCAAACTAAAGTCTTAAACCTGTTTTTTCATAACTGGAATCATAATTACAATTATGGTCAATCTGTAAAGGTATAACTTGAGTTACCAGGTATGGGTGTACATTGCACACTGGTCTGCAGTTTGGATTCTTCTATTTCAAGCTGGAACTCCTCAAGGTCTGGATCGTCTGCAAGAAAACATAGTTTTAGGGTCAACATTTAGAGATGCAAAAATCTTTTTAACTCCTTAATGACCAACTGCTGTTTATAATTAGTCTATATGAAGTATGTGCACGATAGATTATGTGTATTATATTGTAATAGTAAAGTGAGGTAGCCAAACATTCTTTTGCAGTGATGGACAAATATTTCCATTGGCATGTCCACGATATTCGATTACTATAACAAGTTCATATATAGTGGAAGAAATTTTTTATCAGAGATGTGTCAAAGTGTAATTATCCTTTGTTATTGTTGCCATGTAGAAAGGACTCAGTATTTGCTTGGTTTCAGTTTACTGGCAAAGGTTTAATCGTTTTAATCTCAACCTAATTATGGTTACTTGTGGTTTGTTTTTTGTTTTTTCACTAAGCAGAAGAATGTATGCTATGGTCAACATGTAAGTGCAAACAAGTCAAATGCCAAGTATCCTTCAAGAGCCTCACTGAAACCCTGAAGTGATTTCAGTGAGGCTCTGATGTGTTTCAGGCTTAGAAACTGAACAAAAGCAACCAGAATTCAGATTTCCTACAAATATGTTCTGCAGTTGTAACATATTTTAATCCTGAGTGAACACTTTTATGGATCTGACAAGTTTGTGCTGTCTTACAGTGTGTGTCACCGTGGATGGGGTACATGGCTAGAGTCCTCTTGTGAAGGTCTTCATGATTGTTGCTCTGCTCTGTATCCCACTGGCTGGCAGGTTTGTAGGTGTCGCATGATGCATATATGCAGCACTGGTAGGTATAAGGCATTTCTATCACCCTGCACCAAATAGATAAGAAAAATACTTACAAGAGAAAATAATGCCACTGTAATGGTGTAACCTTTGTCTTGAGCATCATCCTTATGACATTCAGGAAGTCTTGAGTCGTTTTATTTAGACTTTCATTTTTAGCCCGTAATACAAATGGAACCTCTAGTCTTGCTCCATAAGTGCACATATCTTAAGGAAAGATAAGTACACCGAATTCATTTTCTGAATTTTCTTTGACGTAAATAGCTGCAAGGAAACACTCATTACACTCCAATGGTTCTTTGGAAATCTGCCAGATCCTTTGTTTTGGTCAGTGTTCTGCAGTAATACTATTGCTGCGCCTTGATCACATCCTTCAATGCCTTTGAAACCCCCTTGCACTTTTTTTTTTACTTCTCTTCAACTTTCCAGGCCTTCGGGGGTATTTATGACAGGATTTAACTTGCTGTTATGAAATGCCTCCTCCCTGTTAAAGTGCAGCGCAGGAATGGCGTGCAGGGCTACACTGTAATTAGTTGATTGTGAGACTGATTTTTGTACATTTGTGATATAAATAGGGAATTAAAAATGGAGCGATCAGTTAAGGGATGAGGTGAGATTCATTGTTCCTTAGCCATGAGATATACAACTGTATCATTAAATTATTGTTATTATTATTATTATTTAATAAAGCAAAATAATAAGACATATTAGAAGACATATTAATGAAAGAAAGGAGGAAAATACTGAAAGATGGTGTATTTGTTACCTCATGTAGGGGAAGTGATCAGGACTAAAGGCCTCGTATAATTCTGTATTTCCTCTTAGTTTGAGATGGGTGAGACCTCCCAAACCTGCCACTGGTACAGAGCTGAGATGGTTCTCTGTCAGGTCCCTATGACAAAAACAGCATATCATGTTTTCAAATAGTTTTTTATTTTGTTGTTTTTTGCATTGAATATATTATTTACGCTCAACTGTAATGAGAAGCAGAAAAAAAGTCTTGTCTTTTGGATATTTTAGCCTGTTCAAGCAACGTTCTGAATCTGATTTCTTTCAGATAATGGCACCTGTCATAGAGAATGTGCTTATTTGGCTTGACAAGCTTAAATCAGTCTTTACAGAAATATGTAATTTTGCATTGACGTGAGCTTAGATCAGGCTCCTGGCTATGCAGATGGTGCCTTTCAAACACATAGCGCATGCCATTTTTTCTCTGCAGACTGAATCAGAGAAGATAGGCACACAAAAGCAGTACACAGGGCTGCAAATTCATGAAGCACAAATCATCTTCACCTTTTGTGGAGAAGGGTGACACTGCTGAAAGATCCAATGAACAGTCAGAGAGTTGTACTGAGTGCTATGTATCTGTTTTTACTCACAGTTTGATCAAAGAGTGCAGTGAGGTAAAAGCATCCGGGTGGATCCATTCTATCATGTTCCAGCTCAAATCGCTGTAACACACAGTCACACACAACATAAGTCAATATAGAGGAGTTGTACAGTTAAAATTGCCTGCCTCTCGGTGGTGTGCATCACCACTAGATGTCAGTATGAGAACGGATCTCTTTACAGCTTTGATCCTAAAGCTTGCTTCCTAATCTTTTTCTTCTGTACAATAATGTCTACTTGTGACGCCTTAACACACTTTCATTGAATTAATCTGCAGTTATTGCTTCAATAAAATCTATTTATTAGTTTAAAGAGATATAACTATCCGATGTTAAAGAAATGATAAGCTGAAATAAAATGAAATCACTCAAAATGATTTACAGCACAACACAAATTCACTTAGTGTTTTTATTGAATTCATATGATGCTTAATCTGACACATCCATACTCACACACAGCTGGTTTTGACCTAATTCAAGGCCCAAATGTGGACCAGATGTGGTTTAAACCTCCGATATCTCAATTAGAAAAGGACACTCTACCAATGCAGAAAACGATGTGACATGAAAGGTTGAGGTTAACAATTATATAAAAAAAGATTCACTCACAGTGCTCTAAGGGAGTTGAGCTGCCGGAAGGTGCTCACTTCTATCCTGCTTATCTGATTATGCTGCAGTCCTCTGTTGGTAAAAACATATGAGCTATATGGTACTACAAAGTACAGTAACAACATAAAGAGATTTCAATGTGTGTGACTACTTTACGAGATGAAGTACTCACATTTCTTGCAATGCAGAGCAGTGGTAAAAGCTGGGGAGATCCTCTATCTGGTTGTAAGACAGCTCCCTACAACAACACACACATCAAACAATCCAGCTGTGGGTTTCTGGTGTGGTGAAAATATGGGGTGACAGGATTGTTTGGCTGTCAAAGCAATATCGCAGGACTATCTTTTATATTTTAGGGAAGGGGGAGCATGAGGTGGTGGACATACTGATTGGATTTCATAGCAAAGTGATTGCTTGGAGGCACAACTCTCCGCAGTTGGGTTTTGTGTATTAGTTCTTGTACTTCTCACTCACCCCCTTCTGCATGCGTGTTTGTATTTGTGCACTTACAGCACTCTGAGGCGAGGCAGCTGCTCACATAGATCCAAAGGGAGAGCTGAGAGTCCAGCCCGAGTGAGCGTCCTATAAGGTAAAAATAGGTTCTTCTGATCATTATTGGAGCGCAAGATAGTGAAAGGATCCCCCCACCCCCCCACCCCCCCCCATCTCATGAGTATAACTTGATCAGACAGGCAGCTATGTAGGTTTGCCAAACCTGTCACTGGCTGGCATAACTAGCCCACCCCTCCCAATCCTTCTTTTCATCCCTCAACTCTCTAAAATGCACATGTTCTGACCTCAACCCAGGTGTTTTTCCACATTCTTTAATGCAGTACACTGAGATAATGCGTGTATGATACTCACAAAATTTCCAGGCTGGTGGTTCCTTTCAGATCTGGAAACTCTTGAATCTGGGTTGCGCCATTCAGGGAACTGTAGTCGAATAACATGGAGCAAAAAAAAGTGTCAGACAACCATCATTTTCTCTCTTACACTCACACAGCCATGCGTGAACACAGACCTTGTCTAACAGCTCATTTCAGCCATCAAACTGTTCCTCCAACATCAACAGAGGCGATTTGGCCGTCTTACCAGACATCATAAGTCACACTATTCAACATGTTCTCACAACACACTCTCTTACCACATCAGCACACAGCAAAGCCATACACTAACACAACATCATTCAGTAGGCTATTACACATGTCCACTCAACTCTCACTGCAAGGGACAGAGGATGATTTAAACGGTGTTTGGGATAACTCACTAGAATGGTTTTTACTGACCACATACTTACAGTGTGTGTAACTTGGGTAAGAACTGGAAAGCAGATTTTCCCACAAACTGGATGGGATTCTCATAGAAATGACTGCAAGGAGAATATAAATTGGATGCATGGAAATGAAATGAATTGTGTTGTATTTATTGTTGAGATGAAATTTAAATATGTATTTCATATGTGCAACATAGTATCAAACTCACATGGTTTGCAACTGTGGGTTACCCACAAAGGCCCTTTCAGGGATGCTTTTGATATTGTTGTTATGGAAGCCTCTGAAATTTTAAAAACACAGTATTAGATGGTAGTTTTATGTTTGGAGGAGCTATAGAGTGTGTTTGTGGGTTAGAGGCAAGTTATATGTCCTCGTTGCACCTGCTGTTTAACAGCTGAACAACATTTTTGGACACACGAGATGTAAACACACATGCAGTATCTGTGACCCATATGCATGCTGCGCAACATCTGCTGAAGTGGAGCAAAAACCCAGCCTGTGTATATGTGCGTGCACATCTGTGTGTATGTGCAGGCAAGCGACTGCGTGGGTGTGTAGCCAGCACCTGCTTAGGGCGAGAGAGATTGTATCCGAGTGCCACATTAAAATCACTTAACGGGATTACTTGGGATAACGCAACCACGATAGTCATGTCGGGCAGGTGTGTTTTCGTGTATGTGCATGCAGATGCATACTCACAGTTCTTGAAGTTTGCTCAGTGTCCTGATGGCCAAGGGGAACTCCTGCAGATCATTGTAGTTTAAATCCCTACAATTCAGATAAAGAGTCTTAATTAAGTGATATGTTAGTACGTTCATTCCAAGTCATGCATGACGTTTTCTATCCATACAATGGAAATTTGTTATTCATCTAAATCTGATGTTCTGTGTTGCAGTGTGTGAGGAAGTTTCTGATTACAAATGTATGCGATGCCATTTTCCTTCCAGCCCACGTGGCTGACAGCTGTAGTGCAAAGCTTGAATTTGACCCATGACCTTTTCTGCTTTGACGTTTATATTTAAGTTAATTTGTGATAAATTTGCCTCGGTATCAGGTGCTGTTTGTTAGTTTGGATACCAAGGACACATTGGATCAAGACAACTAAAGCCATCAAATTGTAAGACTGTATTCCTGTTGTTTGTTCAATATAAATAAATCTAACATAACATTCAAACATCTAACAGGTGAAATGAATATCTCTGTTTATTTAGTTGCTGTGAAAGGTTCTCCATGCTACTCTGACACATACCGGCCATGTTGCTGATGAAGCATGCCATCGCTCTACTGTGTCATTCCCTGATAACAGCGCCTTTCCCCAACTGAACCATTCCCACATTTCTTCAACTAGACAAATGAATCAAACAGTGAGAGCAGTGACTTTCACAATGATAATAGCTTTGTCAGTGTGGATACTGTCCAACAAGGTATTTCTTTTTCAAGATCTATGTATTAATTTAGAGTAGAGCGGCATAAGCCAACTGAAACAATGCAAACATATTATGTTCAATGTGAATTTAAGTTCAGCGAATATTTCTGCTTATCTAAAGTCATCTTGCATTTTGTCAGATGCAAGACTAACAGCAACTTGATATTTGCATTGTATATATGCCGTTAGGAGGGGGGGGGGGGGGGGGGGGGGGGGGGGGGGGGGGGGGGGGGGGGGGGGGGGGGGGGGGGTTTTTTTGGTTTGCGTTTGAGTTTTTGGGGGGGGAGGAAGAAAAGAAATTGGGGGGGTGGGTGGGGGGGGGGACACAAAACCCCCCCCCCCCCCCCCCCCCCCCCCCTAATCTCCAAATAATCAGGATTTGCGATTGAAAAAGCTCACAGTGGTTGGCCAGTTTATTAAACCCCCCAGGGGCTTCTTGAGGAATGCCACAAAGAACCCAAAGCATCAACCTGGTTTTCCAGATTGCCCACATCCCAGTCCCACTGAGCATCCACAGGATGAGCTGGACCAAGTCCAATCCACAGAGGGCTCCACCCCACAATCAACAGGACCCAAAAGATCTGCTGCAAGCCTCCCAGTGCCAGACACCACAGGACACACCCAGAGTTCCTGTTTCCAAGCAGAATGATGGGGCTCTACACAATATTAAGTGGTTTTAATATTGCGGTTTATCAGTGTAAGTATAATATAAACTTTAAATGAGCCTGTGTGCTATGGGAAAGAATCGTCTGCATCAGTCTGTTTGCACATAAGTGAGTACTTAAACCTGCATAGGGCGTGTGTGCACATATGAGATGACTTTGATGATTCCCAATCATCCAGATCCAAGGATATCTAAAAGTTCTACTCAAATGAATTTGTTTTTATACCATTCAAACAGCCAGATGCATTTGATTAAGCACTTTGAAACGTGTATCTATGGTTTTCAGTAGCTATTGTGAAATGTTTGCTTTTCTGCATCTGCTCTGTCTTGTTTGCATATACAACAACATTTTCCTGCAGGCTTTTGGACAGCTCCTCATCGTAATGATTTTATAATACACACTGGGGTAGTGGTGGTGGTGGGGGGGGGAGGTGTTGGTGATGCAGATGGTCTCTCGTATTTCTCATAAGCAAGGCCACTGTGAGAGATTAACCCCTCATACCAGCACAATCCCCACGTCAGTGACACCTGTCATCTTATCCTGCTGAATCATCCGTCTCTCCACCACTGATGGCCCAAACACTTTAACACACACTAATCTGGTCCATAGAGCTCCATCCCTCTTTTTCACATTCTCTAGTTTCCCTACAACCCCATAAACCCTGGGTACCCTGACTTACACCATGTTTCCCAAGCATGCATAATGGCTTTTAAGTTGAGTGTGAAGCTGGCCATGCGCTTATGATTACCCAGACAGAAATACTAGCATATATGCACACACATGCATGTACGTGCCCACACACATGCTCATAAAAGAGAACACATCATTTTTTACACTTCAACAGGTTGTTAAGCAGTATGCCAGAAACTATGTTTTCATCAGACCACCATGATTATTTTTTTTTTCAGAAGGCACAGTTGCAACTATGTACCGGTACGTTTTTCTCGCTTTCTTTCTCCACATTTTTTCGTAAGACTGTTGGTTTTCCATGGTTTTCTTATCGGTGTGTGGGTGGGATTTAGTTAGAGAAGCTTATGGCATGTAATCATGAAAAAAAAGTCCTGGAACGCCACTGTGCTATTTTTGATCTGAGAAGTACTTAGCAATTACTGAAACAAAACACAGAGGGATCCATTGATTATACTGCAAGGTAATCAAAGGGTGTCTTTTCATCTTCACATTCCTGACATTCAATTGTTGGTTGTGGTTTGAGAAATGTTTGAGCACCAGCTGAAACTACCAAAACATTAATCATTATGACTTTACAATGAAGCTCTACGCTTCAAATTTTTTGGCACACTTGTACCAAATGATTTATAAAAAAAACAAATTAATATAAAGTTTTTATATACAATGTGAGGGAGAGGTGGTTTATTGTCTCTTAAAGGTTATTTTCAATGAGTACCTCATAAATCTGGGGGTTATTCCATGGCCATATGATTGCAGTAAACACTGCCCCACTAAATGAATGTTGATACTCACTTATACTTGATCATCATAATAATATTTGGTGAAACATGGAGGTATTAATTTAAGCTGATAAAATTGAATCTTTTTATGTTGAATGCATATAGATTGTGTGGATGTAAGCTTGTGAAAATGCAAAATCTTCAATAGTAGCCACTGTCCGAAAGTGTATGTCAATGCATCTGTGTATATGCATGCATGTGCGATACTCACAGTGTCTCCAGACTGTGTAAACCTTCGAAACATCTTGAGTCCATGCTCCGAATGTGGTTATTATGGAGATGCCTGGAAAAAGTCCACACATATTTTTCAGTCAATTAGAAATCCCTTTCCGTACTGAGTCATCTCCGCCACTTTGAAAATGACCAAAACAAATGATTTGTCTGGAAAGTTTAGAAATCCAGATTGAAGACGTCACTTACAGTACAACAAGAGCTGAAAGGTTGCTAAACGCATAATCTGGGATGTGTGTGATCTGGTTGAGGGCCAGCGTCATGGCCTGCAGGGAAGGCAAAGAGTCCAGGGCCATCACTGGGATCTCTGTTAAAGAGTTGTCATCCAACCACAGGTGTCTTAGCGAACGAACACCCCTAAAGGCTGCAGGCGGAACCTCAGACAACAGGTTAGCATCAAGACGCCTGCGGGACAAGGAGAGCGGTGCTTAGAGAGATAATCACCAACTCTAAGTGCAACATTTTTATTTGTGAGTTGCTGTGCACTCGTGTGCATTAGTGGTAATGTGTCATGACATTTAAACACTTTGGCTTATGGGAAGGTTATTATAAGAATTACATGTCTTTTATTCTATCCCTTTCATCTCTGTTGCAGCCTCTCAGAGGTTCCTCATTATGATTTAGTCCCATGCTAAATAAGCCATTTCAAGCTTTACCAGTACAGACGTGTATAAAATGTAAGATGAGAAAAACACAAACATGTAGGAACAACTACGCTGAGTCTGTTTTATCCATCTTAAATTTATTTATCTTGCTTGGTGTCTGGAAAAAGAGGAAGACAGAAAGGACAGTTAAAGATGCGTCCTCAGCTGCCGCCCCTACCCTTTCATTCTTTCCATCAGAGTCTTGCTGTTGCCATTGGTCCCTGACGGTTACACATCTCTCACACAGCTTCTTTTATCTAATGGAGTTATGACAGTAGACACACATTTCCTCTCACAGAAGTCCTTTAATCTCTTCAGCTGTAAGAAAACCGAACAAACTTTTGTCCTCTTTCCTCCTGAACGCCTAAAGCCTAGAGGCAACGAGTGCAGACACCCCCTCGTAAATGCGTGCATGCATACACACTGTCGATAGTGATAAATGATCCCCCGAAGGCAGGGTTGACAAGCTGAGACCACTTCCTCCTGCTATTCTTCTTTCCTTGGCCCTTCACACTCATTCATTAATCTCCTTTTCCTCCCTCCGGCCTCTCTCGCACTCACATTTTGTTTTCTTACATCTTCATTGATGCACTCCCGGCCACTCGGAACTCCTTTGCATCTCAGAATTTAACTTTGTTAGTTTCTCGAACATGCTCCCTTGTCAGTCTTCTGAGGTTCTTTGATTCCTATGCTTCTTAGTCTCCTCGCTTCTCTGAGGCCATACGAGAAAGCATCATCAAAGGGAAATCTGAACTTGAACTCTGAACTCTGGACTTTTCTGCTGGAGGAAATTTTCCATCAGGGGAGCAACTGTATGTACTGACAGATGCTCAGCTTAGGCACACACATAGACACCCTACAGTGGACACATACATACTGAAAGTGTGTGTACAAATGCAGCTTCAACAAATTTCATAATGTCTGTTTCCTGAGCACACTTTTTTCTCAACATCTTCCTCATGCAAAGTGTATGCTCCAACTGAGGACATTGTTTGTCCCTGACCCAACTCATAGGATGAAAGCTACAGAAGGCCCTTTAACTCTGACTTGTTCTCTGGGGCCAAATATAATTGCTCCTTTGAGTAGACCTGCCAGGTCTCCAGAAGGTCCGGACAGAATGGGGATTGTTCCACTAAGGCTAATAAAGCAGACTATTTCCTGCACACTGCATCAAAGTTTGACAAACGATTATATGAGTAAGAAGTAAAGACAGAAAAGCAAAGATCTGTTCAGTGATCCTGGAGATCTGGTGGACCTACTTGTGGCAGTTTGATTCTCCAGATGGCTCAGGTTTTATACAACAGGAAACTTAGAGACACATGTTTCACTGCAAAATCTCTAAAAATCGGCTCACACTGATTTAAAATTTCTTGTGAAACTCATCAGTAGTGATTATTCTGCTTTGCTTCTGATGGCCCAAAGCTCAACAACAGCACTCGAACTGTGCCGTAACTATTCTTTTATAAATGGGAGCATTTTTAAATTTGTTTCTGTAGCTGAAAGGATTTTGGTTTGAGATGAAGCCACAATACACTTTGGATGAAAGCCTCCTTTATGCATTTATATCGGTGTATAATCCATGTGCTGACTCATTTGATGTCTCCCTGCCGTTCTACCTGGTGTGCTTTATGCCAATGAGAGGCGCCGACAAGCTTCACTCTCCAAAGCCTTTCCAGTAATCTTTCTCTGTTGAGCTTATCATTACTATAATGACAAGGTGCGTCTCCACATACTGGCCCTGTGTGTGTATCCTATGTGTGTGCATGTTTTTTGTCATTTTTTTTATTACATGAGATCTCCATCTAAAAAAAAAAACTGAGCGGACCTCACACATGCTCGGACTGAAGCCAGACAAAATACATCATGACTACATAATGTTAATTATTAACTTATTAACACAAGATCAGCCTCAGCTGAAGTGTTTCCATACAGTATGACACCATGGCATCTGTGTGCGAAGGCTCTGCTAATGCATTGAGGGAACACAGACCTGCTTCATAACACGCAGGGAAACATTGTAGGTGGTAGTGGGGTTTCAGCTGCAGCATCTGTCTGCATAATGAAGGAAATAGCTTTGTGGATATTTACAGAGAATAGTTAATTTGGAAAGCAGAGAGGTGGAGTGCATGTATGGTACAAAGTCAGGAGGGATGAGTAGAGGTGAGAAATTAAAGATGAGGTGGTCCAGGTGCACATGTCCAAGCTTGCACGCTGAGACACACACACACACACACACACACTGACCCGAGAGATTAGTTAATTAAACCACCAAACACTCTCATTAGGGTGATAGCAGTGTGGGTGGTGGTAGAGAAGTGGAGGAGGAAGAGAAGGGGAATTGATGGAAAATGGGGTTGTTTCACAGCTCATTGGAGATGCTCTCCCTGGTCTGCAGTGTCTGCTGTTTCCCCTCATGGCTTCCAGATGCTACCATGAACTCTTCTGACACAATCAGCTTTGTGACTTTAGTCGTCAGGCTGCATAGAGCTGCATGCACAACTGTTGCAGCCAGCACCGGAGTATGCTCTGTAATTTGTCAGTGGTACTCTATACCTGCATTGCGGTCAGATTTGAGATATGTGGGTGGCCGGGGGATGTTTCCTTCCCAAATGGATGAGGTAAAGCAGCATGATTAGTGTGTGTGTATGTGTGTGAAAGAGAGACTCACAAGGACAGAAGATTGGGAAGGTCCCACGGAGCATCATGAGGAAGTCGCTCCAGTTGGTTGTTTTGAAGCATCCTAAAAATACATACAAATTCAGCTATCAGCATCAGGTCTGTGGGGGATTTTGTGTGTTAGTGCACATCAAGCACAACAAATAATTCTATGGTGAGGAAATTTGACACAAGGAGAAAAAGGCCAGTGGAAGCTTGAAAAGACATAGGGATTGAGGAAAAAGGAGCAATACCCTCCTTGGGTGGGCTGCTGATGTCATTCTCAGAAGAATGGAGCAAAAATTAGAAGTGGAGGCAAACAATAGCCCTCTCTCTGTTTGTACTCTCCACTGGTTTCTCTTTCTTTCTCTCAGCCCTAGTTTTAACTTGACCTGTTGACTAAAAGTGGCTGTGTTGTTCAGCAGCGCAAACGTTTTGTTTCTGTAACATCATAGAAATAATTTTTGAGTCAAGTGAAGGAAAGAGAAGTAATGCGCATATATAACATTCCTCTTTGCAAACACAAAAGTACTTCAATTAGTAAGCTTGAATTAATCTTTAACAATTATGTCAGGTATTTTGGAAGGATGCAAAGAGCATACCTTCCTTTATACAGTTGTAGGAGACCGTTTTTCCTGTCAAGGACGAGGACACTGGTTTCTTTAGATTGAGAAGAATATAAATTTAAT
>JBAMHX010000015.1:12080504-12109010 GCA_037177515.1 Pseudomugil tenellus
ATTTTGTGCTTGTGTTGTTCTTATTCTCAGATGTAAGTCGCTTTGGAGAAAAGCGTCTGCTAAATGACTGTAATGTAGTGTAATGTAAAATACAAGAAAAATATATGGTTTTATTGGAACTGAATGCTCATGTGGGCACAGAGTTTAGTTCACCGGAAAAAGCCGCTGCTACTTGCTTACAATCAGGTGGAAGTTTCAGTTAATAAATCTCCACAACCTAATTTTTCATTTCATTAATGTATGTTATAAATATAACAATGTAAAAAAAACATGACTGTGTGAACAGTCATGTTCACACAGTTGCACACATTGCACACGCTAAAAAAGTACAAACTGATCTACTAACAGTGAGTAAATGTTTGTGTATTCTAAAGGTGCAAAATTGCACGTCCTCCTTGAGTTAGTACGTTTGCCTCAATGAATATGTAAATTGGGGCATTCATGCGCAATTTTGCGTGGAGTGGGAGGAGAACATGTAAATATATTAATTTAGCACACACAAAGCGATCTATCAAACCCAAAAGTAATTCTGCTGGTAGAAACTGTGCCTTTATTTAGCACGTTTCAAAAGCACGTGCAAACGGGGGCAATGCGTAATTGCGCAGACATGGCTGCAGTGATTGTTGCAATACGAAGACATGGAAATAATCAAAGATGACGGAGAGAATGCATATTTCCTCCTCGTGTTAACATGTTTGGAATGAGAGAAGAACTTATTATTAAAACATATCGTCAATCCAATGTCTATCCAGCCTTGCTGTTTTGGAGCTGTTGGAGCGCAGATTTGGAGCCAGACACAAGAAAGAGTCATGCATACCTGCAATAATTAAACTCCTGGCAAGTCTAGGGTATTAGCATCTGGGTCATTCCAGCATACAGTAGCTAACCCAGCAGGGATACCTCAGTCACGTCTTTCACAAGTGTTGACTGAATTCCTAAATGCAATGTCGCGCTGGATGGCGAGTTTTATTTGGGGTCCACTCACTCGAGATTCTTTGAATAAGACAAAACAAGTTTTTTTTAGATAGCTGGATTCCCCCGTGTTATAGGCGCAATTGAGCACAAGCTGCACTCATGTGCATGAATGAATACATACTTTTCTTTAATCTGACTAAAAGTTCTTTGTGTTTTTTATAAAACAGGGCTAAAATCTTACAGCAGTGCATTAGTCACTGGCCCCACTTACATGGAACTTTTAAATCCTCTTAAATTCCAAATAAAAGTTCATTCCAATGTAAACAGATGAAAAGTAACAATGTAAACACCTACTTCCGAGTGGAATTGATCATTCAGAATTAAACTTAATTCCCAATAAAGTGACTGGTTTATTCTCATTTTAAAGCTAAATTAAATAATTCTTTTCTCATGTAAACCTTTAATTTGTCTCATGGTTAATTCTGGTCGTTCAGCGCATGCTTACCTTCTTCCACTGCAATAATGCACATGGGAGGTTTTCCGTCTCTCTCGTTTGCTATTTTGTAAATGCAAGATATAAAAAAAATTTTGCCTCCCGTCCTCGATTTATTCGGCCCCATCTATTTTTCTTCTCTTCCTCAGCTGCTCAATATAACAAAGTCTTATACTTGTGACAAGCTAGTACTTCAAAAATCTATTCAAAATTGCAGTTAAAACTGTTTATATTAGATAGTTTTCCATGTAGCCGCTAAGGCTAATCAAATGAAGAGATTTGTTGCGTGATAACATCACTTCCGCCATCACATTGGAATTAAAAGAATGAAATAAACGTGATGTCATGTAAACCTTTATCCTGGTTTAAAATTCCCATGTAAACTCAAAGCAAAGAATTTAATTCAAAGGTTAATTCAAAATGAACAATTTAGAATTAAAAGCATCATGTAACCATACCCACAGGCCCCGTTAACATGGGACTTTTAATTCCTTTTTAATTCTAAGTAAACGTTAATTCCACTTCAAACAGATAAAACCATGTAAACCATTAGTTCCTCTCGTGATTTATTCCGGTCGTTCTGCGCTTGCTTACCTTCTCCCACTGCAATGACACACATGCGCAGGTTTATGCCTCCTGTCTTGTTGTTTGGGAAATGCAACAAAGTTTTGTTTTTTTAATAAAGTTCGCCTCCGGTCTTTGATATATTTGGTCCATCTATTTTTATTCTCCTTCTCAGCTGCTCAAGTCGCATACTTGTGACAAGCTAGTACTAGAAAAACTAAATCAAAATTGAAGCTAAAACAGTTTTTATTAGATCGTTTTCCATTTAGCCGCTAACGCTAACACAGGAAGAGAGTTGCTGTGTGATTACCAGTGATTGTATAAATACTGGACTGCACATACCATCACATGACCCATAGGTTTCTGAAGAGCGTATTTGAAGCCAATAGGCGGGTCCTACCGTCACCATCTTGGTGTTATTATCGTCATTATCGGAAAATTCCAAAATGGATGAAAAGGTGGAGCCAACAGGAAGTACACAGCTGTAACCAGTGATAGCACTCTAAAACACATCAATCAAAAGAACACGCCTCTAAATTTAAGATTAAAATAACATTGAAAACAAAGCGTTCGAAAAAAAAAAATCCCCCCCCCCCCCCCCCCCCCCCACACACACACACACAATTGGACCTATTAAACCAAAACGTTTTTGGAGCCGCTTTGTAAACATGTTTATTTCAGCTGTGAAATCGGACATTTTAACATAGGAGTCTATGGGGATTGCTCACTATTGGTGCTAGTCATCTAGCGGTGAACGGTGATCTGAAAATATTTCGACTTCCTTAGTAGCCTCACAGTCGGCATACAGAGATTGCCGCCTGGTGATTACGTCACTTCCGCCATCATGTCGGAATTAAGAGATGAGAATAAACGTGATGCCATGAAAACTTTTTTTTCTCAAAACTCAAAGCTTCATGAATTTAATTTGAAATTAGTTAATTTGGAATTAAAAATTCAGAAATAAAGGAATCATGTAACTGTACCAAATGAGACCTCAGAGAAGATTAAAAGATAACATGCTCATTTCAATTTATGCAGTAAGAAAGGTGTTTGTTTAGCTACAAAGGAGTTAGTCAAACAGTGAAGAAGCATTAAGCATGCCAATGCAGTAGTATTAGTCAAGAGCCTAAGTCAATAAACCCCACTGGGCTACATGCCTTACTACAAACACAAGCAATTGCTTTAAAAGGCATCAGCACTAGATAGAAACATCAATTACAGTAAATTACACCAAAACACTGTCTAACACTTCAATTTGTTTAATCTGGAGCTGTCTTGGCTGGTTTGGATAAAAGCAAAGTAGTGCAAAGTAAGATAACACTGAAAAGCCCAAAGATGTGTTGCACTGTCTAGCTCTGATCATGTGAATGCATATGATGAGAGTTATTTATAGAGAGAGAGAGAGAGAGAGAGAGAGACAATGTGCACACACAAACAATATTTTTAAGCAAACAATTGCCGTACCACTTACTATATGCTTCATATTTTTTTCACTAAATATAAGCAGGTTATAAGAAATGATTTTGTAATAAATGACTACTTTTTCAATTCTGTATGTACAGGCGATGGCAAAGTTCTCATCGAGACAACACAGCAACCAGTTGAAATATTCCAAGACTAGTTGACATCATGTACAAAGAAACATGTGTGGCTTCATGAACAATACACATGTACACCTTAATCCCAATCATTATTTGTGTACTAATATTTTATTTAGAATTTATATTTATTGGAACACCTTGGACAGATCATCCCAGTGCACAGTGTACACAGACACACATGTACTGTAGCCATACACTGCCAGCTTCTGGGGATGCGCCCACAGATGGAGACAACGCTTCATTATCTGGTCCTGATTAAAGGAGCCATAAACAAACGTTGTGTGAAGTCCATAACAGCGGCTTCACTCAGGCAGAATAAACACATAGCAATGGAGAGAGAAAATGTTTAAAAATAAAGACACACACTGGTGAGTCATGGGGTAAGGTTGAACGCAGCTCTACTCGGCTGTGCACTCCAGCAAGCTCATTGGGAAGCTAGAGAGAGACATTTCTGCTGTGCAGGCCAAGGCCTCCACTGACAACTTGACGTATCGTTGGAAGGCACTGTGCTATGGCTTGTTTTTAAAATCAAATAACAGCTGTGGCTTTTTTAAACCATGATAATTATGATTGATGACTACCACATGTGCATTGTGTCGGCTGGCGCTGTGACGTGCAGATATTTTCAGCACAAATAAACGGCCGCAAAAGAAATGAGAAAAAGTATGCTTAAAGATTTTGCAGGCTCTGCAGTGTATTGGAGTTTCACAATGAGACCTGAGGTTTCTGTGTCCCCATTTTATTGCCATCTCCAGTGTGTCTGTGCTCTGTGAAAGACTGGGAGACCGAGTACTAGTATGTGTGGACGTATCTGTGTCTGTATGCAGCAGAATTTTTTTTTTTCATTTAAAAGTGGCTGTGATGTGTGTGTGTGTGTGTGTGTGTGTGTGTGTGTGTGTGTGTGTGTGTGTGTGTGTGTGTGTGTGTGTGGTATGATGTGTGTCACTCATTTTTACACCCCTATTGTTTCATAGTGAGCCTGCAAATGTGGTGGGTACAGTCCCTGGTTGAGCTTTTACCACATCAGACGTGGACACTACTGGAGCATAGAAACAGATCGCTGTGTGAGGCGAGAATGGAGGCACATGTGGTTGATTTTTATTTATTTTTATCATGTGAGTGTTTAGTGGAGAGCTATTCTGTCCTATCTCAGTCATCACGGCATCAGAGTGTAAGCTTCCAAGTAGAACCAAATATCTCTGAAAAAACGGAGCTACACTGGCCGACATCGCTCTTACATCCCTTTCTGGTGCTGAAGGAATCGCTAAAGCTTCCTCACCAACATTTGGATTAGCGAAGGCAAATTTTAGAGGCCAATGCTCATCAACACACTCCCAAATGTGCCTCTTGATAGTTCCTTTAATCTTAATTCTCTCAATTTGGCAGAATGATTGAACAAGTTCTCAGAGCTGTCTTCCTTTTTTTTCACAGAAGAGAAGTTAGAGTTCAGCGTGTGTGCATGCAATTTTTCTGTGCTTAAACACGGTAGCGTGTGAGAATTTGAAGCCAGTACTGAAGCAATTTCAGGAGAAAAAAAGTATTTGATGATTTTCCATTCCTATTCTACCATTGTTCCATGATTTGCAGATACACAATTTGCTTTGGTAGATTGTTTAATCCTTCTTCTCCGAAGACTGTTTGTGTAAACTAGTGTGCCTGAGAATGTAAGAGAGAAAGGTTTGGCATGAGAAGAAAGGTAAAGGACTGGTTGTTTCACTGCTGTATACTGTGATTGATTGAGTATCAAAGGCAAGCAGCAAGTCTTAAGTGAGGAACAGAAGCATGAAGAAACAGAGGTACATTTCCATTCATCAGCCTTGGACCTTGTAGCTGATCTCTTTTGCCACATTATCTCGCACGTTCAGTCTCTCTGCTACTTTGTTGTAAATTTCCATTGGTGCATGGGAGTTTTCACGGTCCTGTAGTTAAAATAATGGGATTTATCATATTTCCTCTCTGTTGTCAGCATAACTCTGAAGTACGTTATCTGCCTTTCCACCAAAGGGACTTTGTATGTGTGTGGATGTGAATATGCCCCTAGTTTCATTGTATCGAGTTTAAAACTGGAAGTTTTTCTGACAAGAGCTGGTGATTTCACACAGCAAAACAACTAACCACATCATATGAGCCCCCACTTTCTGTTTATGTTTAGATATACACACCCACACTGCATCCACAGGCACACTCCATGCTCCGGGTGTTTCTGTATGGGCCGATGATGGACCACCCTGGTGAGTGAATATACCCTTAGATAACGACAGATACCATCAGAAGTCAGGTGTCTTTTCAAGCATTAGTGCTGAAACGTGTCATTAAAAACTTAGCAGGAGCAACGTGAGGAAAGATAACCTCATTTTAAAGAAATACAGTGTCTCAAAGTGAAACTTGAATGGCCTGTTTGTTGTACTGGTTTTCTATATTCCTCATCACATATGGGAGAATGATAAGACAATTTCAATCTACACGCTGCATCTAAGCTCAACTTTTCAACATGATCCAAAAGGCTTTAACAAAAGTCCCTTGTGACTGAAATAGATGGCCCGAGATCTTATTACAGGAAATAAACAAACTGATGAATGTAATCTACACAATTATAATTTGTTCATTTCAGCAAATTTAACAAGGATAAAAAGAACACTTGATTTGTGTGAGGGATTGGATAACATAGTTTTGTGACTCAGTAACTAATAAGATGCATCTTCTCTCTCCCTTTCCTTTCTCCATCTCTTCTATTCTCCACCAAGTCCAAACAGAGCAAAAACTAACTGGTACAACAGTGAAAACATAATTAAACAGCATTCAACACAGTAGAGTTCACCTTTACACGCTGAGCAAGTCCAAAACCACATGGTAGCTAAAATTTGGTATATGCAAAGTTCCTTATTTAGCATCAAGCATATCATTCACTAGGATGACATCTAAAGGATCCTATCTGATATGAAAGGTAGCCCAGCTAAGGCACTGAACAGATCCCACTCAGGATTTTAAATTTTAGTTTGGAGCCTGCATGGGAAAATTCCTCTTTTAGAAATTCAGTGTTTTATTTACCCATCCTTCTTTCACCTTCCAAACACTATTTGTTTGTTTGTTATTTCAAAAAGCACCTTTAAAAAGTTCTTTGAAGGACATGGACTTGGGAAGAGTTTATGAGTGCAAGTGTCCCATGCATGCAGTTGTGTTCAGCACCGTACGTAGATGAGCAGGGTGAAAAAAAAAACATGTATATCAAGAAGCTGGATGTTTTTTTGTGACACTCATTCACCCTCACATACACAATATACTTACAAGAGCTTCATGCCCTGAGCTCTTCCATCTCACTTCCTCCTCTACTGTGTCTTTCTTCTTGCCTCCCTGCCAATTCTTTTCTCCACTCCTCCAGTGGAGACATTTACCAAACAAACAGCCAATAATGGCAGTAAGCTCTGCCTCTTTGAAGCCGGCTTTATGAAAAGAATATTATAGTAATTGATCTTTTAGTGGAAATCAGGAGCCAGAGCTTTGCCCAGAGGGCAGGAGATCTGCATTAGGGGTGCTCGAGCCGCACCTTGGCTGTCTTTTGCTGTTACCATGACAATAATGTCTTCAGTCAGATTCAGCTTGATCCTCTCCGCTTAGCTCTTTGAAACAGTTAAGTCATGATGAAAGGGGACCTTTGATTCCACACAATGCAACTAGTAGTCGGTGCTCGGGTGCCGCCTTTAAGAGGGTCTAAATTGTTGTGTGCATAAGTGTGTGTGAAAGAAAGCCATTTGTGTATGTGTATTGTATGTAAGGGTGAGGTCTAAGTGTGTTTGCTTTTTTTTTTTTTTTTGAATAGACTGACTGCTTTGGCATTCAGTCTCTGTCCTGGTCTCACATGAGCTTGCACACACACACATATACACACACAAAGAGTCAGGAAGGAGGGTACAATGCTGTCCTCCCTCCTTCCTCTGAAGATGTGTGGTTTTTTTCTCCCTCTCTCCCAGACTTCCTGGGAGGGGTACATTGCCCTTTGTGTCCAAAGGCACTCTCTCTTTATCTTCTCTTATTCTCTCTTTCTCTCATTCATGGGGCACAAAGAGCAAGGGAGAGGAGAAGTCTTTCACCTGGACCAGGAGGGCCAAGGGGAGGACTTGGCTACCAATGTGCAGAGAAATAGAGAGGGAGCTAAGAGGAGACAGAATAGGAAGATGCCTCCATGTTTTGTGCTTGTCCCTTCTTATTGCGGTTTAGTGGAGAATGGCAGGCGGATGTCTGGATGGAGAGAGCGGCTGTTTAGTCTGAGGCCATGTCATGGGAAACATACTCGTGCCCTCTGGGACTTATTCATACCCTGGTATACTGTGCACGAACATTCACACGTGCGTACACACTCCATGTCCGCTCCCAGTCCTCCCACACACACACCCTGTCATGAGACAGAGGGGAGGGGGGTGAAAGGTCAAGCACTTCAGTAATGGAACAGGAAGTGTTGGAACAGTCGGCACTACACAAAATACAACTGGCTGCAACATGTGGACAGGACTGACAGGCAGCTGTTGTGTGTAGGCCATAGCTTTGGAAGCAGAAAGGCATTCATGGATTCATTGCCTCCCTCCTTATCTGTTGTTCTGGCATTTATATTTTGTCTGGTTTTACTACAAGTTTGTGTCATGACTTATACTTTTTTCTATTTAATTACAACACATGAGAAACAGCCATTTGAAGTGCAAAGCATATGCCATGAAAACTGCTGAAAGATGGCAGAGATGTGGAAAATGGTTACAAATTTCATTATTTTTCCACAGATCCTGAAAGCGAATCTCCTACCGGGGTTTTTTTTCTGCGTGCTGATTCAGGGCAGATTCTCAGCAGCGGATACAACAGTAAATGAAACCCAATGAGTATTAGTGTCAGGCTTTATTATGACTTCATTTGGTTGAATGGCAGAAACAGGAGGACCCTGGATCTACTTAGAAGTCTCTCTCAAATCCATTGGTGCCCCCCCCCCCCAACTATTGTTCTCCCAGATCTATGATCAGCTAATCTGCTTCGTATTTTTAATCGCACCCGTGAATAACATCTTGAACTGAACTTAGATCAGCATTTGATGAAAACTTACTCCTTGCCAACGAAGGCATGCGGCTGCTGTTGGTTTAAAGAGATTTAGTTTGGCCTTTTGCCATGCGTGTAAAAGTCGAGATTTCCTCTTTTATTCCTTCTCAGACACGTAACAAAGACGTGAGTAAGTCTGGCTGCAGTTGTATATGTCCCGTGCTGCAAAATCCCCGTATTCCTCTCTTTGCAACAGATGGAAAGTTCACCTGTGGCAGATATATATATTCCAAGTCTCCGAACAATACAGCATTTTAAGAAGGCTAACTTAATTTAACATTTTATTAGATTTTTAGAAAACCTTCAAAATATGATGCAAATGTATACACATTTCCATTATTTAATGTTATGTCATTATTAGGGACGATTCATCATTCTAAGTTGTTGGGAGAGCTATTATCCAGCCACAAGTGCAGAACCTCAAATGAAGAAAAACAAACTGTGAATTGATTAGCATGATGCGAAGATTTGCTGTAGAGAGCAGGGTGAACTACGGAAACTGAACATTTTTATGGAATAAGATCAAAGCAAAATGTTCTTGGATATTTTTTAACAACCTTGTGATGAACTTTATGTAGACTTCCATTACTGCATGAACCTGTTCCGACTACATTCAGTCTTGTACACCTTTTTAAGATACTTTTTCATAACCTGTCCAAACATTTCTATTAAGGTGTTTTAAAAGTTTTCTTTGTTAGTATTCACATTTCTTCTTTTTTTTAATCATAATTTCACAATAAATGCTAAAAAAAAAATTCAGACGGAAAAGCAAATAAAGTGACCTGTTTTTGAATATGGATCACTTAAAACAATTCTCCTAATTCATCTCTAATGAAGATGTGTGATGTGTTAATGAATTACTCATCACAAAGTATATATATATATATATATATATATATATATATATATATATATATAAGACACACATTCAGGCTCATGCAATGTAATGTGCATCTTGGAAACTCACAAGTGTGTGTGAGTCTCTGTGTGTGTGTGTGTGTGTGCACACTGTTGGAGAGGGCATTAAGTATCATTAGCTCTTGCCAGTCATCACCTGTACACTGCCAGTCCCACATGAGGCACTTTGCTCAGCAGACCTGGCCAGTGATCACACAGATAGCAGACAGCGACAGACAGACTTTTACTGAAGTATAGGGGGAACTTAGAAAACTATGTCTTACACACACTCCTGTCAACGCTCATGTAAGCATTCCCCTCCCCTTTAAGTCTTATTAAGGGGTCATTATGTTGTTGTTTTTCAAGAAATAAAAATGCATTATTCTGCATCAGAAAATTAAATCTTATTATTACTTTGCTTAATTTTGCTAACTGCTTCCAAACACGTATGTAATTTAATTATAAGAGATGAATATTTCATGATACAAATGACCGTTTACAAAGTCACAAATCATGAGCACATCATTATTCAGACATATAAACCTTTTATAGCTGTATAAAAGTACATGCACCGGGACAGATAGGGACATTTGCAAGCGGTCTGTCCCAGGATAGAACAATGACTTCTCTGTAGTGAAAAAGAGAAGGTCAGTCCATTTGCACTGATTCATGCACGTATGCACGCACACATACACATAAACAAACATTCTCATGGATTCCCCGGGTTGAAAAGGGCCTGAGTAGGAATCTGGGCCATGCAGACAATCTGAATTCTCTCAGTCAGCCCTACACCCCACAACCTCACATCATGAGGAGCTCATATTTGCATCATACTACTATCACACGAAAGATAGAGATTTGCATATTTAGCCAGTTTACAGTGCTCTTATACCAAAGACTGTGGCTTTATATGCATATAGACTCCAAACATTCTCCAGTAATTTCTACCTCCTCCGCCCTATTTCCCTTCAAGATCTCATGTCATGATTGCTTTCTACTTTTTTTCTAAAGGACAGGATATGGAGCGGTAGAGCACACTAGCCTCTGTGTCTTCTCCACCTGCCACTCCTAAGGGAAGCGTCATTGTTCCCATTGTTGTCTTGTACCTGTGTACCTGCTGTCTGTCTCCGTGCAGCATTTAAAAGCCTCCCAGGTTGCTTTCAGGAAACCGCAGACCAGTGAACTATCCAACGCTAACTGCCTCACCCTTCTCTCTAACATCCCTCTGGCATAAATATCTGTTTTGTGGCAGACGGAAGTGGCTCTTTCTGCTAGTGTTCACTGCACGGCCTCCAGGGAATCATGGCTAGAATTGGGTAAATGATACTGTGAGGTAAACATTTCAAGGTTGTGTAAAAGAATGAATCAGGGAAAGAATAGAAAAGTAACTTTGGTACATTTTGCAGCATTTTCAGGAAAACGGATCATACATGATGCCACTACTTTGGGCCTCTGCATAATCAGAGATGCGTAGTTTTCTGACAGTTTTTTGGCTCACAGCCGAAGGCAACCTCCCACCCCCCACCCCCACCCCATTACTGATACACACACACACACAGACTGAAAACATTTACACTATTGGACTTGGACACACATCCGTCACTTCTATCATCCTGCTGCCCCAGGCTGAATTCAATTAGATTTTTTAAAAGCTCATTGCACATCAATGATCATAGATTCACACTGGAGCTGAAGGCACTCACAGGCGCTTAATATATGGATTCCTCTTCGGTCTGAAGGAGACAGGAGGAAACAGGTGAGGAAAGGAGAACAGGTATGGGTGGGGTGTTCAAGAGAAAGCAAGCAAGGGGTATGTAGTTAAGGCGGGGGGCTACCATAGACGTCTGGAGCCAGGACACTGATGCTGGACCTGATAACTGCTCTATAGAGGACCCTTTGCTGTCAGTACACAGACACACACACACGCACTCACTTAAATACTCATGCCGCTCCCTTTTCTTCTTCAGTCCTCCTATTTTTGTTCATTTTTTTCCTCAAATCATCTTCCTCCTTTATCACATATAATTTCGCTCCCTGTCTCTGAGACATTGTGTTTACAGTGTGACCCCCGGTTACTCCTGATAGGAATCATTCCATCAACATAATGGCTAAATGACACGCACATGACGGTTACTGTCACGGCCACCACACAGAGGCAGGATGTTGTCCCCTTGATGTGCATGTGCATTTTGTGTCTGCGTATTTGCTACTACACAATCCAAACCCAACCTTAAAAATGAATTCTTTTGTATTTCTGGCTTCCTCCACAAGATTTCTTCCACTATTCCCTCCATCATATACCATCTCTCCATTATTTTTACACTGTTGTTTTACCTCCACTGAGTAGAAAAAAATCCCCTTTGCAGTGTGGGTGGTCCTCACACACATGCACACACACACGTGCTCACACTCTTTTTGGTTTTCCTCTGTCTGGTAATGCGCTAGCTGTGGTTTCCTGGCCTCGGCCAAAACACTGTTAGAAGTTTACCACATTCACCGCTACCATAAAGCATCACCTAAACGCTACACAACCTGCTCAGTCTCCTCGTACACACTTCTTTGTTAAGTGAAATCTGTGCAAACATAATATCCAGACATTTTACAAACAAGACCATACAGAGTCAGACAAGCCGTATAAGAAGGTAATTAATTGTTTTTCCCTTCCTTAAATGGTTGATTTCGATATGTATGAATCCATCAGGACTAAATCACTTGATCTAACCTTACATTTGTGACATACAAGCCACTTTGTCTGCCTTTGTAAAGCCATCTCTAATGGCAAGTTGCTTCTAGTACAGTTACGCATAAAACAGCAGGATCTCCAACCCCGCTACTGTACTTGGTCTTCTCCTACTCAGCATACATCCACACAGACACATATCCTTCGGCAGTGTCTTTCCTTCCTAATCTGATATCAAAGGGAAGGTCTTTCAACGCGTCTCACATGACAGCTCATTTCATCCGTGGCCCATGGAAACGATTATTGTCATAAATCTCTATCCACTCTGCTCCGAGTTGCTTGGAGCACCTTTTCCTCCTGGTGGTGAAATTCCTTTGCAGAGTCAGAATGTTTTTGCAACATTATGTTACAGTTAGTGATTTTGATTTAATTATCTTTGTAGATGTATCCCGTAAGGTCTTCCAAAATGTGCAAATAAACATGAGAAAATGAAGTGAATTATGCATTGCCCGGATGGCCCTCCCAGTCACTACACCATGAGCGTTTCGGCTCACTTTGAAGGGTTCTCCGGTGACACGGGCAAATGATGTCATATACTTTCACAGCCTTGTGTGGATGTGCTTTGTAAGGTGGACCGTTCCCAAGCAAATCCCTGTGACCTCGGCAGCCTGCGTTATGTACTTGGAGGCAAATCCAGCCCACATTGCACAGACAGGCGTGCTGGACACATCAGCAGATCCTGCTGGGGTTTGGACCAGCTCACCACTGTTGTAACCTTTAATATTCCAGGATGAAACCAGAAACCGTAGCCTTTTGCGGTGGCTACAGTTGCATTCTGAGCAATGTGGGTGTATGCATGTAGGGACAGTAGGGACAATGAGAGAGTGAGGGTGTGGGGGGGGTGTATTGTTTTCTTTGACTTTGATGATTCTTATCAGCAAATCAAAAGAGAAAATCTGTGATTTTTGTTTGTAGGATCTTAATTTGTTGCGACATCTCTCCCCTGTCCAACCGTCTGTTCTTGCTTGTCTACAAATTGTAAATGCATGTGTATGTTTATGACACAGCTTGTGTGGGTGTGTGCGGTTGGTCACTGAGTTTATTTATCTTATTCTAAATCAGCCCTCAAACTTCACTAATTGGTCAGTTCCACCGTTAGGTAACGAGGGGAAATGAACAATTAACTTGTGTTTGTAGGGACTGATGTGTGTTTGTGTGTTGCTGTTAAGACCAGTTTGTGTAGATTTCCAGAAAAAGAGTTTCAGTTTTGCTTTAGAGGTGGACCGAGAGGCTAAACACACCTCCTCTATAATACTCAGCTTTCTCTGGATGAATGTGTGCTGATTTAATTGTGCACCGTCTTCAGTCCACATCATGCTCCCATAGGTAATGTCAAATCTGGATAGAGTTATAAACCATACTTTACCCCCCATAAACTATACGTATGTTTTAACTTTCAAAGTAACATGCTGAAATCTGGCTATCGCATTTCCCAAGACAGTCAAGAAGTCAGGCATCATTCAAGTAGAACTCTTTTATGTGTCACTTATAAAGTCATTTGCTGCATAAACTGTTGATCTTTCTTAATTCTACCCCTCTGTTCATGTAATACTTACAGAGCCCCCAGTGAGAACTGCTCTCTCACACCCTGTTTCCTGGATTTGACTTCTATCGCTTCAATATCGGTTATCACAGAGTGCCTGTAATCTGTCCTCTGAGGGCTTACGTAGTGAAACAGCTTGAAAGGTCTGGCTTCAAGCCATAGCAGGGTGGTGTAAGACACAGATCAGATCTTTTATATAATATATATATAAAAGATGACCTCTTAACTGGTGGGTGTTGCATTTTCCATTGTATCTTACAGCACATACCAACAAATTAAAAGTATTTTAGTTTTTTTCTCTTTGCAAATTGATTAGGCTAATACAAAACCATCTGTTTTGTTAAATTACTTTTTTATTTAAAAAAAATAGTTTGCTCTTCTTTTCTTTTTTACCTGATTTACAAAGCAGACCCAAATGGTCCAGACTAGTGGCAAAAAGGAGATTGTTAAATTTTACACGTGTGCACATCTGTGTTTAAACACCTCATACACACACACACACACACACACACACACACACACACATACACACACACAAATACTGAAAGTGCTTGCAGCTTGCACACACATACTTTTACACACACATTCAGACACACTAACTTGCTAACATACGTTTATGCAAAAGCCCCCCCATACAAGTGTGCTCACACACATCCTCTCAGTCTCCAGTTGGTGCTGGGAAACCTGACACGGAAAATGGTCCAGTTATTTTGCTATAGCGGCCAGCAAACACAAAAACACACACTTATACTTTCTCTCTCTCTCCCTCTCTCTCTCTCTCTCTCTCTCTCTCTTTCTCTCTCTCTCTCTCTCTCTCTCTCTCTCTCTCTCTCTTTCTCTCTCTCTCTCTCTCTCTCTCTCTCTCTTTCTCTCTCTCTCATACATACACATGCTCCCACTTGGCCCAGTTAATTTTTATCTGCATGTGGGATATGCTGTGTTTCCTGGTCCCACATCCAACCAACTGTAGTGTGCTTCTCTATTTTTATAAAATGATGAATTAGAGGCCGCTACTTAGCATCATTATTTCATTATTCAAGCAATTTGGATCAAATGGGCTTACGGCCATGATAAATAATATAAGTCAGGAGGAGTGGAGGTGAAGGGGAGGAATCGGGATGGAAGCACAAGAAAATAATTTATTGGGGTCAAGAAAACACTCAGTGAGAGGCCCATAAGTGGGAAGGTTAAAAGGTTTAAGGGAAATTTGTAATAATAACACAACAGAAAGTCCTTAAAAGCTGAAACAATATGGTGCTACTCACAGGTACGTGATGAGAGGACTGAGGCCGGTTGGCACAGATGATAGTCCCATTTCTGAGCAGTCCACTATAATAAAGATGCCATCTTCTTCACACTGGCACGGTGACGGACACAGTGTTGCCGCTGGTCCCCGTTTGTCCTGGTTCCGTTCGTAACCCCATTCTCCAGGGGTCGAACCCCAAACTCCTCCACAAATGCAGAGAAGCAGAAGCACAAGAAGCATGTCTGAACTTCCACCTGTCTGCATCTACACCTGTATGCTATCCTGTCTGCCCTGTTGGGTGTCTTGCGAGGCAGCTGTGAGAAATAAAGACTTTCCTGTTTCAAAATCTCCTGTCTCTTTCAAATGCCTTTTTTGCCCTTGCAGGTTGCCCCACACTATAAATCTATCCTGTCCCAGGGTGTACCTCTTTATCTCTATTCATCTGCCTGTCTCTCAGACTTTACTTCATTCCCTTGGGTTCCACTTTGTTGTAACTTCTGTCTTTTTTGTCCTTCCTTCCCTCCCACTCTGGCCTTTCCTTTATACTTTCTCCCCCAGACAGATCCACTATGTCTCCCCCTCTCTGTCTTTCTGTCTTTGCATATATCTCTCGCTCTCTGTCTCTCTCCTTACCTATTGTAGAAGGAACGCATGAGTTGTGAATGAGCCACCCTCATTGGCCCGCAATTTAGGGATGGGCTGGAGCATCTCTGGAAAGTGGGAGGGGCCCGCGATTCTCAAACTCTTCCCTCTCTTTTTCTCCTCTGTTTCTTTCACGCCTGTTTTACTCAGCCTGGAAGCTCAATCTGAAAAGAGAGGTTGAGTAATTAGTTTGAAGAAGGGCTAAAAGGAATGATTAGGTGTTCCTTGCAGAGCCGGCGACGAAGCGAAAACAACAAAAGGTGATCACAGCTAAACCGGAGAGCAGTATAAGAAGCTGTGTGGGATAAAGGTGATGGCAGCAGAGTGTGAAAGAGACATTAATGGTTAGACTGTATGACTGGGAAAGACTGTTTAGAGAAAATTGGAATTCTGACACTTCAGCAGCCTTTCAGTCCCCAGAATGAGCAGAGTCCAGTGTATCGTAATTCACACCTTCTCAGGTTTCCGCTGCTGGAATGTCACCATCACATCCACAGAAACACGTACGTGCACGTACACAGATACCCATAAAAAACATGATCTTTGCAAAACAACTCAAAGCCCATTTGACATCTTACTCGAGCCTGTGGTTGACGTTTGAATAAAGGCCAGCTTCTGTGTATTTCCAGATACTGTTCTGATATAAATATACAGGTTTTTTTTATGTCACTGTAAATTTACCTGAACAGAAACAACTGAAACAAAGTTGTTCTTGATGTCGTTTAATTTCACCATTTACTTTTATGTTATATTTTTTTAGCATTTTTTCCATTAAAAGCAGAAACAAATGATGATTCATGTGAGGAGTCATCTGATTTAAATCTGAATCTACACCGTAAAACACACACATAGCACCAATTTAAAAAACGCAAATTCAACTTCTTAGTTAAGTTCAAACATGTTTTAGCCCCCAAACCCCCCCCACTCACACACACACACACACACACACACACACACACACACACACACACACACACACACACACAAAGGCAATGCACAATGCATTACTTCAAAATGCATATTAACCTAACCTGATAAATGATTTATGCTCATTGTATAACTGCACATGCTGAGGCTCAGCTTTTTTTCACAATCTTATAAAAATCTCATCTGATATAATTTTCTTTTATTACAACACATAATTCTTTTCATGCCTTAGTCAAGACCAATCACCATTATCTATTGCAGCATGTTTAAATCTGGATCAAAGTCCTTTTCATTTGTGGCAATGAAAAAAAAGCATTGAAAAAATGAGAAGACACTAAATCATCATCATAACATAACATTATAACAATTATATAATTGAGTAAGACAGCTTATAATGATAGGGAACATAAATTTAAATAAAAGCTATTAGCAGGCAAAACAAAATGACAAGTGTGGTCACCACACAGAGAAAAGAGAGAAAAAAATCACAGATACCAGTGTGTGGGGAAGGTTTTATATACAGATAGTTGTTGTTTCAGGTATGGGAACAGCAACAAGGAATGTGTGTAAATAAAAAGTTATGTAATTATCTCCCTGGTAGCATTACCTGCAGAGTGTATACAGAGGAAAGCATGAGAGTTATAACCTTTGATAAAATCAGCCTCTCAGACTTATAAAATCATCTCAACCATTGCTGGAGTAGCTAGAAATAACTTCACAGGCTGTTGTCTTTAGTTCTTGAAACGTTGGGGCGTGAGAAGGTGAGGCTTTCATCAGACAACAGCAGAATGTTAAGTGCATGCAAATCCACACATGCAAAGTCAAGTACAAGGGTGTAACATGTCCTACTTTTATGACATGTAAGCACTCTTAAAAGGCACCATTCAGTGATAGTGGACATACAATGCATGCACAATGTGCTATTGAAAATATTCAACTACAGAGATGAAAGTCTCCATCCTTCTTCTTCTCTTCTTTCTTTCTCCACAGTCCTCTGTAGCCTGAATAGTTTCTCATTAATTAATTAACATTCCTATGCCACTGTGTTTTCAGAGGGCCCTTTGTTATGGTCCCACAAAAACTCTTTCAGAGCTGTTCTTCACAATGTCCGTCTCTCTTGGTCTCTCTCTCTCTCTCTCCCTCCCTCTCTCATTGGTTTTTTACATTCTTTCTATGCTTCTTTGCAGTCAAATGTCTGTTTTTGCTCAAATTGTTTGTTGTTATACTGCATATGTTGCATGCATTGTTTCCTGTTTTTTTTTTTTTTTTTTTACAAAACCTAAAACACACATTACATTTACTTTGTTCACAGACACGGCATGCATGATCTTACAGCTCACCAATAAATAACATATGTTCTCTTTCCCATGGGCACACATGCATATATCAAACAAAAAATAACATGCTCATGCCCTTTGTACACCTGCAAATGTCTCCACTCCCCAGGCCCTCCACCTCTCCCCATTCTGGCACACAGTTCTCTGTCATCTTTTTAAATGCTCTTTAATTGTCTGGCCCCAGGGAGCCCTAAATCACACATACAACGTGAGCCCTACTGTAAAAAAAAATAGTGTGTCTGGTTTCCTGCATGTTGCTCTTTCTTTCTTATGTTTTCATTTATTTCCTTTTTTCAATCACAAATATCTGCAGACACACAAGCACAGTGCCCTGTAAGTACCTTACGCCCTTACCTGTAAGTAAGGGTGTAAATCACAAGTTAAATCAACATATATATTTTTTAGAGGGTAAAGATGTGATATTTCCTGTAACAAAAATTCTGCCGATAAATAATTCTGATTTGATTTGCTCAGGAGCTACAAATAATACGATAATTTTTCAGGACTATATTATAACAGCATCTTATTCATTCCTATTAAATCACAAATAACACTGAAATAAATATTATTTTATTTCTGAGCTCAATCAATTATTTAAGTAAAAACATTTTTAAAACAAAATAGACAGTCTCAGACAACAATAGCTAGTTTTTAAAAACTAAAGTAGACTTGTCACAGAAACTTCTCCCAGAACACACCACTTGTATTCATCTTCTTCTTCATCTATTTCCAATGAAAAATTCTGGTTTATTAAAAAAATTCCACATGTTTTTGTCTTGTGCGCATAACACAAATTATCACATTTTTGTAGGAAAGTAAAAGAAAAGCAGCTGCTAATTTCCTATGAAGACATGTTTTCTTTTGACTACCCAGTGGGTATAATACCAGTCTTTCCACTTGTATATAATAAAAAAGAATTGCTGTAAACGTAGAAAGAATTACTATCAAGTGAGAATATGTGGATTTATGGGAAAGAACTTCACGGTGTCAATAAGACCTCTTTTTCTTTTCTTTGCCATTTTACCCCCGCCAATTTGTGCTTGTTTCTTGAGTTACGTAAGTCGGACTGGCACTTATCTATGCTGTGCCTAATCGTTTTATTACCTGTGTTGGGGAAATTTCATATATTAGCTTAATTACCTTGCTCTTAATTAAAGTCTAGCTGAAAGGTCCGACCATAAGGCTCCTAAACTGATGTCATTCTGACCTTAGTAAAGGTCAGAATCTGCAATGCCGGCGTCTTTTCATCAGGGAATTGTTTAGGCAAGACCTCGGTTTTGTTGTCATGGCTAAGAACAGGCCTCAGATTAACGCACATGACCAAAGTCTTTAAACAACGGTGCCCCTAGTTGACTAGGGCAGAACAGTTCCAGACTTCTGTGTGACGACAGATCTCTGGAGGGATTCTCCCTGGGTTATAACCTTGTACCATGTCTGTATGTCTTAAAGTATTGTCTCCTTGTTTTTATGTTTAATGTATGTTCAACTTATTTTATTCTTCATTATTAAATTTATATTCTTCTCAATCTAAAGAAAACAGTGTCCTCGTCCTCATCACTCATTCTCAGATATAAGTCACTATGTCTGCTAAATGACTAAATGAATGAGGTGCCCTAAATACTGTAGAAACCTAGATATATCATTTTTTTAAACTAGAAGCATTGTTTGTTATGTATTTTATTAATTTTATGGAACTGATATTTACATGTTCAGAGTAAACACAGAAAACTGCTGTTGCACAACCATAGTATTAGAATCCAAAAATATTTGCAGTAAATCTCTCTAAATAGAGCACTGCACATACCCGTGTTAAAAAGCCATCATCCATCTGAATTAAAGAAGACTGATTGGCTCAACCTGTTGCTTATAAAAATGCTTAAGTTGAATCTCGACCCCCCCTTGACTTGTTTATATAAGTTCTGTGATACCAAACTGCAAATGCTCCCAAAGTGGTTGGAACTGAATGTGTCCACAATGTTTCCACGGTTGTACTCAGAGCTAAGCACTTGTGATGAGATGACCTAAAAGGCATGTTAACACCAAGTCAAAACAGAGCTCGTGTGCTATAAATCAACTGACGTACAGTCTGATAAGATCAAATAAAATTCTCAATCATCATTTCAGTGAATGAATAGCCCGAGTAAACACATGCGCACGCACAATTGCTAGCATGTGTGCAAACATTTCTACTAAAAACATTCATACATTTCTATTCTCCTTCTGTATTACTCTTTCTCACACTCACTCTGCCACTCACACACTTTATCAAACATACTGCATCAGATCAAAGCCAGTACTCCCTCCACAGCCTCCCCCATCCTCCCCCCTCTCTGCTGTGCTCTCTGGGCTGTGAACACAATCCAAGCAACAGCAGTCTTGAAGACACAAAGACAAGTAGCTACCTGACACCAGACACTAACTTGAGAGCACTCTCCATGGTCTACCTGGGGAATAAAACACACACACACACACAAGGCTACCTGAGCTCTTTGCAGCAAGAGGAGTCTATTCAGGAAAAGAACAGAGAAAGTAGCCGTGCAATCGCCTCACTCCTCTAAATCATACCGCTTGCCTTCCCTATCACACAAAGAGCTTCATGAATCTATGCAATAGAATAAAAAGAAGAGAAATGTTTCTGCACTCTAGAATAATCAATTCTATGACTGCTTGTATTCACCATGCCTTTGTGTGTATTTGTGTACGCCTGGGCTATAAAGGCAATTGGAAGCTAACTCAGGTATACTCAGCGGAAGCAAGTGAGACGCCGCGGGTCGCCAGTGGTGGCAACCTAGGTGTGTACTCTGGCTTTTCATGTGAAACCACCTGAAAGCTAACAAAAGCTCCCTCTCCCCCCGCTGCCCCTTCCCTTCTTCCCCTCTGCATCTCACAGTACAAAGGAAAGAAAAGAAAAGGCAGCAGAAGAAGGGGGATGAGGTAAGGGGATGAAGATGCAAGGCTGGAGAACTGGAAAACAGAGGTGCCCATGAGTAAGCAAAGCAGGGTGTTAATTAACCTTTTTTCTCTGTATTTTTCTCAGATTGTAATCAACCTGGGGGGTTGATTACGTTCAGTCATAGTTCACAGCTTTTCAGTCACAGTGTCACTTTAACTGAGGAAGTTATCATTTCTGTAAACAGATATCTGCATATGATGTTAGATTGAAGGGAAGAAAGAGCTTTTATTGTTTCAGTTTGTAGCTTTAAGCTGTACTGGTCTGGTTTGAACCAGCCTAGCGTCACCAGAAATTTGAAACTGGGGGATCAGTTATATTCACAGAACACTAGAAATGAGGAAAGTCTACATAAAATGTAAGAGCATGAAAAACTCCCATGCATTCTCAGCTTGAGCCAGAAGTGATGAGATGACAGACAGATGCCGCCATCAAAAGAGCTGAACTATTAGCATGGCTAACAAAAACAATCAGTACCGCCTGATGACAGCATTGTGGCTACTTTTATCTATGGTTTATACTGGTTGTAAGGTTTCATGTGTTGTAGTAGTGTTTCGCTAGAAACATTAAGAAAATCCATTCATAAACAATTCAGCACGGTTGTAGGACACAAAGGTTACATAAATTTGAAAAGGAGGAGCAATGGGTTGTCATTTTTAAGACAGACAAAACTATACAACACCATCTAAATATTAGACAAATATAACGTGCTCATAAATACAAAACTGTCAAATGAAGGATTTGAAGATCACCAGTTTAGCTTGAAAGTGATTCATCAGGTCGTCTTACAACAAAATATGTAATCAGCTGATAAGAGTGGTCTGCAGTACTTTAATCCTGAACATTGTCATACTCATCCACCTGTTTAGTGATGAGTATGGTGTAAGGCTTGTGCATCGGCATTGTGAACAAGGAGAAAAAAATCTATCCAAAAAATGGATAGAAGTATCAATTCCAAAGAACTTTGTATTCATTGCTTCTCACTGTTCCTCCAATAAGGATGAGTGGACCCAAAATACAACATAGGTCACTGATTTGTCTCCCATTTTAATGTCATCAGTATGAGATGTGATGTAGACGGGGTTAAAGATGTTTGTGAGTCTTTTATACTAAGTATCATTTATATATAAAACATATAGAACATATCTTATCTCTACATGAATGAGATCATGTCAGGAGAAAAGGGTCATGGGAGAAAAAATCTGCTATTTGTTTTAAAATTATTCTGATTTAAATAACTCCAAAGATAATTGTCAGGTTTAAATCAGCAGGTTTTAATTTTGCACTTATGCAAGATCATATCACATTCCAGTACACTTATAATCTCACTTGATAAGTAAAACAATTTTGAAATACTTGTTATTCTAAGAGGACAAATAAATCTAAAGGTGACAGATCCAAGCTTTTTTAACATGATCAGTATCTGGTGCGGCAGTATAAATGAGACAAAGCGCCCTTGTGTTTGATCTCCACTTTGCTGTTTTCTCTGCAGTGACAGTGTGATATACGAGGGTTAATATGGTGAAATAAACTGACAAAAGCAGACGGGTCTACACATGCACACTGCAAAAGTAAGAGACGCTTCACTCCGTTTGATGCTATTTTGAGAGATACTACTGGCGCTGCAATCAGAGCTGTGTGTTTTTGAGTGAGTTTGTTATTCTGTGTTTGTGTACATGTGTGTGTGTGTGTGTTTCTTACACCTGTTAATTCACTCTATAAAAAGTTGATTGACCTAAAAAAGCAGAAGGGATCACTGTAGCAAGGACTGTCTGATCATGTTTGCAAATGCGTGAGCATATTTATATCAGTAGCACTCTGTTTATGAATGATGAATGTTTTTGCCTTCTTTGTAGTCTCTTTCAGTTCTGCTTGGTAGTATCAGTGGTGTCACCTTGGAAGGAGACTGATGTGGAATGTTAACAGGGATGGAAAGTATTGCACTGACTCCTTAGAGTCTCATTCAAGTAGAACTTAGACAGGAAAGGCAGGAGACTGAAAACACCATAGTGACAGATGAAGAAATGAGTCTTATTATAGTAGGTTTCGCACCAATGTCAGAGAATTCCAGTCATTTGACTGGTACGTAACAATTAGACAATTATAGCTCTTAAAACAGAAATGAGACATCTGCAAGGTATGAAACTTATTATCACTGAAAGCACCGTTGCAATTATCTTATTAAATCAATGCAGTTATGTTGAGAGAGCTGCTCTTTATGGGAACTGAATTTAGAGCTGAAAGAAGTTATGAAATAGCGTCATCTTGTGGTAAAAAGCTGAACAGCATGACGGCGACAGTGCAACAGATAAATACCCAGCTGATGACAGATGTGAAATATGAGTTTTATTACTAATAAATAAATTATACTAATAAATAATAATAATAATGAAAAATAAACTACCATTCATTACTAATCTGTCTTTGTTATATGATTTTCTTATTTAAATTTGTTGTTTAAATTTCTTAAACTCAGGAGTCAAGGTTTTTAAAATTATATTTTAGTCGTGTGGTGTCATTTTGATATACATGGAAAGGAATGTGTTTGATTACCTTACACACAAATCTAAAATACTAATTAATTCACAAAACCCCAACCCCCAATTTTCTGTCAAAATATCAGAATATTGTCTTCAAAAGCAATCTATTTAATCTATCGACAAGAAAATATTTACTCTCCATGTCTTTAAAAAACCCAAAAAACTTCAAAATGATTAATTTGTTAAAGCTTTGTTATCATCTTTCTATTCTACAAAGATTAAATTCACTAACATTATTTGAGTCTTTCTGTTGATACAGCAGTTTAAAAAAACAATATGAGTTTTCTCAGGAAAAAAGGAATAAACTAAACGATAATAAATATGAGCATACTAATGTACTTTAAATGATCAATAAGTATATTTTCATAAACAACAAGTTTACTATAACAATTCATAATCATAAGAAAAAAATTGTATGTAAATCCTGAAGCATTGTAGTGTCTTTCGGAGTTTGGACACAATAGTTCGGCTGCATTCTCAGCAGTTATCACAGTAATCAAACCACATGAACCACATCTCATGCACAGCAGCAAAAACTGCATCCTGTCATTGATTCCACTGACCACAATCTGACCTTTGAGAACTTCCGAAAGAAGAAGTGATAAATACCAGTGTATTCACTCTGACGATGACATGGTCTTCCCTGGAAAGAGGAAGCAGGGTCTCTTCCATACCATAACACGCTCACAGTACAGTCCACGCAAGTTGACACACTTATCCCAACTCCACTGGGCATTCCTAAAGGTGCAGAAATCACAGCAAGAAAAACCCAATTGGATTTAGTTCCCATTGACTCAAAATTAATCTGATAATCTAACAAGTCAATTGCATTGTCATCATATGTCCTCCTTTGGAATTTCTTGAGGCTATAATGTGTTTATTTACAAAATGACAGAATATATTTTCTGTATTTGTGCTTGCTTTTTTCCGCTTACAAGACAGCTGTGCATTTTTAGTTTGCTTAGCAGAAAATGTGCACACGTTATTTTAGCTGGTTGGTTATTCCATCAGTAGGCTTGTCAATACTAACAATCATTCATGTGATCATAATTTACTAAGATAATCAGAATTTTGTCTGCATGATCATTGTTATTCTCTTTTTAAACAGCCGGACGAAAATTGTAAAAATGTCATATTTCTGCGTTTTTTTTGCATAATTAAATGGAGCATTGATCCAACGATGCTCACCATTGATCAATATGATCAAATGGCAACATATGAAAATGTCTGACTTTCTCATACCATTTAGACATGTTTTAAACTTCTGATGTTTTATTTTATTTGCTAAAACAGCAAATGGTAACAGTTGGGGCCAAAGTGCACAATGAATGCTATCTTATTACAATGCTTGAAGTGAATTCCCACAAAAAAATTAGACAAACACTTACTAACATAGCATGCATGTGTTCTAGCTATGCCCACTTATGAGGAAGGATATATTCAACCTTGTCACGATGACATCTCTTTGCACCATCATTCTGCATGATTCATCATGACAATCTGCCTTCAGATTTTTTAGTTTTAAACAGGCATGTATTTTATTACTTTACATTATGAATTTCCAAAAAATATATAGATATATTTTATTTGAAGATTTTGCTGATTTTTGCTATTTGCAAATTGAAAGTCTTATATTATAATAGTGAGATATAAACTAAACAAGATTAGTTGATATTTTATTATTTATGAGAAGTAATTTCCACTAAAATTTATAATGTTGTCACAGTGAGCCTTAAATTGGTGACTGCAGTGCACCAATTCTCATGGCGATGGTGCATTATCAGACTGGATGCAGTAAATCAGATGCAGATGCTTTGCAACAACATCTAGGCTGGTTTTTTTTATCTATAACACCTCTAGTCAAACACTTTAGACCAAGTAAATAAACACTTTTCTTTAAAAGCTATGCTTATAGTTCAACACGCCCTACAGGATAGTTGAATATCATCACTTATTTTGTGGTATTGTGGTATGTGAGCATTTGTTTGACCACTGTGGGTAACAGAGAAGATTCTGGCATTTCAAAAGTATCACCTTGTTTTGTCCAAACTTTTTTTTTTTAAAAAAGAAAAAACATTATTTGTATATCCTTGTGTCAAATAAAAGGTCAAACTCAGCACTTGATTTTGCTTTATTCCAGCTTCTCCATCCGAAAAACTCCAGCCTGAAAAACGCTGCACCTCAACACTCCAACATCAGTCTTCATGTCAATGTAAAACTGTTAAAACTGCAGGAGAGAGGACACATTTTGTACTGTTGGTCACATTCATACAATTTGAAAATCAGGCCCATCTCCTTCTGAAATATTCAAACGCTTTCCTAAAAAGAAAACACACAGCTGTTATGTGTTAGTTGGTTGGCAATGAAGTGACAAATTCAGATGTATGATAGAAAAGAAAGCTATTGTTTTCATTTCCCCTGCCCCCTCTGACAGCTGTGCAGTGGAGGTGTGAGCCTCCAGCAGGAGGATAGACAGTAATATGGTGAAGCTGTGCTCATGCTGAGTCTAGTGTGTGGGGGGCTTTCTTCTGAGATGGAGACCGGTTTTAAAATAGTTCATCATAGACCCTCAGGCATTTTATTGTGAGGATTTTTTTGTTTTGTTTCGTTTCCCTGTGGAAAAATCTCATGGAGATGTTTTATACCATCCTCAGAGGTCAGATAACATTTCACTGTCTTACTCTCTGCTTATCTCACTGTGAAAACAGATGATTTATATACAGTCTTCACACTTGAGTTTATGTGTTATTCTGATAAGGTTTGTAGGGTTGTGTGCATGTCTGCATGGTTTATGAGTGTTTATTGAGACCACAGATTGAAGGACTGCCTACTGGAGGACACAAGCAATCTTTCGTGGGAATGCAAAGTCGCACCAGTTCTCAGTCCCTTTTCTTATCTCCAGTATTCCCAAATTAGTAATGTATATTATTTTGCAGGAGCAGGCCTGCTGGCCTTCTTGTAATAAAACACATCGAATGGCTTTACATATCCAATGTAAGTTGGTTCTATTGAGTAATATTTGGATGAGATCCTCCTGAAAGAATAAAAATAAAAAACAAACAAACATTAAAGTAAATAGCTACACTAATAGGAATAAAAATACACAACTAGTCAAAAGTTTGGACACACTTTCCCATAGGAGAATTAGCTTTGCACGTAGTCCAAAGTGAAAACCATAGGAGGTGTGATAAAAGGATCAACCTCACGTTTTGCATACTTTTCCCTTGTCTCTTTTACAGTTCTTATGCCAACAACACTGACACCCCTTCCCTCCCCCCACCTCCCTTCTCTTCTTCAGATTGTTGGACTGTTTACCTGACTCACCTGGGCTCAATTATAGGCCCTACCCAGGGTGTGAACCCTTTACAGGATTATATAAAAAAAACAGTTACTTCTCACAGACAACTCCTTAAAAAAACAAATAATATAAAAGCAAAGTAAAACAAAGAACATAATGTTTAATCTCATTTATCCATGTCTGAGTGACACTGGCTAATGAATCAGGTCAGTTAGTCCACTGAATCTAGTCCATGAGCCACTTATCACTTCACACTCACACATAAATGCATCCACACACGCCTTTTTTGTGCTGGCGTTGGGGAAATTCCCACCAAACCTGCATGCATACAGGTGATTTGCGTATGTTCACCAATCAAAGGGTTAGACTTTAACTGTAAGCTTATTACACCTGGACACACAGATACAAAAAAACCCCCCCACACACATGCATCAGTCTCATCATCAGCAACTGATGGCTATGTTATCACACCACAATTCTTCATTTGCTGTATATCTGAATCTAGTGCGTGTGTGTATATGTGTGTGTGTGTATATATATGAATGCATCCACAATTCACCTGCCAGTGTGTGACAGTTGAACTTAATGCGTGACTCAGTCAGACATGATAAAATCTCACTCTATGCAAACTCTGTTGTACATCAACAACAAAGAAAATAAGTGATTATGCTGAAAATTGAAGTTAGCTGCAACAAAATGTCTTAATTGCTGGCAAATTTACTGAGTATTGATTCTGGTCTTCTTCCTATTACTTTAGTGAGATCCTGCAGGATGACGTTAGATGTTATGTCACACATTTTGTGTTTCAAAATAAAATATAAATTCATGACCTCAGCCTTTTTCTAGTCCTTTTTGTTCAGTCTTACTTCCATTCATAAATCCATTAATTACCTTTAGTTTAGTAAATATTGGCCTTGTTTTTTTATTTGTTTGTTTATTTTTTGTTGTTTTGTTTTGGGTTTTTTTATATTGTAGACTCATCAGATGTACTTGTTTTCCAGAGGGACCATTCAGATTCTCACATTTCACAAACGTTACTCATGTGTGTCCTGATGAAGCAACAGCCCTCACCTGTCTCACGGTGTGTGTCTGTGTGTTTGTGTTGTAGAATGGATGTGTCCAGAGTCTGCCCAGCCTTATCACCTTACCTGGATCCAGGTGCAAGTTGAACTATGGTAGTCCTAACCGTCACCCAGTTCATTCGAAAGCTGAGGGTTTTTCCAAACAAGTCTATCAAGTCCATTTCGTTGCCTTTGTGAAGTGTCCATGTTTTGACAAATAATAATTAATACTGCCACTAAGCCCAATTCTACTTTTACTAGAAATCTACATCTATTTCAATTACTTATTACCAATAAATATCAATAGAATGAATAACAGAGAACTACAAAAACAGTCTGCAGTATTTTCATTCAGTTAAAAGTATCATTTTAATAAAAATAAACTTTATGAAATGAACTTCATTTCTGCTGTAGGCTTCTTTTGTAGTTTTTTAGAATTTGTTCAAAGCTTCACTGAGAACAAAGACTAATTACAGGTATGCATAGAACTTTGTCTGGCTTGTGTTGTAGCCATATGACAACTGTATTGCACCCAGGTTTGTGGAAAGTGCACGAGGCTAGCTTTTTATTTATGTTTGTCTGGATCTTTTACCAGGGCAGCACGGTGGCGAGGTGGTTAGCACTGCAGCCTCACAGCAAGCAGGTTGCCGGTTCGAGCCCCGGCTCGGGCGGTTGC